>OY744544.1:13833945-13873945 GCA_963556195.1 Sepiola atlantica
AAAGTCTCATCTGGCCCTCACTCTGGAAAGGTTGCCCGCCCCTGTCCTAAAGTGTAATCCTTCCTCACCGTGGTTGGGGCGGTGACAACGCGGTAGTGTCAAAGCAACCCGGCAAATAGGGCTAGAGGAGTCGGCATCAGGATCCTTCACCCTCTGGTCCTTTCTGCCCATGCATGCGGAAAGCAAAGACATATCAGGCGCAGAACCGCAAATCAATTGCGGGAGAGTGGCAACGTTGCTTTTACGCCATTTATTTTCTGGTCTAGGCCAAATCAATTAAGACCGATTAATAATTTAATAATTAATAATTTAATAATTAATAATTTAATAATTAATAATTAAATAATTAATAATTTAATAATTAATAATTTAATAATTAATAATTTAATAATTAATAATTTAATAACTAATAATTAATAATTTAATAATTAATAATTTAATAATTTAATAATTAATAATTTAATTATTTAATAATTTAATAATTAATAATTTAATAATTAATAATTTAATAATTAATAATTTAATAACTAATAATTAATAATTTAATAATTAATAATTTAATAATTTAATAATTAATAATTTAATAATTTAATAATTTAATAATTAATAATTTAATAATTAATAATTTAATAATTAATAATTTAATAACTAATAATTAATAATTTAATAATTAATAATTTAATAATTTAATAATTAATAATTTAATAATTTAATAATTTAATAATTAATAATTTAATAATTAATAATTTAATAATTAATAATTTAATAATTAATAATTTAATAATTAATAATTTAATAACTAATAATTAATAATTTAATAATTAATAATTTAATAATTTAATAATTAATAATTTAATAATTAATAATTTAATAACTAATAATTAATAATTTAATAATTTAATAATTAATAATTTAATAATTGATAATTTAATAACTAATAATTAATAATTTAATAACTAATAATTAATAATTTAATAATTTAATAATTAATAATTTAATAATTGATAATTTAATAACTAATAATTAATAATTTAATAACTAATAATTAATAATTTAATAATTTAATAATTAATAATTTAATAACTAATAATTAATAATTAATAATTTAATAACTAATAATTTAATAACTAATAATTAATAATTAATTATTTAATAACTAATAATTTAATAACTAATAATTAATAATTAATAATTTAATAATTAATAATTTAATAACTAATAATTAATAATTAATAATTTAATAACTAATAATTTAATAACTAATAATTAATAATTAATAATTTAATAACTAATAATTTAATAACTAATAATTAATAATTAATAATTTAATAACTAATAATTTAATAACTAATAACTAATAATTAATAATTTAATAATTAATAATTTACTAACTAAACGATACTAACTAAATGCAACTTTCAAACTTATATTTAACAAACAAAGAAATATTTTTTGAAAAAGAAAAACGGCATAGGTTAAATTTTTTTTAAAGCAAATCAAAATGAAAGTAATGTTATATTTTCCACTTACCGATGCGTGTGTATAAACGATTATAAACCCGTGTCGTCGTTGTCGTTAACCCATGCCCTTTTCATTTGCTTATCAAACTACTCGGACGCCGATGTTTATAAAAATAGATTGACTTAAAAAGACAGCTACAGAAAACAATCAGAGGGACAGGTTACTTGTATACGTGAGAGAAAGACAAACAGATAGATAGACGGATAGCTGGTCCCGCTACCCCCAGCCAAACTGTGTGCGCTGCATCCCCCGCCCCCCCCCCCCCCATTGAGGACAGCACCAAGACACGTCTTTTCTGCTTGAAGTCTCGCCGGCCACAGAGATCGAACAACACTTGATTCTCATATAGGTTCGAAATTGTAATTTTTAGATACACAACAGACTAATAAATATAAATATATGATCAACTTTATTTAATAGATTGAATTTTGTCAAGAAACTCATTCGATTATCGACCTTTGGTTGCTATCTTGCAACTTTATATAAACATGTCTGTACTGGTATAATAGAAATTGCTCCAGCGAATGTTTCTGCCTTGTTTTTATAAATCCTTGGAAACAACTAAAACGGACTTTTTATTTTTTTAATTTTTATTTTGTATTTTTTTTTTTTTTTTTTTAATGATGAGTTTATCGGGAGGAGACGCGATTACGGCTTCGTTGAGTGACACTATGTAATCAACAGGTTGGAAGAAAGCTTTTACATTGTCAGATAAGGACGTCGGCAGCAACGACGGTAAAGGGGGCGGCGATTTGCGTAAGTGGGATCGTTTCTTAATGAATCTCACTGGGCGTGTCTGTGTGTCAGGGTAGGATGGCTAAAAAAACGTAAATTAGGGAGGGGAATGATGGGAGAGTCTGCGTAATGATATAAGAATCGTAATAGAGAATGTTCTCTTTCTTTCTCTCCTTCCCTGTCTCTTCTCTCACCTCCCCGCTCTCTCTCTCTCTATATATATATATATATTTATATATATATTTATATTTATATTTATTACCTACAGACATCGATGTTTCATGCTAACGCAATCTTCAGTGCAGGAAGCGGTCGGCGGGCGCGAACACCGATCACAAATCCCCACTGATTTGCAGTCAAGAGCATTACCCCTCGGCCACAGGGAATTAGCTAATAATTAAAGAGGAATTTAACTTTGTAAATAGCGAGTCGGCGGCTAAATTTACACAAACAGTTAAAGTAATCAACAAACTGTGTTTGGATTTTGGCATGAAGCTATTTGTACTGCTTGTTATTAAACTCACTCAGAGTGCCCGGCCTTAAATATATATATATATATATATATATATATATATATATATATATATATATATATATATATATATATATATATATATATATATATATATTAGTAGTAAGTTTTTGAAAGGCTGTGGGCAATGCAATTCCGGGTAAGATGCAAGTTGAAAGGAAAGGAACAAAAACAATAAAAATAAATCGAATACGATATAAGACTTACTATTTATTTTTCCTTTTTTTTTTTCCTTTTTTTTTTTTTTTCTTACATAACAGCAAGAGTGTTTTAGCTGTTCGTGTGATGTCCGGGTGATTAAAAATCACTATTTGATATTTCGGGAAAAGACATCCCTTTTTCAAAAATAATTAGACCAGAAGAAGAATAATATTTTATTCTTCTCCGACTGTGTAGAGAATAATACAAAACAAAATGGCTGCCAGATATAGACCGCAGCAAAAAAAAAAAAAAAAACAGTTTCACAGGGAATATAAATTAAGTTAAGTTTTATTTTAATATTATGTTAAATATATGATTGGTGTTTAGAATATTAGTGTAATGTTGGTTAGGTGTATGGTGTTCGATAAACTGTTAGTTTTGATAATATATATATATCATTTTTTTATTTTATTTTTTTTTTTTATATTTGAATATTTACTTTGTTTTATCTTCGTATTTTTATTTTGTTTATCTTTCTATCGTAATTTAAGAATTTTAATATAAATTAAAGTTATTAGTCTCATATTTTAAATATTCTAGATCTATCTACTTATCGAATTCGATTATCATCTATTAAAGAAGTGTTATTAATTACTAATTGTGAGTTTCGTCAAATTAGATTAACGAATTAACTTATTAACTTGATATATTTATTATAAGATAAAGGGGAGTAACTCTGGATTTTTTAAAATATTTTTTTTATAATTAATTTTTTAATTTTTTTTTTTTTTTTTTTTTTTTTGGTGGAGATCTGTATAACAATATTAGTATATATATACAACATATATACACAAATGCATATATACATATATATATACATATCTATGTATTATTGTTTGTTTAATTGTTTATCTATATATATTCATCAATTTCTTTACATATTTGTTTGTTTGTTTTTTTTTTTGTTTTTTTTTTGTTTTGTTTTTTTTATTTATTTATTTATTTATTTTTTATTATTATTATTTACTTGTTTAATTTATTTTATGAATTATTTATTTAATATTTGCATGTTATTTGTATACATTCTATATGTGTTTGGATTTATTAATTAATAATGCTAGGTTATGGAGTGACTTATTTTGGTGGGTTAGACGAGTATGCTGAATATGGTTTTTGGTTTGTGGTTGAAAGTGTGTAAGGATGGAAGTTCATATGGGGAGGGGCCTGTTTGATTGTTTGGGTGTATGGTGAGTTTATTATGGGAGGTGAGTAATGAGTGAAGTGGTGGAAACGGACTCTGTTAAGTGTTAGATATGGGGGTTGGTTGGTGGATGGGGGGTAGATATTATAGAATGAAAGGTGAGTAGAGCTCGTGACGTTGATTGAGTGAGGGGTTTAATCTGGAGATGAGGATTGATTCTGTGATTCTAAGGTCACCGATGTTTCTGACAGACGCTAAGATGGAGACGTGAATATCGCGCTGAGTGTTTGAGCAAATCTCTATGTGTTTGTGGAAAGAGGATATACGGGTATTCAAGTGCTCCTTTATGCGCAAGTGTAGCGGTCTTGTAGTGTTGCCGATGTAAAATTTTTTGCATTTATTACACTGTAGTTTGTAAACACAGTTAGTGCGAAGGCACAGACCTGTGTTGGAGATAGGGCAATTGGCCAGGGAGCAGGGTTCGGGTGTGTGGTTAGTGTGTTTATTAGATAGATGTTGGCGTAAGGAGGTGCCAGTATGTGTTAGTTGTATGTTAAGGTTTTCCTTATGTATTGCCTTGCGGATGGAGGTGGTGATCTTATCGCTGAAGAAAGGGAGTTTTAAGAAGCATGTGTTAGCGAGGGTGCGGTGTCTACGTGTTTTGGGCTTATTTAGGTGGGCTATGGTGGGGGCGGGGTAGCCATTATTTTGGAGGGTTTGGTGGAAGTTTTTAGTGTGTGATATTTTGTCAGCAGCAGAAGAGCATTTATTTTGTATTCGGGTAATTTCATTATGGGCATAACTTAATTTGGCTTTTGTGGGCAGGGCAGACTTATAGTGTATGAAAAGGTTTTTGCAGGCAGGTTTCCTATAGAAGTTAGTGTGTATAGAGCCATCTTCGGTGATGTTAAGGTTGAAATCAAGGAGAGAGAGTGAGCCGGACTCGTTTGGGTGTTCTATGGTGAATTGTATGTGGGGGTCGGTGTTGTTGAATGTGTTGAATATTTGTGTGGCTTCGTCTTGAGAGGATGTAAGGATTAGAATGTCATCTATATATCTGGAGAAGAATATATAGGAGAGGCAGGAGTTAAGTGCTCGTTGTTCTAACCGGTTCATGTAGGTGATGGCTAAGAGACCGGAAAGGCTAGAACCCATGGGGAGGCCGGAGATTTGTTTGAAAGTGTGCTGCTGAAAGGTAAAGTATGTGTTGTCGATGATGATGTATAAGAGATTGTGAATGTCAGTAGGTGTTAGTCCGAAGAGCTCTAGGTTGTCAGAGGAAGATATGTGGTCGGTGATGAGGTCTATGGCTGGGTGTGCGGGTATTGAGGTGTAGAGGGAGATTACGTCTAGGCTAAATATATAGTTGTTAGTTTGTAGTTGTTGGTGTTGGAGTGAGTGTAGTCTGTTAATTACTTGGTCGGAGCTGCTGACATGTGCGGGGAAGGTGGAGAGTAGTGGTTTGAGTAGTTGAGAGAGAAGCCAAGAGATTTTATAGAGTGGTCCTTCAATACTAGAGACTATAGGTCTAATTTGTGTGTGTGTGTTGGTCTTGTGTGTTTTAATGAGGTGGTAGAAGGTGGGAAGTCTGCTATTTTTGGTGGTGAAGTTGATTTTGTATTTTTTGGGGAGGTTACGTGTGAGACAGATTTGGGACCAGGTGTTGTTAATGGAGTTTTCGACTAATGTGGCTGAAATGTTGGGCGCGGGGGTGTATAGGTTGTTGTTGTTAAGATGTTCGAGAGCGAGTATGTTGTATGAGTCTTGAGAGATGATACAGAATTCCTTACCTTTATCAGAGGGTAAGTAAACTAGGTTTTTATTTTTCAGGTTTTCTAGGGTAAGGCGTTGGGATCTGGTGATGTTAGGGGTGATGTGGTGTTGTTCTTGTTGGAGTATATCAAGGATCCTCTGTTTTAATCTAGAAAGTTTTTGATCAAGTAGGTGGTTACTAGGTGGTGGGTGTAGTGGGTGGTCAAGCTGGTAGACAGGGAAGGAATTAGTAGTGTTGGTTGTATTATTAGGGATGTCTAGAGTAGGTTGATTAAATGCTGTGAGCCATTTGAGGTGATAAGCTGTTCTACAGAATTGAGTCTCGATCTTAAGTTTTGTGTGGTCGTTTAGCTTTTGGGTGGTGATGAATTTGGGGCCAAGGCTGAGAAGCTCAGTCTCGGCAGTAGTAAGTAAGAATACCCGTATATCCTCTTTCCGCAAACACATAGAGATTTGCTCAAACACTCAGCGCGATATTCACGTCTCCATCTTAGCGTCTGTCAGAAACATCGGTGACCTTAGAATCACAGAATCAATCCTCATCTCCAGATTAAACCCCTCACTCAATCAACGTCACGAGCTCTACTCACCTTTCATTCTATAATATCTACCCCCCATCCACCAACCAACCCCCATATCTAACACTTAACAGAGTCCGTTTCCACCACTTCACTCATTACTCACCTCCCATAATAAACTCACCATACACCCAAACAATCAAACAGGCCCCTCCCCATATGAACTTCCATCCTTACACACTTTCAACCACAAACCAAAAACCATATTCAGCATACTCGTCTAACCCACCAAAATAAGTCACTCCATAACCTAGCATTATTAATTAATAAATCCAAACACATATAGAATGTATACAAATAACATGCAAATATTAAATAAATAATTCATAAAATAAATTAAACAAGTAAATAATAATAATAAAAAATAAATAAATAAATAAATAAAAAAAAACAAAACAAAAAAAAACAAAAAAAAAAAACAAACAAACAAATATGTAAAGAAATTGATGAATATATATAGATAAACAATTAAACAAACAATAATACATAGATATGTATATATATATGTATATATGCATTTGTGTATATATGTTGTATATATATACTAATATTGTTATACAGATCTCCACCAAAAAAAAAAAAAAAAAAAAAAAAATTAAAAAATTAATTATAAAAAAAATATTTTAAAAAATCCAGAGTTACTCCCCTTTATCTTATAATAAATATATCAAGTTAATAAGTTAATTCGTTAATCTAATTTGACGAAACTCACAATTAGTAATTAATAACACTTCTTTAATAGATGATAATCGAATTCGATAAGTAGATAGATCTAGAATATTTAAAATATGAGACTAATAACTTTAATTTATATTAAAATTCTTAAATTACGATAGAAAGATAAACAAAATAAAAATACGAAGATAAAACAAAGTAAATATTCAAATATAAAAAAAAAAATAAAATAAAAAAATGATATATATATATTATCAAAACTAACAGTTTATCGAACACCATACACCTAACCAACATTACACTAATATTCTAAACACCAATCATATATTTAACATAATATTAAAATAAAACTTAACTTAATTTATATTCCCTGTGAAACTGTTTTTTTTTTTTTTTTTTTTTGCTGCGGTCTATATCTGGCAGCCATTTTGTTTTGTATTATTCTCTACACAGTCGGAGAAGAATAAAATATTATTCTTCTTCTGGTCTAATTATTTTTGAAAAAGGGATGTCTTTTCCCGAAATATCAAATAGTGATTTTTAATCACCCGGACATCACACGAACAGCTAAAACACTCTTGCTGTTATGTAAGAAAAAAAAAAAAAAAGGAAAAAAAAGGAAAAATAAATAGTAAGTCTTATATCGTATTCGATTTATTTTTATTGTTTTTGTTCCTTTCCTTTCAACTTGCATCTTACCCGGAATTGCATTGCCCACAGCCTTTCAAAAACTTACTACTACTATACCCAGCAATGCTTCAAGCAAACTACCATTCTCTACTAACACTTCGTCTAGGCCAGACACAGTTTGCATACGCCAGAGAATTATTCCGACTCTCGGAGAAACGTGCCAAAGCCAGCTGCCAGATCCGCTTCCTCAAAAGATGCCTCAAGCACAACATAACACCCAACACTATACAAAACATCCACCTACCTGCCTGCCTCCACCTACCCATACTTTACCCAGCCAGAAAATTCATACATAACTATTGTATCAAGAAAATTATCCAATACCTCCATTGTAA
This sequence comes from Sepiola atlantica, assembly GCA_963556195.1. NCBI lineage: Eukaryota > Metazoa > Mollusca > Cephalopoda > Sepiida > Sepiolidae > Sepiola > Sepiola atlantica. The sequence continues at coordinate 13,842,127 of OY744544.1, forward strand.
ACTTCATCAACTCATCAACACCATCACAGAGATCAACTCCTCACTATCCACACCCACAGAACAATCAACACACAACATATCTACGGCTGTCAATGATGCCTATCACCATTGCTTCAACCTCGAGAAAAACCGACTTAAACGGAAATTCACTTGGCTTTCCCAGAAATATTCTCAACCTCACATCACCAAGAACACTAGTACCACCAGAACCTACAACTCCAACAACCACCTCACTAGCCCCCCCATGGTCACTGACCTCACCGGCTCCCTTACTACTGCCGAGACTGAGCTTCTCAGCCTTGGCCCCAAATTCATCACCACCCAAAAGCTAAACGACCACACAAAACTTAAGATCGAGACTCAATTCTGTAGAACAGCTTATCACCTCAAATGGCTCACAGCATTTAATCAACCTACTCTAGACATCCCTAATAATACAACCAACACTACTAATTCCTTCCCTGTCTACCAGCTTGACCACCCACTACACCCACCACCTAGTAACCACCTACTTGATCAAAAACTTTCTAGATTAAAACAGAGGATCCTTGATATACTCCAACAAGAACAACACCACATCACCCCTAACATCACCAGATCCCAACGCCTTACCCTAGAAAACCTGAAAAATAAAAACCTAGTTTACTTACCCTCTGATAAAGGTAAGGAATTCTGTATCATCTCTCAAGACTCATACAACATACTCGCTCTCGAACATCTTAACAACAACAACCTATACACCCCCGCGCCCAACATTTCAGCCACATTAGTCGAAAACTCCATTAACAACACCTGGTCCCAAATCTGTCTCACACGTAACCTCCCCAAAAAATACAAAATCAACTTCACCACCAAAAATAGCAGACTTCCCACCTTCTACCACCTCATTAAAACACACAAGACCAACACACACACACAAATTAGACCTATAGTCTCTAGTATTGAAGGACCACTCTATAAAATCTCTTGGCTTCTCTCTCAACTACTCAAACCACTACTCTCCACCTTCCCCGCACATGTCAGCAGCTCCGACCAAGTAATTAGCAGACTACACTCACTCCAACACCAACAACTACAAACTAACAACTATATATTTAGCCTAGACGTAATCTCCCTCTACACCTCAATACCCGCACACCCAGCCATAGACCTCATCACCGACCACATATCTTCCTCTGACAACCTAGAGCTCTTCGGACTAACACCTACTGACATTCACAATCTCTTATACATCATCATCGACAACACATACTTTACCTTTCAGCAGCACACTTTCAAACAAATCTCCGGCCTCCCCATGGGTTCTAGCCTTTCCGGTCTCTTAGCCATCACCTACATGAACCGGTTAGAACAACGAGCACTTAACTCCTGCCTCTCCTATATATTCTTCTCCAGATATATAGATGACATTCTAATCCTTACATCCTCTCAAGACGAAGCCACACAAATATTCAACACATTCAACAACACCGACCCCCACATACAATTCACCATAGAACACCCAAACGAGTCCGGCTCACTCTCTCTCCTTGATTTCAACCTTAACATCACCGAAGATGGCTCTATACACACTAACTTCTATAGGAAACCTGCCTGCAAAAACCTTTTCATACACTATAAGTCTGCCCTGCCCACAAAAGCCAAATTAAGTTATGCCCATAATGAAATTACCCGAATACAAAATAAATGCTCTTCTGCTGCTGACAAAATATCACACACTAAAAACTTCCACCAAACCCTCCAAAATAATGGCTACCCCGCCCCCACCATAGCCCACCTAAATAAGCCCAAAACACGTAGACACCGCACCCTCGCTAACACATGCTTCTTAAAACTCCCTTTCTTCAGCGATAAGATCACCACCTCCATCCGCAAGGCAATACATAAGGAAAACCTTAACATACAACTAACACATACTGGCACCTCCTTACGCCAACATCTATCTAATAAACACACTAACCACACACCCGAACCCTGCTCCCTGGCCAATTGCCCTATCTCCAACACAGGTCTGTGCCTTCGCACTAACTGTGTTTACAAACTACAGTGTAATAAATGCAAAAAATTTTACATCGGCAACACTACAAGACCGCTACACTTGCGCATAAAGGAGCACTTGAATACCCGTATATCCTCTTTCCACAAACACATAGAGATTTGCTCAAACACTCAGCGCGATATTCACGTCTCCATCTTAGCGTCTGTCAGAAACATCGGTGACCTTAGAATCACAGAATCAATCCTCATCTCCAGATTAAACCCCTCACTCAATCAACGTCACGAGCTCTACTCACCTTTCATTCTATAATATCTACCCCCCATCCACCAACCAACCCCCATATCTAACACTTAACAGAGTCCGTTTCCACCACTTCACTCATTACTCACCTCCCATAATAAACTCACCATACACCCAAACAATCAAACAGGCCCCTCCCCATATGAACTTCCATCCTTACACACTTTCAACCACAAACCAAAAACCATATTCAGCATACTCGTCTAACCCACCAAAATAAGTCACTCCATAACCTAGCATTATTAATTAATAAATCCAAACACATATAGAATGTATACAAATAACATGCAAATATTAAATAAATAATTCATAAAATAAATTAAACAAGTAAATAATAATAATAAAAAATAAATAAATAAATAAATAAAAAAAACAAAACAAAAAAAAACAAAAAAAAAAAACAAACAAACAAATATGTAAAGAAATTGATGAATATATATAGATAAACAATTAAACAAACAATAATACATAGATATGTATATATATATGTATATATGCATTTGTGTATATATGTTGTATATATATACTAATATTGTTATACAGATCTCCACCAAAAAAAAAAAAAAAAAAAAAAAAATTAAAAAATTAATTATAAAAAAAATATTTTAAAAAATCCAGAGTTACTCCCCTTTATCTTATAATAAATATATCAAGTTAATAAGTTAATTCGTTAATCTAATTTGACGAAACTCACAATTAGTAATTAATAACACTTCTTTAATAGATGATAATCGAATTCGATAAGTAGATAGATCTAGAATATTTAAAATATGAGACTAATAACTTTCATTTATATTCAAATTCTTAAATTACGATAGAAAGATAAACAAAATAAAAATACGAAGATAAAACAAAGTAAATATTCAAATATAAAAAAAAAAAATAAAATAAAAAAATGATATATATATATTATCAAAACTAACAGTTTATCGAACACCATACACCTAACCAACATTACACTAATATTCTAAACACCAATCATATATTTAACATAATATTAAAATAAAACTTAACTTAATTTATATTCCCTGTGAAACTGTTTTTTTTTTTTTTTTTTTTTTTTGCTGCGGTCTATATCTGGCAGCCATTTTGTTTTGTATTATTCTCTACACAGTCGGAGAAGAATAAAATATTATTCTTCTTCTGGTCTAATTATTTTTGAAAAAGGGATGTCTTTTCCCGAAATATCAAATAGTGATTTTTAATCACCCGGACATCACACGAACAGCTAAAACACTCTTGCTGTTATGTAAGAAAAAAAAAAAAAGGAAAAAAAAGGAAAAATAAATAGTAAGTCTTATATCGTATTCGATTTATTTTTATTGTTTTTGTTCCTTTCCTTTCAACTTGCATCTTACCCGGAATTGCATTGCCCACAGCCTTTCAAAAACTTACTACTACTATACCCAGCAATGCTTCAAGCAAACTACCATTCTCTACTATATATATATATATATATATATATTTAGTGGAATAATTGGATTGGTTCGTAGTGAACCATGTATTCAAGAATAAACTACGTTGTGAACCATATTTGTGACAGTTTTAGTAAAACTACCAAAACGTCGATTTTTACTTTATTTTTCTTATTTTTGTCACTTCGAAATTGATGAATAGAGAGAACCGTTTTTGAATCGGGGTTTCCTCCGGAACCCTAAAGTTCCACACAAGGCCTCTAAGGATTTCGCAAGGACAAGTGAGAATAGAATCCGTGTGTGTTATTATCTGTTTTCGTTATGTTTACCTTATATATTGTATATGTTTTCTTTAGAGCAGCGTTTACCAACAAGAGTTGCCCCGAACCCTTAGAAAAGGCTGGAAAGGTCCCTAAGGGTTCCGCAAGAACAAGTGAGATAAGCTAATGAACTTTTGACTTTTTATTTAACTTAATATACGTAATATTACTATACACTGGCTATTTTGCGTAGACTGTATAAATGTGAAAAGATGTAATATCATCGAAACGCTGGCTATTTGACGTAGACTGTATTAATGTGAAAAGATGTAATATCATCGAAACACTGGCTATTTGGCGTAGACTGTATAAATGTGAAAAGATGTAATATCATCGAAACGCTGGCTATTTGACGTAGACTGTATTAATGTGAAAAGATGTAATATCATCGAAACGCTGGCTATTTGACGTAGACTGTATTAATGTGAAAAGATGTAATATCATCGAAACGCTGGCTATTTGACGTAGACTGTATTAATGGGAAAATATGTAATATCATCGAAACGCTGGCTATTTGACGTAGACTGTATTAATGTGAAAATATGTAATATCATCGAAACGCTGGCTATTTGACGTAGACTGTATTAATGTGAAAAGATGTAATATCATCGAAACGTTGGCTATTTGACGTAGACTGTATAAATGTGAAAAGATGAAATATCATCGAAACGCTGGCTATTTGACGTAGACTGTATTAATGTGAAAAGATGTAATATCATCGAAACGTTGGCTATTTGAAATAGACTGTATTAATGTGAAAAGATGAAATACCATCGAAACGCTGGCTATTTGACGTAGACTGTAATGAAAAGATCTTTGTAATTAAACAAATGGAGCACTGTATAGTTGGTTTGTTAAAATCTTTCATAAAATGTTTTGAGAAGTTGCCATTCTTTCTTTTATGTTTTTCTGAAAATATTTTTTCGGCATTCGTCCAGTGAACAAGTGGTTTATTTTGTTTATCTCATCCTCGTCGCCAGTTGAATTGAATTTGTGGTTATTCTGATATATGGGACGAATATAAAGAATGAATTGCATAAAAATCTTTTGTATAGATCCGGAGTGTTCAAACTGATCGTCTCCAAGATTTTTAGATGGTATAATGAGTATGCATGACTGAGAATAGTGAAAGAAATCCATGCTAAAATTCCTAGCGCACGTAAAATACATAACGTACATAAAAATAATGTAATTTATCATTTTAAATGTAGTTGCAGTGCTGACTACGTGGGTAGGGCGACGTTAAGATTGGATAGTAGAGTCCAACAGCACATTCCGAGTAAGATCAGGAATGGAACCTTCCAGTCAACGGACGTTCAAAATAACACATACGGGTCTTCCATTACAGACCATTTACTTAAAAACCCGCCGTGCGCTAGGAATGTTAGCATGGACTCCTTCACCATTCTCAGTCATGCTCACTCATTATACCATCTCAAAATCTTGGAGACGATCCACGTTCGTCTTAAACGCCCCTCCCTTTGTAAACAAAGGGAGTGTCTATTAGGACTAGATGTGATCAGTCTCTAAGATTCATCGTCCATTGTGTGGGAGGTGACGATGGTTAAGTGGACATCGATACAGACTGAAGACCTGGGTATTCCAAGTTCGAATCCAGTCAGTTCCGCAGTACCACTGTCACTAAGGGATGTTGGCAACCTTCTCGTGGTTCTTCCCGTAAGTACCCGATGTCTTTCCAGAAAGATTTCTAGCTAGAAAAACGTCAGGGAAACTAATGCCAGCACCAGAATCATCTGATTCACACAAAAGAAGAAGAATCGTCCATTGTAAATATACAATAACCCTATTTTATTTTCTGTACCCTCTCTTTTCACCCCATTTTTTTTAAATCCCTCGTTTTTTTTAATCCTTCGATTTAGTCTTTGTTAAGAGAGGGCGAAACCGATCGGCTGGCTTTTTTTTCTTGATTAACTTTTAATCATGAACGATAAAATTCGTCTTCCCTTCATGATTGCGATAATGAAATGTTGTACTCCCCAAAAAATCAGGATATATATATATATATATATATATATATATATATATATATATATATATATATATATATATATATATATATTTGTATTTGTTTGATGTTTTATTCCCAATCATTCTCCGTTTTCCCCCCATCTTTTCCAAAATTTCTCATCCCATTTCTCCTCATCCCATTTCCCCTCACCTCATTTTCACTAATTTTTCTTAGCCGGAAGTTGAAACCTCATTAAATTTAGGCGCGGTATTCTAACCATCGTCAATTCGTCACGTCTCGCGGTTTTTACATTCAATGGTAAGGCAATTGAATTGGCCTATTACGACCACTGAGTGGTGACCCTACGATAAAACAATATACTTTGATACAGATCCCTTGATGAACCTTCTCTCTATCTATATATAAAACAGAACATTATCTGTCTATCCGCTTTTTATGTTTGCCCTAACCGAAGGAATATTTATAACAAAAAGCTGAAATTTTAACTACTAGGGTGTCCTCATAACATTGATTGATTTTCACTCTAAATACTGGACCCTGACTTTCAGACCTTTTCATTATTCTGTTATTATCCTTTGAAATTGATAATGGCTTTCTCTTAAATCATTCTCAGATGAATGTGAGGACATTGAAAATGTAAGCTCACTGTAATAATTAATAATAAGTAAATGTTTTTGGATTTCAGTATTGGGACTGACTTCCTCATCTTGGCTGCCATGCTCACAACGTTTCGGCCGTTCTGCCCTCCGGCCTTCATCAGGTGTCATGTATCGAACTCGGAAACCGTTTGTCTGGACTCTCGAAGCCAATCCCTTTATTGACACGAGGGGTACCACCCTCGGATTCCATTTTTGGCTCTGGGACACACTCGTTAATTCTCCGTTGCTGCTGCTTATCGTCGTATTGCTGCTGTCGCTGAATGTTACTTTCACTGCCTTCGCCCAGGATTGAACTTAGCACCTCCAGATAACTTGCAACTTTCGAACAAACGGTTTAGACCCCACGGCCATGTGTCACTAGGACAGTATATATTTTATTTGTAATTTTTTCGAACATTTTTTACACGAATTTTTCCAGGGGTCTATTTATTTATTTATTTATTTATTTATTTTATGTTTTGCGTGTTTCCTTTTAAACTCTTGATTAATTCTTAAATTTATAATGTGAAACTAAAAGCTACAGGTACTAAATGAGCAAGTAGACTGACTGAGAAAGGCGAATGCTAATAACGTGGCGAATGCAGGAAGCCCGTACGTTTGTTCTGTTCGAGAAGAGGAGATGAGAGTGAGTAAAAATTGGTATTCTCTCTCTCCCTCTCTCTCTCACACTCTCTCTCTCTCACGCTCTCTCTCTCCCTGTCTCCCCTCTCTCTCTCTACCTTCCTCTCTCTATCTTCCTCTCTCTCTCTATTCTTTTTTCTCTACCTCTCTCTCTCTCTCTCTCTCTCTCTCTCTCTCTCTCTCTCTCTCTCTCTATCTATCTCTCTCTCTCCCGTTAACGACGACAAAATCTGTATCAAAATTACTAAAATGTTAATGTTTATCTATTTATAAAGAAAGAAACAAAGAAAAAAAGAAAAAAGGAAGAAAGAAGAAAGAAATAAGAAAGAAAGAAAAAAGGAAGAAATAAGAAAGAAAGAAAAAAGGAAGAAATAAGAAAGAAAGAAAAAAGAAAGAAATAAGAAAGAAAGAAAAAATGGAAGAAATAATAAAGAAAAAAAAAGGAAGAAATAAGAAAGAAAGAAAAAAAAGGAAGAAATAAGAAAGAAAGAAAAAAAGGAAGAAATAAGAAAGAAAGAAAAAAATGGAAGAAATAAGAAAGAAAGAAAAAAATGGAAGAAATAAGAAAGAAAGAAAAAAAGGAAGAAATAAGAAAGAAAGAAGAAAGGAAGAAATAAGAAAGAAAGAAAAAAAGGAAGAAATAAGAAAGAAAGAAAGAAAAAAAGAAAGAAATAAGAAAAAGAGAAAAAAGGAAGAAATAAGAAAGAAAGAAAAAAAAGGAAGAAATAAGAAAGAAAGAAAAAAAATATGGAAGAAATCAGAAAGAAAGAAAAAAAAGGAAGAAATAAGAAAGAAAGATAAAAAGGAAGAAATAAGAAAGAAAGAAAAAAAGGAAGAAATAAGAAAGAAAGAAAAAAAAGCAGAAATAAGAAAGAAAGAAAAAAAGGAAGAAATAAGAAAGAAAGAAAAAAAAGGAAGAAATAAGAAAGAAAGAAAAAAAGGAAGAAATAAGAAAGAAAGAAAAAAAGGAAGAAATAAGACAGAAAGAAAAAAAGGAAGAAATAAGAAATAAATAAGAAAGAAAGAATTAAAAGAAACAATGAAAGAAATTATGAAAGAAAAAAAAAGTAAGAATGAGTGACGAAAGAAACGGAGAAGACGGTGTAAAAAAATAAAAGTAACGGAAGAAAATGACATAGAAATAGGAAGAAAGAGAGAAAGAACAAAAGAAATAAAGAGAGAAAGAAAGAGAGAAAGAAAGAAAGAATGGGAGAAAGAAAAGAAGTCGAGAGTAGTCACAGAAAGAAACGGGCAGAAAATGTCAAAGAAAAGACAGAAGAGGGAAGGAAAGAAAGAAAGTCAGTAAAAAGAAAGAAAAAAAACGAAAGAAGGAAAAGAAGACAAGAATAGTCAAGAAAAAAACGGACAGAAAATGCTAAAGAAAAGAAAGAAAGAGCGTAGGAAAGAAAGAATGAAGAAAAAACAAAAAAAAACAAATATCAAAACGATTAAAAATATGAAGAAAAAAAGAAAGAAAGAAAAAAGGCAAGAATAGTAACGGAAGAAAACGGACGGAAAATGTCAAAGAAAAAAGACAGAAAAAAGAAATAAAGTAAAAAGAAAGAAACGAACACAATAAAGAATGAAAAAGAAGTCAAAGAAAGTAAGAATCGTAACATACAAAAAACGGACAGAAAATGAGAAAGAAAGAAAGAAAGAAATAAAAAGAAAGAAAAAAAAAAGAAAAAAAGATGAAACGAAAAAAATGAATAAATAAATAAAAAGAAGACAAGAATAGTCACGGAAGAAAACGTACAGAAAAATGCGAAAGAAAGAAAGAAAAGCAATAATAGAAAAGAAAAGTAAAGAAAAGGTTAAAAGCAATAATAACGAAAAAAAAAGGACAATAAAGAAAAAGAAAGGGATAACAACAGAAAAGAATGAACCCAAGGTTGTTCCTTTTTACTTGTCTCCCCACGATGGCAAACTTAGACAAAAAGTCGGGTTTTAATGAAGGGAAATCCAGTTTCCCAAATGAGACACTCCGAAAGTTCTCCTTCTCTAACAACAGATACTACACCTTTATCCTATCCGAAAGCTGAATAAGATTTTTTCCAAGATAAATTGAAAAATTAAAATTAAAAAAAAATAATCTTGCAAAAAAAAAAAAAAAGAAAAAAAAATACAATGTGAGGTAAGTATACATTTTAAGAGAAAATAATTTTTATAACAAAAAAAAGGTGCTGATATGGATCCTGAACCGGTTTTCGTGAGGTTCGACTCGGAAGCGTTCGGCTGTCCTACGCAAACGCCCGAGAGTTGACGAGCCGATTTGTACCAGATGACAATTTTGATACGGTGCTGCGTCCTATTATAATAATGTTTTGCTTGTTTTGTTTTTTTTGGTAGTTGTTGTTAGGGTTAGGGGTTAGTGTTTAGGGTTAGGGTTTAGGTTTAGCGTTAGGGTTAAAAAATATTTATTTGATAACAGTAATTTCGCTCTGTTTTGCTTGTTTTATTTGTTTTGTTGTTTAAAAAATGTCTTGCAACTATAACTAAAAATTATAGGACGCAGCAACGTATCAAAATAAAAAAAATTTTTATTTGATAACAGTAATTTCGCTCTGTTTTGCTTGTTTTATTTGTTTTGTTGTTTAAAAAATTTGTTGCAACTATAACTAAAAATTATAGGACGGAGCAACGTATCAAAATAAAAATAAATATTTATTTGATAACAGTAACTTCGCTATGTTTTGCTTGTTTTTTAGTTTTGTTGTTGTTTCTTTTAGAAAATTTCTTGAAAATATAACTTACAATCACAGGATTCAGCACTGTATCAACATTGTCATCTGGTACCATTCGGCTCGTCAACACTCGGGCGTTTGCGTAGGACAGCCGAACGCTTCCGAGTCGAACCTCGCGAAAACTGGTTCAAGATCGATATCAGTACAAAAAAAAAAAACTATAACAAAACTTTAAAAAAACCCAAACTCTATCAGTCATATACCTACCTTGGATCCCTGTTTTATCCTTCGAATCACCCGTTGGATCAGGGCGTTTAAAGGAGCTGGTTATAAACGAAGATAACACCTATCTTCATCAGTTCTAAAAGATATTCCAAACGAGACACTCCTTGTGTGATACAAAATGGCTACCTTGAGATTTTCCTTTTGAGGTGATTCATTCGTTTGTACGTTATCAGTGATTATGTTTTCTGTTGTCGTTGCTATTTTTGTTGTTGTTGTTGTTGATGATGAAACTGATGATGATTATGTTGTTGTTGTTGTTTGTTGTTGTTGTTGTTTTCTATCTTCTTCATGTACATCATTTATTTTCAATCCCGTTAAAAACGGTGGGATTTGGGGTCTTTTAGATCTGCAATTACATCAGAAACTTCACTTCCTTTTCCGGGTGTATTGTATTATATATATATATATATATATATATATATATATATATATATATATGATAATTTTATTTACACAGACATGTACAAAATCTGCGACACTGGCATGTCGATGTTATCGATCAACAGTTACTATAAACTGAGATCTCATATTTTGATATTGAGCACTTTTTATAAACCCGGTTAAAATTCTCTGGATTACCACCCTGTGGATATTTTTCACCTGGATTATTACCATTATTATATATATATATATATATATATATATATATATATATATATATATATATATATATATATATAGTAAGTTATAAAAATATATTTGTGGTAATTAAGCTACACAGAGGCTCCCACGTTTCCTCCCCGGGGGGGGGGCTCAGGCTAAATATTCCCCCCGGGGATGAAACGCGGAAGCCTCTGTGTAGCTTAATTGCCATAAATATATTTTCATAACTTACTACCTAGCTCTACTTACGTATCGAGCACTGTTGAATAAATACTGAAAATTGATACATAAAAAATGATATCTCCTTATAAAATTTTATGTGGATACATGAAATAGTAATATATATATATATATATATATATATATATATATATATATATATATATATATATATATATATATATATATATATATATATATTAAAGAAGGAGAGATGAAGATAAAAAAATTGCATAAAATTAAATAAAATTACATAACATTGATACAAATTTTATTACATCGAAAGTTCAGATGCAAGGAGTTACATTAATCCTTAAACCATGGGTTTTCAAAGATAAAACTCTTCTCGTCAGAGGATAAAAATCCGGTAGTGTGGTATTTATAATAAATAAATATTACCTAGTTCCATTTAACTTTGAAAAATTGAAGAATAAAAATAGAAAGGTTGGGGATAAAGTAATTATTTTTATTCTTCTGGTTTTTTGACGTTATAAGATGCTGCTGCAATTTTAATACATTCTAATAGTCTCTGAAGATTGACAGATGGGCTACTGAACTGTAATGTTTGTCCCAATCTGCCAAGAAACACGTGTAAGTATGCAAAAGATTAAAGATTAAAGGATTGTTTTATATAAGATGCAAATGATAAACATCCACTGGGGTGTTGAAATAAATATAAAATAAAAATAAAATTATGACTTTAGATTGATTTTTGCATAGTCATTGGAATGAATCAATATATATATATATATATATATATATATATATATATATATATATATATATATATATATGCATCGTTTCTTTCATTAAAGTCGAACGCTCTATGACGTCAAGACACCGCATAAAGTGTTAAAATAATCACCGTTTATTCGCTGGCAACATGGCCCAGTGGTTCAGGCGTCGGGATTTGAGTTGCAAAATATTCGTAATCCGGGGTTTCAAATCGCATGACCGGTAGTGAATAGTCATATCTCTATGCTGATGAGTCCCGATTATTAAGCACGAAACGTATACGTATATAGATAATAAACAATAACAAATATTATATATATATATATATATATATATATATATGTATATATATATATATATATATATATATATATATATATATATATATATATATATACTAGTATTTGAATTAAGTTTCCTGAGAGACAGAGAGGGGGAGAAAGAGAGAGAAAGGAGAAAGGCAGACAGATAGAAAGAGAAAGAAAGAGAGAGAGAGAGAGAGAGCAAAAGAAAAGAGAGCAAAAGAATGAGTGACTGAGTGAGTGAGAGTGAGAGAGTCGGATATAGAGGTTACTTCTGCACGTATAATATACATATAGAATTTTACTCAAAAGAAAAAAATAGTCAAATATTATCTTACCTGATTGATCGATAAGGTTAAATCCTCCAAAAATGACAGTGAACTTTTACACAGGCAATTTAATTGCTTTCAATGGCAGCCATCTTGAGTGTGGCAAATTTATTCCAAGATTTTACACGATGTTAATATTATATCTCAACATCTTGTACTATCATCTGGGAAGCTAAAAAAAGGGCTGAAAATATCGACTGCTTCAGTTGTTGGTGAGGAAGTGTGATTTTTTAGAGGCTTCTTATCGCACATGTGACATTATTTGCGTACAAAGTTAAATTGGTCTTATAGAATCGGATATGCCGAGTTCAAATCCTAAACTTTCTAGTGCGATCATTTATGCATTCATTTTGTTGGGAGATGTATGAGCCAGTACTTTTCATCCGAGATATGCGTAATTTAACAACTTGTGTTCAATTAAGCGTTTACAATTGGTATTGATTTTCAGCATTTAAGTACGGTGAAAACAGGAGACATTAATGGCAATCTGGCCTTAGAGCTAGGATCAAATTGTAGTATCTGTTTCATCCTTGATCAGGGCAAGATAAATCTTTCTGAAATGAAGCAATTTTTGTTTCTGTCCTAATTCAAAGTACCGCTTTTTGGGGAGCTGTATTTTTCCCCACATCAAAAATGGCGTTGTGTCTTACCATTGCCCTAACTACTTTACATTGTCAAACATAGGGAGTGTAGATGTTTGTCTGCGGTTTTCTCATTATATCAGGGGTCTCAGTGACTATTTTGAATAAGAGTTTGTGGTTAGTGTGTACGGAAGTCAAGCGATCAGTGCTGTTAGTTCATACCTCGGTGGTCGACTCAACAAAATCAGATCAACGGATACCCCATTTAATCGGGTCGTCTGTGTCAGTACTCATCCTTTTAAGATTCGTCCAAGAATCTCTATAGAAGTTGTCTGTCTGTAAATCTGTTTGTCAAGCTAAAATTTAAAATAAACTTTTCGTTGGTCTGTCACGCTTAACTTCAAAGTATTATTTTCGTCGGTCTGTCACGTTTAAATTGTAAATAGCATTTTCGTCAGTCTGTCACACTTAAGTTTGAAATAAAAATTTGGTCGGTCTGTCACGCTAAAGTTTGTAATAACAATTTCGTTGGTCTGTCACGCTAAAGTTTGTAATAACAATTTCGTTGGTCTGTAACGCTAAAGTTTGAAATAACAATTTCGTTGGTCTGTCACGCTAAAGTTTGTAATAACAATTTCGTTGGTCTGTCACGCTAAAGTTTGAAATAACAATTTCGTTGGTCTGTCACGCTAAAGTTTGTAATAACAATTTCGTTGGTCTGTCACGCTAAAGTTTGTAATAACAATTTCGTTGGTCTGTCACGCTTAAGTTCGAAATAAAAATTGCGTCGGTCTGTCACGCTAAAGTTTGTAATAACAATTTCGTTGGTCTGTCACGCTAAAGTTCGAAATAAAAATTTCGTCGGTCTGTCACGCTTAAATTTGAAATAACATTTTCGTCGGTATGTCATGCTTAAATGTATTTTCGTTGGTCTGTCACGTTTAAGATTTTAATGACATTTTGTCGGTCTGTCACGTTTAAGTTCGAAACAACATTTCCATCGCTAAACGCACAGATTGAATGGACGCATCTTAAGAATATCTGTTCTTGTTCAGCCTCGTTGTATGGCCACTTAGAAAGTCTGTGATAGTTTTGGTTCGAACCAATGTGTATTATCTGTTCGGTCTGAGGGGGGGGGCGTCCACCTAGGCATTATTTCCTCCTTTTCATGTTGACCACTGGAGTATTATGGTGACTGCATAATGAAATCGCCTTCCACTGGGCGTCTCATCAGTGTTTGTGCAATTCTCTCAGTCCAAACCAAGATCAAAAAACGATTATCCGACGTATCCTTATCATTTGACGCGGGAATGGAACGTCGACGAAGAATTCCGCCGGCGTCGATTTCTGATAAAAACCGGCAATCCTTCCAAGAAGGTTGTTCGCGTCCACTTCCGGTCTGAAAGAAGTGGTGACTCAGTGATTTCTGGAGAGGTGCGGCACGGATTTCTCCAAGACTTGAAGGAATAAATGGGTGGGCCCGTTGTCAAGAATGATTGATATTCAAACAAAGTTCCAAGAGAGAGAGATTGAGAAAGAGGAGGAGATAAAGAGAAGGAAAATAGGAAGCCAGATATAAAGAAAGAGGATCAGAGACACGAATGGGAAGACAGTTAAAATTTCACAATAATTGGAGGTACATGACTTCTTGCCATTTCTGTATACAACTAAATTAAACTAAATATAGCTCACATTACTCACTTTAACGCTGAACTGTGTTCCAAAATGTATAATGATCGGTTAATAAGTTTAGGATTGAATCCTATATATAGAGAGAAATATATCAGCATATCCACATACCTAACTTTATATATATATATATATATATATATATATATATATATATATATATATATAATAATGGTAATAATCCAGGTGAAAAATATCCACAGGGTGGTAATCCAGAGAATTTTAACCGGGTTTATAAAAAGTGCTCAATATCAAAATAGAGCTTTATATGATAATTTTATTTACACAGACATGTACAAAATCTGCGACACTGGCATGTCGATGTTATCGATCAACAGTTACTATAAACTGAGATCTCATCAGGCAGAGTTAGAATCCGATCTTAACCTCAGATCATATTTGGAGAGAATGAAGTGGAGGGGTAGAGACAGAGAAGAAGAAGGAAAGAAATTTAACATTTCAAAAATTAAAGCCGTTAAAAAATTAGAATTAAAAATTAAAAATTAAAAAATCTAAAAATCTAAGGTCTAGAATCTGAAACAGACAGGGCAAATAAATAAATAAATAAATAAATAAAAAAATAAGAATATATGGTGGAAAGAGGAACAAATAATGATGAGGGGAGAGACACATAGAGGAAAAAAGAAAAAGAAAAAGAAGGAGAGAGAGGGCGTCTGTTGATTTAGGTCGGGAGGGAAGGAGGGGGTGGTAGACATGCACGAATTAGGTGTCAAAAAACCGTCGAGTTTATAAATGTATTTTTCCAAGTGAACTGTAGTATGCGTGCGTGCAAACTGGGCTGATTGTTATATTGGTTGGGGCGGTGATAAAATGTGTCGCGGTTCCGGGTTTATATTGTCTTTATAATTTGTCTGGAGTTAATTTGAATAAATAAGTATATTCGTTAAATGTAACAGGAATAGTAGTAGTAATAATAATAATAATAATAATAATAATAATAATAATAATAATAATAATAATAATAATAATAATAATAATAATAGTAGATACCCCTAATAATTGAGGTGAAATAATGAAAATAATAATAAATGAAGTATAATAAAAATACTAAAAAATACCAAAAAATATTAAAAAATATAACTAAAAGAATAACTGGAAAATGCTGGCGTTATTAATTATTAATAATAATAATAATAATAATAATAATAATAATAATAATAATAATAATAATAATAATAATAATAATAATAATAATAATAATAATAATAATAATAATAATAATAATAATGGTAATAATAATAATAATAAAAATAATAATAGTGGTCAATAATATTTTAGAGTTTATAAAAATAATAGTTTAGGAAAGAAATAGAATAATTAAGGAATATTAGGAATCCTAGGGGGTAGTGATTATCATAATAATATTAAATAATGATAAGATAATGTTTGCCGATATTATGATATGGGTTAATGGTTGCAATAATGCTGATCATATAAAAATAGTGGTTTAACAGACAACAGTAATCAGAGTGGTAATCCCAGTAATCTTAACAATAGTAGTGATGATAGTGAAAAATTATAGAAGTAGTCATAATGGTGGCAATAACAGTAGTAGTAATAATAATAATAATAATAATAATAATAATAATAATAATAATAATAATAATAATAATAATAATAATAATAATAATAGATACCCCTAATAATTGAGGTGAAATAATGAAAATAATAATAAATGAAGTATAATAATTGAAGTATAATAAATGAAGTATAATAAAATATAATAAAAATACTAAAAAATACTAAAAAATATTAAAAAATATTAAAAATATATAACTAAAAGAATAACTGGAAAATGCTGGCGTTATTAATTATTAATAATAATAGTAATAATAATAATAATAATAATAATAATAATAATAATAATAATAATAATAATGATAATAATAATGGTAATGATAATAATAATAAAAATAATAGTTTAGGAAAGAAATAGAATAATTAAGGAATATTAGGAATCCTAGGGGGTAGTGATTATCATAATAATATTAGATAATGATAAGATAATGTTTGCCGATATTATGATATGGGTTAATGGTTGCAATAATGCTGATCATATAAAAATAGTGGTTTAACAGACAACAGTAATCAGAGTGGTAATCCCAGTAATCTTAACAATAGTAATGATGATAGTGAAAAATTATAGAAGTAGTCATAATGGTGGCAATAACAACAATAATAATAATAATAATAATAATAATAATAATAATAATAATAATAATAATAATAATAATAATAATAATAATAATAATAATAATAATAATAATAAAGATAATAAAAATGGCAGTGGAGGCAAAAGTAAGGTAACGGTAAAACATGGCAATATTATTAATAATAGTGCTACTGTTAATTTCATTGCTGCAAATAACAATAACTATGATAGTAACGTCAGACATGGTGTCACCACTGATAACAATAATTATCTTGATAAAAAGTACAGAAATGAAAAAATGAAAAAATGAAAAAATGAAAAAAGTGAAAAAAAGTGAAAAAATGAAAAGAATGAAGAAAATGATTCAATGTCAAATAGTTAAGTTTAAGATATTGATAATAGTAGTAATAAATAATTGATAATGATAATCTAAAAAATATATAATCTAAAAAATAATCTAAGAAATATAGAAATATTAATCAAAGAATGGATAAGCATAAAAGGGGGGTATTTAAGAGTAAAGAAAAATACAGAAGATGACCATTAGTGTTAATCGTTGTGGGTATGATAATAATAATAATAATAATAATAATAATGATAATAATAATAATAATAATAATAATAATAACAACAATAATAATACCAACCAATACTACCGCTTACAGTACTACTACAAATAATACTACAAACAAAAAAGCTACTACTAATAGAGATAAAAATAATAATAATTAATAAAAGGTATAAGATGATAGTTGTGTTGACAAAATTTTCAGTTGGTGGGGAGGTGTTTTTTTTTTTTTTTTTTTTATATATATAATAACAGCCTAAGGGGTTATGAGTGGATTACTAAGAAGGTGTAATCTATTATGCCTACAGTTAATTGATGTTTCTTGTTTTTTGTTTAGAAGTTTGCCCCTATCGCTGAATTTAATTATTTCAAGTTTTTCTGTTAGGCAAAGGTAGCAAGGTGAGTTTATTTGTTCCTCTTTCCACCATATATTCTTATTTTTTTATTTATTTATTTATTTATTTATTTGCCCTGTCTGTTTCAGATTCTAGACCTTAAATTTTTAGATTTTTTAATTTTTAATTTTTAATTTTTAATTCTAATTTTTTAACGGCTTTAATTTTTGAAATGTTAAATTTCTTTCCTTCTTCTTCTCTGTCTCTACCCCTCCACTTCATTCTCTCCAAATATGATCTGAGGTTAAGATCGGATTCTAACTCTGCCTGATGAGATCTCAGTTTATAGTAACTGTTGATCGATAACATCGACATGCCAGTGTCGCAGATTTTGTACATGTCTGTGTAAATAAAATTATCATATATATATATATATATATATATATAAAAGAAGTGTGGTAAATAAATACCATCAAAGCTTGTTATAGATGCAATATGTATTTTACAAAAAAGAAAAGACAAATCGAAGACGATTTTTTTTTTTTTTCCTCTTTATATAAACTAACATTAAGTATGTATGTAGTTTATAGTTATACAGATATTTCGCTAATAAAATTAGCTTATTCATTGTAGTTGAAAATTCCGATGTAATTGGAAAGCCCGCTTCTGTTGATGTGAGCCGGCGAGTGGGATGTTGTTTTTTTTTTCCTCTCTCGTATGAAATCACGCAAGCACGTGGAAGGTTATAGTTTAAAGGTTCATACTTTTTTTTTAATAAGCATCCGTTTGAAATTTAATAAAAAAGAAGTGTGGTAAATAAATACCATCAAAGCTTGTTATAGATGCAATATGTATTTTACAAAAAAGAAAAGACAAATCGAAGACGATTTTTTTTTTTTTCCTCTTTATATAAACTAACATTAAGTATGTATGTAGTTTATAGTTATACAGATATTTCGCTAATAAAATTAGCTTATTCATTGTAGTTGAAAATTCCGATGTAATTGGAAAGCCCGCTTCTGTTGATGTGAGCCGGCGAGTGGGATGTTGTTTGTTTTTTCCTCTCTCGTATGAAATCACGCAAGCACGTGGAAGGTTATAGTTTAAAGGTTCATACTTTTTTTTTTAATAAGCATCCGTTTGAAATTTAATAAAAAAGAAGTGTGGTAAATAAATACCATCAAAGCTTGTTATAGATGCAATATGTATTTTCCACGTGCTTGCGTGATTTCATACGAGAGAGGAAAAAAAAAACAACATCCCACTCGCCGGCTCACATCAACAGAAGCGGGCTTTCCAATTACATCGGAATTTTCAACTACAATGAATAAGCTAATTTTATTAGCGAAATATCTGTATAACTATAAACTACATACATACTTAATGTTAGTTTATATAAAGAGGAAAAAAAAAAAAATCGTCTTCGATTTGTCTTTTCTTTTTTGTAAAATACATATTGCATCTATAACAAGCTTTGATGGTATTTATTTACCACACTTCTTTTTTATTAAATTTCAAACGGATGCTTATTAAAAAAAAAAGTATGAACCTTTAAACTATAACCTTCCACGTGCTTGCGTGATTTCATACGAGAGAGGAAAAAAAAAACAACATCCCACTCGCCGGCTCACATCAACAGAAGCGGGCTTTCCAATTACATCGGAATTTTCAACTACAATGAATAAGCTAATTTTATTAGCGAAATATCTGTATAACTATAAACTACATACATACTTAATGTTAGTTTATATAAAGAGGAAAAAAAAAAAAATCGTCTTCGATTTGTCTTTTCTTTTTTGTAAAATACATATTGCATCTATAACAAGCTTTGATGGTATTTATTTACCACACTTCTTTTTTATTAAATTTCAAACGGATGCTTATTAAAAAAAAAGTATGAACCTTTAAACTATATATATATATATATATATATATATATATATATATATATATATATATATATATATATATATATATATATATATATAAATAAATATTTATTAAATATTTTAATACCTACAGACATCGACGTTTCACGCTAACGGAATCTTCAGTGTAGGAACTAATTCTCAACGGTCGGACATCTTTATCTCTCTTCCTTCATTTATCTTGTTATATATATATATATATATATATATATATATATATATATATATATATATAACAAGATAAATGAAGGAAGAGAGATAAAGATGTGCGAATGCCAAATCTATTTCATCTTCGATTGTTCAATGCAAGGTGTACTCGATAAAAACTAGTTTATTTTTCTTTCCTTAAGCCAGGCTTTTCAAAGATTAAAATCTTATCATCAGAGGAATTACATAGATGGATAAGTTAGGAGGGGAATATATATATATATATGTGTGTGTATGTGTGTGTGTGTGTGCGCGTGTGTAAAATGAAAACTATGTGATTTATGTATTCATGAACGTTTCTTTTTTATTGAAAGACTTCCTCAGGATGAAGAAAACAATGTAGAAAAAGCATACAGAATATTAGCAAAACAAAAAAAAAGACAAATACAACTGTCAACATATAAAATTGTTCATTTTAGTTTTTTTTTTCACTTTTTTATTCTTTTAAAAAAACTGCTATATTAAGTGAATTAAAAATCATATTTTCTTTTAATATTTCCGCTATTAAAATTCTAGAAATCTCCGCCAGAATTTTGATTTTATTAAATAAAATTATAAATACTAAAAATATATATAAAAGTAAAAAAAAAAATAATTAAGGAACACATAGTCTTTAACTTAAAAAAATCTAGTCCTCTATTTTTCCATTACTTTTTCCTTTTCATCTTTTTCTTAATTTCCCCCATTTTTGTCGTAAAACATTACAACATCTTTATCATGCCGTTTTAATTATCAATTTTTTTTTATTAAGAAAATGTATGATTTGAAATAGGCAGAAACAATTGTTTGAATTAAAATGTGTGTTTTAAATTAGTTCGGAACATTTATAGATTATCATATATTTTGAGCTCTGGTCATGTATACCCTATTGAGCTACTTCCCCATCTTTTGTGTATAATTAAAGGAATGTATAACATATATATATATATATATATATATATATATATATATATATATATATATATATATAGTACACGTATTGTATTAGTTTCTGTAGATGTAAATCCGTTGAAACTCAAGTGTTTATAAAAAGTGCTCAATAACAAGTAGAGCTGTTTATAAGTATACATTTTTAAGTATAAATTTTTATAAATTTTTATTTTTATTTTTATTTTTATTTATACAAACATTATATAATGTTTGTATAAATAAAAATGTATACTTATATATATATATATATATATATATATATATATATATATATATATATATATATATATATATATATATATATATATATATGATTTTTTGAAGGCTTACCAAACCATTCCGTTCAGGAGATCATTCATCACCACAAAATACTTTTTCTTTCAAAGTTTATTTATTTATCATATATATCCAAATATATATATATATATATATATATATATATATATATATATATATATATATATATATATATATATTGTATAAATGTTTATGTATACACACATTATTGGTTACATATGTGCATACATGTTTCGATTATACTCTTCACAGAGAGTCAACCTCTTCAGACCAAAGAAGACAGAGACGATTCTTTCGTCTGAAGAGGTTGACTCTCTGTGAAGAGTACAACCGAAACATGTATGCACATATGTAACCAATAATGTTTGTATAAATAAAAATGTATACTTAAGAACAGCTCTACTTGTTATTGAGCACATTTTATAAACACTGGAGTTTCAACGGATTTATATCCACAGAAACTAATACAATACGTGTACTATATATATAAAACATGTTTGTAATTAACGGATACAATTTATTGACACAGACGAGTAGCGCAGGTGAGGGGGACATTTTTTTTTAATAACTAATATAAGTTAGCAAAACGTCTACCTGGAACAAAACTTAGATCTAATATACGGAACGTTTATGTTCTTGCCTTTTAAGAGAAGTGGGGTCTGATCAACTCTGCTGGGAAGCCATGAAATAAAATACTGTTTTGTTTTTAAATTCCCGAAACAGTTTTTCATGGTAAACAACTGATGATCCCTTAAATAAGTTAAAGACTATTGTAAATTCTTGGAAGAAAACTAATATAGCAACTGCTAAAAGTAAATTGACTTATAAAAGTGATTTTCTACCGAATGACTTGGATTAAAATGTTTTTTTTTGTTTGTTTTTTTTCTTTTTATATAATTTTGATGGTTAGGAAACTTCCGAGAATATATATATATATATATATATATATATATATATATATATATATATATAGAGAGAGAGAGAGAGAGAGAGAGAGAGAGAGACAGAGACAGAGAGAGAGAGAGAGGGGGGATAGATAGATAGATAGATAGATAGATAGATAGATAGATAGATAGATAGATAGATAGATAGATATTCATTTTATTCTGACTCATATGTTGTTATCGTTGCTATTGGTCTGGATAGTGATGCTGCTGACTCCAAATGAAAGACTGAAATGAATGTATTAAAAGTAGAATTTGCTGTTTCTGCCGTGTCTTCGTCTTTGCAAAGATAATAATATCAATACGTCACAATAACTGCTTTAGAAGCGTATTGTGGTGGTGGTGGGCGTGGTGGTGGTGGTGGTCCTGGTTAGAAATACGAAAACGGGATCCTTTTAGCCAACACCCAAACAATAATGGACTATAATTACCTGCGGCCCACGGCTGTAATGGTTAGATATTAAGTACGTTTAACGTGTGTGGGGCGGGTCCGGCCTCCCCAGGGCAGTAATCTTGAAGACCACAAAAATAGCCGAGAACGGACCCGTCGGCATACTTCAATAGCAGCGCCTCTGACAACCGTGAATAAAGTAATGTCCTCCCGAAAAAGGGGGTTAATGCCTGGGAGGATATCCTCTATATGCCGAAATAAACCATATCTCATTCTAACAAAAGGAAGGTCTAGCCAATCAAGTCAGTCTCCAGGTTATCAAGATATGTAATGGATTAAGCTCTCTTTTTTAACATAGTTCACCCCAAATAAGGCAGTACGCCACTGTAGCCGTAAGGGGCTACTGAGAGAAAAAACATTTTCTTTTTGTTTTTTTCTTTTTTTTTTAGGTGGGGGGTCACCCTAAATTGGGACTAGTGCAGCGAGATTTCTGTTTACATTAGTTTTAAATTTCTGCATGTCAGTTCCGTCAGTAAAACAGGGAGCAGGGAGGGAGTTCCAGAGTCCAGCAGCACGAGGAAATAAACTTTTGGAGTAGAAGGCTCTTCAGCATCTGGGGACCTTCACAGTGAACGAATGGGATTTGGCAGATTGTCGGGTTGGTCTAGTGAATTTGCGTCGTGGAGGGCACCAGAGCAGCAAGCTCATCAGAGCACAATCCATTGAAGTACTTGTAAAACAGGCACAAGGAAGCAACATTACGGCGGTGGGATAGGTGCTGGACTTGCTTCAAAATTCAAATGGTAATAATGCTTTCTTGCAGAGGGGAGGCACTCTGTAAGGATACAAAATGGCCGAGAACGGACCCGTAGCTATTTTCCGATAGGGACAACTCAGATGACCGACAATAAACCAAACTGCCGAAGGAGGGTGTAATGCGTGGGAGGATGACCTCCTATAGCCAAACCGAACCATACCTCATTCTGAAAAAAAAAATGGATGTAGTCAACCAAGCCAGTCTCTGGGTTGTCACGATGTGGCCGGGATTCCTCCTTGTATGTATAAAATAGGTCGAAGCGGCGTTTTTTGCTTCAAAATGCAAATGGACGCCATCTGATTTTTTCTTTCAAATATCTTGCGCATGCGTTTTCTTTATTAGGGAGTTACTTTCGTTTCCCGTACACTGTGATACCACCATGATGCTGATTTTTAAAATAGAGGCAATTGTGGTGCTTTGGCAGAAGCATCGGACTCAGTGCCAGAGATTAGTATAGTGGTAGGTGTCGCGGTCTCCACAGGCCTTGCGCCGTCAGG
Source organism: Sepiola atlantica (assembly GCA_963556195.1). Taxonomy (NCBI): domain Eukaryota; kingdom Metazoa; phylum Mollusca; class Cephalopoda; order Sepiida; family Sepiolidae; genus Sepiola; species Sepiola atlantica. The sequence continues at coordinate 13,865,945 of OY744544.1, forward strand.
GGCCTTACGTTCAAAATTTAAAAAAAGAAATCTTATTTCATTATATTTTAACAATTTTTTTATTTTGTTCTTTATTTTTATCATCCCTTTTCTTTTTATTAAAACTAAGCCTTAAATAAGGCTTAGTTTTTTGTTGTCCCACTCCATCATCACACATTGTATATACTTTATGGTAAATAAAATTAATTTCAAACACCTGGGGCTATTTTAAGTAGCTTAAGTCCATAGAGTGAATGTGGTATTGTGGTAACTGAAACTAGTTTCTAGGGTTTTAGACCATGTGGACGACCCCCGACCCCCACTCTCTCCCCATACCCCTTTTTAGCCTTGTGCCACATCAATTTGTAATTTTGATAAATAAATATATTTTAACAATTTAGAAGAATGTTTTCCTCAAGATTTTCCATCTCAGCATTACTCTAAACTAACATTTCATCTTTAATAGATCCCACAAAATACGCATAGAAATTGGTTTTTATTTCTTCTGCGTTTATCCCGCCAAAACAAAGAAAATGGCGTTTATTAAATAACTTCAAAACACGTTTGTACATACAACACTATTGTCACATTCGATAGATAATTTTTCACAATGCTTCACTATGTTGTGGTTTTTAAATATTAGCGTTTTTTTTAATATTAGTGTTTTTTAATATTAGTGTTTTTTAAATATTAGTGTTTTTTTAATATTTGTGTTTTTTAATATTAGTGTTTTTTAATATTAGTGGGGTTTTTTAAATATTAGTGTTTTGTTTTAAATATTAGTGGGTTTTTTTAAATATTAGCGTTTTTTTTTTTAATATTAGTGTTTGTTTTTTTAAATATTAGTGTTTTGTTTTAAATATTAGTGATTTTTTTTAAATATTAGCGGGTTTTTTTTTTAAATATTAGTGTTTTTTTTTAATATTAGTGTTTCTTTTTAAATATTAGTGTTTTTTAATATTAATGTTTTTTTAAAATATTAGTGTGTTTTTTTAAATTTTAGTGTATTTTTAAAATAATAGTGTCTTTTAATATCATCATTTTTTTTAAATATTAGCGTTTTTTTTTTTAAATATTAGTGCTTTTTAAATAAGCTTAAGAGACCGACTATCGACAGAAAAAATAAAAGGTATTTGTAGTTTTTCCATCCACATTTATTTGATTGTAACACTTTTATCCTGATCGATTAATCAAACAATTTGTTGCTATTGGAATTGAAATTTTAGTATCTATTAATCGAAAAAAAACGGCATATTAGATATAATTGTTAGTGTTCGCTAATGTGCCGAGAGATTGGGGTTCAATCCTCGATCAAGTCACACCAAAGACTTTTAAAGAATTGTACTTGATGCCTCCTTGATGAACACTCAAAATTATAAGGTGTGGATCAAGGGTAAGTCGAGTAATCCTGGGAAAAAGTTCGGGTCGTTCTTGACTATAGTCGACCACTTTACTTTTTTTATGGAGAAAAATCACAGCTTGGAGTCAATTATTCTAAACGTTTTATTTTTTACTGTTTTTTTTTAAAAACTTAGTTCACCTCAAACAAGACAAGTTGCCACTGTAGACGTAAGGGGCTACTGAGAATTAGGATGAAAGTTTAGGGGGTCATCCTAAATTGGAAGCTGTGCAGCGAGATGCTTGTTCACATTAGTTTTAAATTTCTGCATGTCGGTAATGCCAGTTTCTTCAAGTGAAATGCTGGAAGTCGTTTCGTCGTTCGCATGTGAAGTGAATGTTGTATTTAGTTTGTTGTTGCAAGTCATGCGTGCGCAGATGAAACTAGTGCAGTGAATGTTGTATTTAGTTTGTTGTTGCAAGTCATGCGTGCGCAGATGAAACTAGTGCAGTGAATGTTGTATTTAGTTTGTTGTTGCAAGTCATGCGTGCGCAGATGAAACTAGTGCAGTTTTATTCACGGAGATTCCGAGATTCGAAATGTGCGACTCATTGGCGGGGAAATGAAGCGCGGTCCGACGGTAAAACGGGCTGCTTACTTTCCATAATACTTAGTTGCTGTTCATACGCTCTTTTGAATTCCAGATATTGACATCTTTTAAATTCCATACATTGACATTATTTGAATTCCATACATTGACATCTTTTGAATTCCAAGCATTAACATCTTTTGAATTCCAGATATTGACATCTTTTGAATGCCAGATATTGACATCTTTTGAATTCCAGACATTGACATCTTTTGAATTTCAAGCATTAACATCTTTTGAATTCCATACATTGACATCTTTTGAATTCTAAGCATTAACATCTTTTGAATTCCAGATATTGACATCTTTTGAATTCCAGATATTGACATCTTTTGAATTCCAGACATTGACATCTTTTGAATTCTAAGCATTAACATCTTTTGAATTCCAGACATTGACATCTTTTGAATTCTAAGCATTAACATCTTTTGAATTCCAGATATTGACATCTTTTGAATTCCATAGATTGACATCTTTTGAATTCCAGACATTGACATCTTTTGAATTCCAGACATTGACATCTTTTGAATTCCAGACATTGACATTATTTGAATTCCATACATTGACATCTTTTGAATTCCAGACGTTGACATCTTTTGAATTCCAGATATTGACATCTTTTGAATTCCAGACATTGACATCTTTTGAATTCCAGACATTGACATCTTTTGAATTCCAAGCATTAACATCTTTTGAATTCCATACATTGACATCTTTTGAATTCTAAGCATTAACATCTTTTGAATTCCAGACATTGACATCTTTTGAATTCCAGACATTGACATCCTATGAATTCCAGACATTTACATCTTTTGAATTCTAAGCATTAACATCTTTTGAATTCCAGACATTGACATCTTTTGAATTCCATACATTGACATCTTTTGAATTCCAGATATTGACATCTTTTGAATTCCATACATTGACATCTTTTGAATTCCAGACATTGACATATTTTGAATTCTAGGCATTAACATCTTTTGAATTCCAGACATTGACATCTTTTGAATTCTAAGCATTAACATCTTTTGAATTCCAGACATTGACATCTTTTGAATTCCAAGCATTAACATCTTTTGAATTCCATACATTGACATCTTTTGAATTCTAAGCATTAACATCTTTTGAATTCCATACATTGACATTTTTGAATTCTAAGCATTAACATCTTTTGAATTCCAGACATTGACATCTTTTGAATTCCAAGCATTAACATCTTTTGAATTCCAGACATTGACATCTTTTGAATTCCAGACATTGACATTATAAAGATTATTCAATCGGCAGCAACAAACGAATATTTTTTATAAGAAATATCAACTTCTGATTGAAAAAAAACGACTCTTAATACAAAAATGTAATTTTAGCCAAACGACAGCTCAGAAAATATACATTTTCACGCCTTTGAAAAAAAATAGACGTTAGAATATTGACGCCATGCGCTATGATCCACCTAAATTGATACTTAAGCCTAAAATATATCTCAAACAGTCTGCTCGAGATCGTCCACGACGCGAATCTTTTTTACTCACCGTTGGCAACAAATTCAAACTGTCCAGTTACTGCTAATATTGCCCAACTGCCTAACGAACCGCTACTCATACCAAAGACGTTACTTTCTTTTTGAGGTCAACACGAGATTTTATTTTTTTATCAGTGACTTTATATTCTCCAAATTCGTTGTTTGTCGTCAATAAAATTTAAATAATTTTTGTATAGATCGACTTTGTCATTCTTTCTAATATCGCCATTCCCTATACAGTATGAAAAGATGTGGTATTTTCTCTCTCCTTCAAGTCAACCATGCTCTTAGACAAGTGATAAGTTCGTGTTTCTCTCTTGTCCTTGTGTTGTAATTAATTCGTATCCTTTATAATTGTATTAAATGTCACCATAATATGGTTTATGTGGCTACCATTGTCCAGTTTTACGGCGTTTCGTGCAATAAACATCTTTTGTTAGATGAACACGGGATTTGCTGTTGTGGCTAATGGAGTTGCGGCGTTTTTTGAAAACACGTTGGCTTATTTTTTTTCTCGGCAGCTTAGCATTAAAACGCGCGAAGTTGTTGCAACTTAAATACAGCCAATATAATACCGTCCGCTATTAGAAATGGGAAAGGAAGGAAGGAAGGAAGGAAGGAACAAAAAAAGAAAATGAGAAATGGAGGCAGGAAGGAAGGGAGAAAGGAAGGAAGGAAGGAAGGAAGGAAGGAAGGAAGGAAGGAAAGGAGAAAGAAAGAAAGAAAGAAAGAAAGGAAGAAAGGAAGGAAGAAAGGAAGAAAAGAAGAAAGAAAGAGAGGAAGGAAGGAAGGAAGGAAGGAAAAAAGAAAGAAAGAAAGAAAGGAAATGAGAAAGGGAGGAAGAAAGAAAGAAGGAAGGAAGGAAGGAAGGAAGAAAGAAAAAAGAAGGAAAGAAGAAAGAAAGGAAGAAAAAAGATATAAAAAGAAAGAAAAAAGAAAGAAAGGAAGAAAGAAAGAAGGAAAGAAAGGAAGAAAGAAAGAAAGAAAGGAAGGAAGGAAGGAAGGGAGGAAGGAAGGAAAGAAGGAAGGAAAGAAGAAAAGAAGAAAAAAGATAGAAAAAAGATAGAAAAAAATGAAAGAAAAAAGAAAGAAAGGAAGGGAGAAAAAAGAAAGAAAGAAAGAAAAAGAAATAAAGGAAGGAAGAAAGAAAAGAAGGGAAGAAGGAAATAAGGAAGGAAGAAAGAAAGGGGAAAAAGATAGAAAGGAAGGTAGGAAGGAAGGAAGAAAGGAAAAAAGATAGAAAGAAAGGAAGTAAGGAAGGAAAGAAGGAAGGAAGGAAGGAAGGAAGGAAAACAAAGAAAAAAAGATAGGAAGGGAGGAAGGAAGGAAGGAAGGAATGAAATATTTCTTCTGCTATTTTAGTTTTCGACGAAATCTCGAGTTTCTTTTGTTCGTTCAATTCTTCGCCTTAACATTTCCCACCTGCTTTGACAGGCGACAATGTCGACGGCGGGTTGACATTTAACGATTAAAATTGCGACAACGTCCGAACAACAGTAAATCAATTCATGAGAAGAAGAAAAAAAAGCAGAAACGGATATGCATAAGATCCGTCGAAACAATTTTGACAAAAACGGCCGGATGGCCTGACGGTGTTTCCCTTTGCAACCGGCAAGTCGCTTACATCGGATGCGACTTGTGTCGGCACTTTTGCGCTTTCGTCAGTAACGGAATTGGCGACAAACTCTGGACATGCAGCAGCATCAGCAGAAGACTGCAAGCAATCAAAATACGCCGTGCTTGTGTTCCAACCGATCGCCGTGGAGACGAGTGAAGCGATAGGCCCCCACCACGCACGACTTACTTAACAGCCATCGCGAATTGACTTGGCTTTACTGGCGCCTCACCATCATCACTATTCGTGGAAACGCCTTAGACCTCCCCTCAGCATGCTAGGTCAGCGGAACGTCCGATGAAATGTCTTGATATTTGCATATCGGTTTTGAAAAAAGACATTTTATTATCTAACTATCATCTGTTGCTATTTGTTAAATAAGTTTTATTCGTTTTAAATAATAATATTGACGTTGAGCCATAAAAATGCGATTTCAAATTTAAGGGTCAACCGACGGGAAAACAGAGGCTATTATAGAAATATGTAGAGATATTTCCAACTTAAGCGCCACAGAGCACCGAAAATTATATTTCAAATATACGAACAGACATGCGGACGAATGAAACTTTTTACAGCGATTTTATTTAGACAAATATATAAAAATTTACAAACAAGTAGTTTTTGTTGAAAAAAAACCCACAAAAAACAATGAATACAAAATTCAACATTTGCCTTTTAGCGATACATGCACGTATCTTTAAAAAATGATATTTCAAAATTAAGCGTCACAGACAAGCAATAATCCTATTTCAAACGTAAGCGGAACAGACAAAAATTCAACATTTGCCTTATAGTGATACATGCACGTATCTTAAAAAAATGATATTTTAAAATTAAGCGTCACAGACAAGCAATAATCCTATTTCAAACGTAAGCGGAACAGACAATCAAAAATTCAACATTTGCCTTTTAGCGATACATGCACGTATCTTAAAAAATGATATTTAAAAATTAAGCGTCACAGACAAGTTGTTGAATGTTAAAAGAAGCGTTGAGTTTTTCCTCGTATGACTACCGTCTACCGTGCTTATACTTATAGTGAGGCTACGACTACTAGCCTTAGCTATTATAATGCTAGGACTATCTTGAAGTGGAACACGTTGACGTCTACTGACGGCTAAGTTGGTCCCGGTAGCAATATTTCAATCTTGGTAGTCTGAAGAAACACGCAACTAAAAAATAAAAAAACTCTTATTTTTAAACTATTTTTTTTAAAAACAAGTAGGGCTACCCAGCGTTGCCCGGTCTCTCTGCATCTTTGTTTATGTATTTTCTTTGTCCTTTTATTACATCGTTCCAATAATCTTCAATGCATACCAGTTCCCTTCCCTCTTCTCTCACGTTCACATATAGTCCCTATTTTTACTTGCTTCATCACGAGGGTAGAGTCAGACACAAGGTCGGTTCTAACGTCGTGAATATCTAAATCAGGGGCGGGCAACCTTTTCAGAGTGAGGGCCAGATGAGACTTTTGGAAGATGATCGCGGGCCGGAGTGAAAAACGAAATCTCAGAATTACTATATTTTGTTTACATGAATAAATTGTACAAAAATTGCATTGAACACTCTACAAATCTGATATTTTTTCTCAGGAGACTTCTGTATGTGATGCTATAAAAGGCGCTGATGAAGGGCCATTTTGGAATCATAAAAATAATGACAGGGGAAGTAGCAAGTTGATCCAGCATTCATTTTGACACACCTCACATAGATTCTCTGTTTCATGCCCTTTCCTCGTCTCTCGTTTCCTCTTTGTTTCTCTCTTTCTTTTTTTCTATTTTTATCTCAGGCCAAGGATTTGAAATTAATAGTTAAAGAAAAATGAAATATACATGCATCATCGCTCGCTGATTTTTATACATTTTTATCCCACTGTAAATCTTAATCGAAACCTACTTTTACGTCTATGTCACAAAATGATATGAGTTTTAGTGGGAGGTCCGCGGGCCGGATTGCAATAATAAAGCATAGCAGGGTGGCGGGCCGGACGCTAAGCCTTCGCGGGCTAGATGTGGCCCGCGGGTCGGAGGTGGCCCGCGGGCCGGAGGTTGCCCGCCCCTGATCTAAATCATCAAAAAATTAAACTTTTCTTCTGTCTACACTTTGCTTCTAAAAGACTGATAAGAGGATGAGGGTTTGTCACACTTTGTTGCTTCAAGTTATTTCTGGAATTATAAAACGTTTTCTGTAACGTCGACACGAGATTTCCAAGTGTTTGCGTCTCATCTTTCGAAGTGTTTGCGTCACTCTCACTATATTAGACAAACCACCAACCATAAAATGTCGTCAGCGACTGTAAAAATGAGTCGACCATTAAATATGGACTTTGTAATCATCATCGAAGATATTTCAAGTAGTTTTTTTTTTCAAAGTGTCACGACGTAATAGCGAACAACCGAAGATTCTAGCAGGTTATTTATCTTCCTTACCACAAGGTAAGATGTGACACAAGGTCATGAAAGTGGGATTTGAAAAGCCAGCGCCCGAGAAAGTGAGCACTCTGGCCTACAAAAAATGCCTGGGCAGCCCCGTCGGCATTCCCCGGTAGGGGCGCCTCAGGCAGTAAGCGATAAACTTACTCCTCCCCAAAGAGGGGAGGCAAAGTCCTAGAGGGTGGAGCTCCTAGAACTGCACAGGACAAAACTTACAAACCGGCAGAATCAAGCCCCGAAGGTCAAGACGACACCGATCTATAGGGTGTAGTATCCATCGGAACAGATACTACACTCTGATCCCAGCCCGAAGACCAACCGGGAACCAGAGTAACCGAAGATTCTAGCTGTTTTATTTATCTTCCTCCCACAAGGTAAGATGTGACACAAGGTCGGGAAAGTGGGATTTGAAAAGCCAGCCCCGTCGGCATTCCCCTGTAGTAACCGAAGATTCTAGCTGTCAAA
>OY744544.1:13878945-13903945 GCA_963556195.1 Sepiola atlantica
TTATGCTGGTTTCTGTTGCTTCCCCCCCACCCCTTTTTGTAGTAAAAAAGCAGCAGATGTCGGTAGTGTTCTGCTGGATCTTTCATTTCAAGGCCTGAAATACAATAAAAAAAATGTAAGGACTCTTCTTCTCGGAGGCTTATTACAAACTGACGTCAATATACTCGCTACAGCAAATACAGGATTTGAAGAATAGGAATATAAAACAATCTTTAGTAGGTCGGAAAGACGACATTCAAAGAACAAACGAACTTTTTGGCCAACCCAATACATTATTGTAAATTGGTTAAACAAGTAAACGAAACCCCAGAAAAAAATAATGGCGTTATTTGTGGTTGTTTTTGTTTTTATGATCACTCCCATTATTACAGCTACCAGAAAAGAAAAAAAGAAGAAAAAGAGACGTAGATATCCAGAGAGTCATTTGCGACGTGTCGACGGAAAAGGACTTCGGACGGGACACCTGCTGGAGATGTTTTGTTGCGGTTTTGGGATCGAAAAACATCCCACACTCTGTTACATTTGTTTATCAAATCAGAATTTTTAAAAATGAATGTATAATTTTTTTTGAGATTTTTTAATTTAAATATAATCTCCAACAATACTTTTCTTGTTTTTGATTTGTGACCTTCTGTTATTGTCCAAGCTTGAAAGGTGACACCTATCCTCGTCGCACCTTGAGGACCCCCCCCCCCCCTGCTTTGACTAGCTTCTGGGACTGACCTTCACTCCAGACCTGAAATGGTAGACTTACATCAAATCTGTTGCCAAGATCGCTGGAAAAATGGTTGGATCATTCTATCGCTCTAGAAAGTACCTCACTCCTGACGCAATCCTCTACCTGTATAAACGCCAAATACGTCCTAAGATGGGGAGGTACTGTTCCCACTTCTGGGGAGGTGCTGCTCAGAGCTCCCTTTCCTACCTTGACAGTGTACAAAACCGACTTGAAATCTAGTGGGCGATGGCCTTTTCTCCTCCCTACTACCCCTTTCTCACAGAAGAGACGTTGCTAGTCTTTCTCTACTCTATCATGTTCATGGCAGGTGCTCGACTAAGCAACAATCTACGCCCCCTGTAAAACATTCACAATAAAAACTCGTCTCTCTACAACCACTGTCAATAATTTCCTTCTCTCTCTCTCCCTCCCTCTATCTTACTCTCTCTCTCTCTCTGCTGGTTCAAGTGAATGAGACAGTTTATCTCTACCCATTCGCCACGTCAGATTAGCGGCTTCCTGTGTCCGTGACGTCACTGTTGGGAAACGTAGTTGTTAATTGACTTCTAACTGGAAAATTCCACTCTACTGTAGGAGATTTACCACTCTACGTGGAGATTTACCATTCTAAAACTATGTTTACACACCGACTCTTGTCTTGTTACAATTGGTAATGGCGTCCAATTGGCAGTGGAGTCGAACAGTCATCATTGACGACGACGAACAGCCAAACAATGAAGTGGTTGTGACTGCATTTTATTATAAACGCAACACACAATTAGTATCAGTAAGCAAATAACGGTTTCTTCATTTACTGGATGGGTGGGGGGGTATTGGTTTTAGAATAAGGTACTCACTGGAAGGACCACGTGAATGTTACCAACATTCTAGTTAACAAAGCGCCATTTCGCACCGATATCTACTTGACCAACACCGAATTTAAATATATTCATTTCTCACATCTGAACAAAGTTCCTTCGTTTCTTCAGTTTATTCTCATCTGGATGCTCTGATATATTAGCCTTTTGCCAAACTTAAGTCAGCTTAGTATACGTTTTCGTCTTCGTGACATTTTGGTTTTGTGTCTCAATCCACACACTTGAGAAAAAAAAATTTAAGTGTGGGCGGGTATCAGTTTGATTGCAAATACATATGTGGTATTTCAAAATGTCTACGTGGTGCGCATGCGCGCTCGGTTCAAATTTAGAAATGGCGGAAAGGGGCACGTAATTCAAAACACAAGAACGTTTATTCCTCCGGATTCTTTTAAATACGTTAGACACGGTAAGCAAGTCGCGCAATCAGATAAGTTGTATTCGTCAAATTTTTTCCTGAGTCGGGAAAAATTTTTTCTTCTTTTTTTTTTTATTTAAGCTTAGAAACAATTGCATTGGTAATTATGCAGTATAGTTAACAGAAAAAGAAATCGAAAAATTTTTTTTTAAATATACAAATAACTTTTACCAAACGCAATAAAATGTAATTTTCTACCGACCGATATAGTTTTAACGTTCTGAAACTGTTTTCAATTTTTATTTTTATTTCAAAATTAGAATTTGTTCAACGCCTTCTCTCTCTCTCTCTCTCTCTCTCTCTCTCTCTCTCTCTCTCTCTCTCTCTCTCTCCTATTCTCTCTCTCTCTCACACACACACACACACACTTTCGACACACAGGAAACAAAATGGCTATTTGGCCATCTGCTGTTAGTTAATGGACGCTATTTTTTTTTTTAATTATTTGTGCTTTAATAATTCAAATTAACGAGAACAAATTCATAGATAATAAATCTTACAATTAGTTTATACACTTTAAATGTATACAGGTCGTTAGAAAATTAAATTTTAATGCGTTTGGTGTAAGTTATCCGTTATAAATTTCTTTTATTTTCTATTTCTCGGCTGTTAGCTATACTACAAAATTGCCATTTCATTTTATTCATCGCTTTTGACCAGAGCCATTTTTACATCAAATAAAAAGACTAACAAATAAAAAGAAACATAAATCTTTCTTTTTCAGTCTGCAAGCCTGTATCGTTTGAAAAATCAATTCCATCCCAAATTTAAAAGCTATGCCATAAGTGCATGCATTACCACCTCCAATTTTAAGTAGCCCATAGGTTCGCCCCTCCTTCACTTTTATAAGCTTTCTTAGTTGCAGAATTATCTGATTCGTATACCTTGGATTTACATCCGAGTTAGCTCCCTTGGGTTAAACATTATAGAATGCGCTCTTCTAACATTTTTTGGTGCTTGTTAACTGTAGGTCCGAAAAAAAAAATTATGTTTAAGTTGAGGAGAGTCAAATAAGGGGGAGAGAACTCTTGTTTCAAGTTTCAACCACGATTTATCTGAAAATGGATTTTACTATTGTAATTATTAAAAAATGAAAAATAAAATGAAAAATAAAATGATTTTGAAAAATAAAACGTGAAACACGGGAAATAAAGTTTTTTTTAAATAAATGACAGTTTTACACTGGGTAAAATTCGGCAATTTGTTGGAAAACAGTCCCCAGTGCAGCGTCCTTTCGGAATTTTTGTTTCCACATAAATTCGGCTGGGCACGATTCCACCATTTGCGTGTGGGTGCCACATTCAACCTTTTCTTTTTTTCTCGCCTCATTCCACATTCGTTCTACGTGATTGGTAGTGGCACCTGTTAGTGGATCAACAAAATTGTATTTGTGATTCACACGCAAATGGTGGAATCCTTCGATACCTAGCCAACAATCAGACACAATCATTTTATTTTTCAAAATCATTGTATCTTTCATTTTATTTTTCATTTTTTTTATAATTACAATAGTAAAATAAATTTTCAGATAAATCGTAGTTGAAACTTGAAACTAGAATTCTCTTCCCCTTATTTGACTCTCCTCAACTTAAAGATATAAAAAAAAAAAATTTTTCGGACTTACAGTTCACAAGCACCCATTTTTTTTCTTTTTATTAAAACTTAAAAACAATTTCATTTTATTTATCGCTTATAGAAACAATCATATTTACACAAAAGAAGAAAAAAAAGGCCCATTGCTTTGGCAAACTTCTAGGACTGACTTTCATCCCAAACAGTAAATGGAAGACTTGCATCAACTCCGTTGCTAACGTCGCCGGAAAAAAAATGATCGGATCAAAATCGACTTCACAATAGTGGGAGATGATCTCTTATCTTCCTTACAGCCCCTTTCTCATAGAAGAGACGTTGCTAGTCTCTCTCCACTCTATCATTATTTTCATGAAAGGTGCTCAACTGAGCTTCAATATTTGGTCCTCCCCGTAAAACCTTCTCAATAAAACTCTTCTTACTACTGTTAGGTTCGAGAGGGGTGATGTAACCAGTCTATAAACGTGCAAAGTTGAATCAAGCAATGTTGCATGCAAAGACAGAGTAATAATTAATAAACAAAATGAAGTAGTTCAAATAACGTTTATTGAACGTGTGTGTACGTGGAATGATGAAGTGTGTGATGTATGCATGTGTGTCGATGGAAAAACAGTTCTTGAAAAGGTATAAGAAGAAATGAATCCGGACGTAGGAAAAGTCTTTGAAAGCCGTACACAAAGAAAATGAGTTGAGAACTCTTACCGTTGTTTGCTCACGTGTTGACGGAAGAAACGTGTGTTGGTAGTTGTTTTGCCGAGACCAGTTGAAGAGAAAAGCGTGAGACGAAGCGCTAGTGTATTAGCGTCGTTCTGCCGAGGCCAATCGACCAGAAGAGAAAAGTGAAACGGAACGCTAGTGTCAGCGTCGTTCTATCGAGGCCCAAAAGCGAGTGAAACGGAGCGCTGGTGCCAGCGTTGTTCTGCCGAAGCTGGTCGGTGAAAGAGAGATGGATTTTCCGTTTGCAATGGTTTTTTATAGTCAGAAGGGCAGATAACTCTGGTGTCGCTTTACAGTGCCACCTGTCGGTGAAAAAGCGACACCTACCGGCAAACCGGTGTAGTTATGTTTTGAAAGGAGGAGGTAACTGCTACACTACCAACGGAGCAAAGAACTCGGTACTGTTTTAGATATTGACCCTAATTTCCGTGACTGCCCGGCAGCAGCGAGCCGACAGCTAACGGAAGCGTCCGAGACCTGCCGAAATCGAAAACGAGGCTGGCGTCCGACGCTTGGCACTTGTTGACAATGAATTTTGAAGTGTTGTGTAGTTCAATTGCCTCTCCAGAGCAGTGCATTAACTTTTGCCAGCAGAAAGCTCTGCTGGCAAAAGATATGCGATGTATGCGATGCGGCGGCGGCCGACTTTGCCGGCTAGTACCGCGAAAGACAGTTACGGAAAAATATGCCTGGAGATGCCCCACCCAGGAATGCCGGGCTTGGATTTCGTTGCGATCGGGGACGTTTTATTTCAGCTATGGGTTTGTTCATTTATTTCATTTTCTGTATAAAAATATATGCATTTCTTTTTCTTTACGTATATTCATCGTCTTACATTGTTGTCGTCTGCCGACTCGGCAGGTCTCGGACGCTTCCGTTAGCTGTCAGCTCGCTGCTGCCGGGCAGTCACGGAAATTAGGGTCAATATCTAAAACAGTACCAAGAACTCTATTATTCCTCTTTGTACCTAAAATCAATCGTAACTTCCATGAGCAGAGTTTCTTATCTTGTTTATTATATGTAATTTCAATGTTAGCATATCCACTGTTATTGTATTGAAGACGTTACCCAAATTCTTAAAACCTTTCCATTAGTAGAGTTATGGACAAGCCTAAATTTAATACAACTATTAATATATTTGATAATTGATGGAGAATGATTGTAATTTGGGTACACGTATATTCATATATTAAATACGGCTCATATATGTATTTTTTTTTATCTAAGTTGAAAGTGACATCTAGGAAGTGTTTACTTTATTTTTATGTGTTATGGCCTTGCAGGGCCGGTAAGAATCAAGACAACATACAGTGGTATAATTAACAAAATTGTATTAACAAAAGTATAATTAACAAAATTGTATTAACAAAAGTATGTTACAGAAGTACGCGTCATGATTCTGGAGCTATAACTACCGTGACGCTTGATCGTAACTGTATTTATTGTGTCTGGGTAAGTCCATTTATTTCCGAAATAGGTAGATCAGCTTGCACCATAACATTATGTTTGCTAACATTTCGATGGTAACATAATTTTAGTAGTAGATTTCGGTATGTGGAAATAGAAAGTGCGTATTAAGTAGATTTCGGTATGTGGAAATAGAAAGTGCGTATTAAGTAGATTCGGTATGTGGAAATAGAAAGTGCGTATTAAGTAGATTTCGGTATGTGGAAATAGAAAGTGCGTATTAAGTAGATTTCGGTATGTGGAAATAGAAAGTGCGTATTAAGTAGATTTCGGTATGTGGAAATAGAAAGTGCGTATTAAGTAGATTTCGGTATGTGGAAATAGAAAGTGCGTATTAAGTAGATTTCGGTATGTGGAAATAGAAAGTGCGTATTAAGTAGATTGAGGGAAAAGAGTTATTGTAAAATACCCAACCAATCAGATTTAAAGACACTTTGTGTCTCCCTACCATCTGCTCTATTTCCGTCCACCCAAGCATTATCTCCTTCCACGCCATATCTGCATTTTAGGGAGACGATACTCCCACCGTAACACTAAATGTATGTATATCTATTGACTCTGTGAAAATAAATCTTCGCTATTAGCTGTTTTTTTTTAATAATCATTAATAATTTGACCGTCTGCCGGTACTGATCTTCCCGATCTTCGACGTGAACGGTGGATGTTGCTTGTGCTGCTCATGTTTCCTCAACATCTTATCCTTTTTTGGAACAATTCACTCACGCTGTTGCACCAAATTAATGTATATCTATTGATTCTGTTAAAATAATATGCTTTTCTTGACAAAGTTTCTTCAATGAAACTAAATATATATCGAAACCAGCATGGTTTGAAAAACGCAAGGCGACAGACTATTAATCGCCATGTTTTGTTGACACCACTATGCGTATATATTGTATATATGTAGTCAATACATTGTAATCAATACTTTGTCAATACTTCGAATACTTTGTTATTTTAAATATTTGATCATGCTTTACATATAGGGCGAAGTGTCCTCGTGTCAGATTGTCCTCACAAACCCTGGTCTTGTCGGATTCCGGGACAAGAATTCATCTGGTCTGGTGGAGTATCCAGCTTAATTCTGTTACTTGAGGCAACATCACTAGGAGTAGGTACACCATTCCTCGTATATGCAAGTGTGTATTCATGCCGAGGGAATCTTATTCAGGCTTCGAATACTTTGAAATATTTGATCATGGTTTACTTATAGGACGAAGTGTCCTCGTGCCAGGTTGTCCTGACAAAACCCTGTATAAAGACCGAAGAAACTCGAGGATAGTACCATAGTAGGCATTCGAACTCTCTATGCGCTTCTCTTTTTTTAAAATTTTACTTACGTTAGTTCGAAGAGACCAAGAGGCTACGTAATTTGGACTCGTCTGACGAACAAAGGTATAAAGATATTGACAATATCAAGTAGTAGTAATAGTAACATTGCTGACAATAACCCCTTCATTTTTTATTTTACTTACGTTAGTTCGAAGAGATCAAGAGGCTACGTAATTTGGACTCGTCTGACGAACAAAGGCATAAAGATATTGACAATATCAAGTAGTAGTAATAGTAACATTGCTGACAATAAACCCTTTCATTTTTTTTATTTTACTTCAGTCAGTTAGAAGAAATCAAGAGGATCCTTCCTGAAGCTAACACTTGATTTCGTTATGATTTAAATTTATATCCGAGGGTTCTTTTAAGGATAGACGTTGCCTCTTTTAGAGCTTCTATGTGTATGTTTCTACAGCTTAATCTTCCAGGGATTGTGTCTAAATATTTATAAAGATTATTTTTTCATTAGGCCAGTTACGCCTTTCCCAACCGGTATAATGTTTATTTCTTTCAGAGACCATGTCGTTTCAAAGTCATTCATAGGTTCCTGATATTTAGTGATCTTTTTTCCCGTTCGGTTCTATTGAGACCATACTCATTCAGGACGGTTACATCAATAACACAATGTAACACTTGTTTTGTTTATTTGTATTTTTCAACGTTTTTATAAGTATTCTTTGCTACGGAATTTAAACATAACATTCGATTTGGCATAACATCAGTCGAGTGCTACTCAGTCGAGTGCCACTCAGTCGAGTGCCACTCAGTCGAGTGCCACTCAGTCGAGTGCCACTCAGTCGAGTGCCACTCAGTCGATTTTTTGAAGAGATGATAACAGCAGTTAAGAAGATGCCATCTGAATTCACATTGATGCGATGCTATATTTCCAAATAACTCAGAGTTATACTAAGTGGAGTGCTACTTAGTAGAGTGACACTTAGTAGAGTGACACTCAATCATAGTTAATCGGGACGGTTACATCAATAATGAGAGCAGTTCTTTCAGGTTTGTCCGAGATGTCTGGTTTGATGGCTGTGTCTTTTATGGATCTGTCCACCTGTATGTCTTTATCATAGAACACTGTCACCTTTCCGTTTGATATTATACGTGAAGATTGATGTTTTCTAGATGTTTGACAATCTGTCAAGCTGACTCTCTCCGCAGATCTGACCAATGGAGGTATTTACATACTTTGTTGTGGTGCACAGTGCAGTAGCCATGTTCGCTTTTCATTTTTAATTTTCTTATCTCTTTGTTTTTGTTGGGAATGGGGCATCCTACCGGATGCCAGACATTCAACTGCTATTTCAGACATCCCAGCCGAGAGATCTTTTAAAGATTCTAACTGTCGCTTTAAGTGCAATTGTTTGTATCTCCCTTGCACTTGGTTCACCGGGTATATTCGCCAGGTAGTTTTTGAAATTCTTTTTCATGAGTCCGGATTCTCTTATAATTACTTGAATGATGGCGATCTTCCTGAGATTTCGGTTTCTTTTCATGTCGTACATAAGACCTTGGTATTTCGTAATATTTTTTCTCTCAGCTCTGTTTAAGCTAGCATCATTAGAGACACTGACTTCAACTAGGGTTGCTACTTTCTCCCTTTTGTCCCATATCACTATGTCAGCTTTAACAGCTCCGTTTTCTAGATATCTAGCTGTAAGGATTGCATAGTCATAGTGGACGGTGTATGACTTATATCCAACTGTTCTTTCTGGTATATGTTCCCAGGACTTGTTCGCCTTTTTGTTTCATTTTACTTCAGTCGAAGTTCTCAGAAATCAAGAGGCCTCTTTCCTGGGACTAACACTTGATCTCTATATGAGATACATAGATATTCGAATATTCAATTGATGTTCTCCTTCACCATAAACGTTTAGTTAGTAAAAAAGTGAAGAACATTAGTTTTCCTCACCCCAACTGACCAGTTAACAATTTTATAGTATATCTTTTTTTTTTGGTTCCTTGGTCGTACCGGATTCCAGGATTAAAATGCATCTAGTCTGGTGGAGTATCCAGCTAAGTGCTGCTACTTGAGGTAACATTACTTGGAGAAGATTCACCATTCTTCGTATGAGCCAGTGTATAGCCGTGTCGAGGGGATCTTATTTGGGCTTCGAATACTATGTTATTTTAAATATTTGGTTAGGGTTTACTTGTAGACTGAAGTAACCTCATGTCAGGTTGTCCTGACAAACCCTTGTACAGAGAGACTGAAGGTACACTATTTCTCGTATAAGCCAGTGTATAGCCATAATGAAAAGATCTTGTTTGAGCTTCGAATACTATGTTATTTTGAATATTTGGTCAGGGTTTACTTGTAGGGAAAAGTATCCTCATGTCAGGTTGTCCTAACAAACCCTTGTACAGAGTGGCCGAAGACACTCGAGGGTGATAATTCAAACTCCCCCAGTGTGAATATGAGTGTGTGCGGTCGGTGGACATTGTAGCATTGTGTGTGTATTTGCTTAATAATTGTGATTTGTTAGTGTGTGTATATGTTGCCCCTTTGTTAGTGCGTGATTATGTGTGTGTATATGTAGAGAATTGTGTGTGTATTTGCTTAATAATTGTGATTTGTTTATGTGCGTGTATATGTTGCTCCTTTGTTAGTGCGTGATTATGTGTGTGTATATGTAGAGCATTGTGTATGTATTTTCTTAATAATTGTGATTTGTTTATGTGTGTGTATGTGTTGCCCCTTTGTTAGTGCGTGATTATGTGTGTGTATATGTAGAGCATTGTGTATGTATTTGCTTAATAATTGTGATTTGTTAGTGTGTGTATATGTTGCTCCTTTGTTAGCGCATGATTATGTGTGTGTATATGTAGAGCATTGTGTGTGTATTTGCTTAATAATTGTGATTTGTTTATGTGTGTGTATAGGTTGCCCCTTTGTTAGTGCATGATTATGTGTGTGTATATGTAGAGCATTGTGTATGTATTTGCTCAATAATTGTGATTTGTTTATGTGTGTGTATATGTTGCCCCTTTTTTAGTGCATGATTATGTATGTGTATATGTAGAGCATTGTATATGTATTTGCTTAATAATTGTGATTTGTTTATGTGTGTGTATATGTTGCCCCTGTGTTAGTGCGTGATTATGTGTGTGTATATGTAGAGCATTGTGTATGTATTTGCTTAATAATTATGATTTGTTTATGTGCGTGTATATGTTGCTTCTTTGTTAGTGCGTGATTATGTGTGTGTATATGTAGAGCATAGTGTATGTATTTGCTTAATAATTGTGATTTGTTAGTGTGTGTATATGTTGCCCCTTTGTTAGTGCGTGATTATGTGTGTGTATATGTAGAGCATTGTGTGTGTATTTGCTTAATAATTGTGATTTGTTAGTGTGTGTATATGTTGCCCCTTTGTTAGTGCGTGATTATGTGTGTGTATATGTAGAGCATTGTGTATGTATTTGCTTAATAATTGTGATTTGTTTGTGTGTGTGTGTATATGTTGCCCCTTTGTTAGTGCGTGATTATGTGTGTGTATATGTAGAGCATTGTGTGTGTATTTGCTTAATAATTTTGATTTGTTACTTCAATAATGAGAGCAGTTTTTTCAGGTTTGTTCGATAGGCCAAATGTACTGTCGAGTATGTGCATGTGTGTGTGTGTGTGTGTGTGATTAGGACGGTGTGCGTTAGTGAATGACTGTGTGCGGGTGGGTATCAGTGTGTGTGGGTTTGCTGGCCTCATTTGTCGGTTACTAAAACAAAGCGATTATCACATGACGTCTTCTGTAACTGGTGTTCTTGCTTAACTGGCCGCAAACACGCAATTAAATAATTCCATACAATCACACGCCTTCTCTTGTCCTCTTCTATACAAGCACGCACCTGCAGATACACACACGCAGACATAAAGGAACAGTTAGAATCCGAAAAAAAGATCTCTCGGATGGAGTCTCTCAAATAGCGGGTGAATGTCTGGCATACGAGAGGGTGCCCCATTCCCAGCAAAAATCCAAAAGATAAGAATAAGAAAATTGAAAAAAAAAGGGATCACCTGAGAAAACGGGCACTACAGGTGTTATAATCTTACAGAAGCAAACATTGTTAAACATAACAGAATTCCATTGCTTGATGACCCCTTTTTATTTGTAAAAAATATTTCTTAATTATATTTTTGTTTAATTATCAAACAGTTTAATGAATGTTCCATAAGTATCACGAGCACTTTCGATTCTGCGTCGAATCATCTTCAAGTGGCAAAAAAAAATTACCAAAATGTTTGAGACTAAGAAAAGAATGTAAAAAAAAAACGCCGAAAACGCTGTATGTGAGGTCGTTAGATATATATACATAGTGTCTGTAGCGTTGTTAGTTCGTAGGGGTTAGTCCTATGAAACTACGGTGTTTATAATCTCCAGAATATTCTCTGTCAGTGACCTGATGATGTTTGACTTTGAATAAGGTCGTAACTGATACATGTATGCACATGTGTCGAAAAAGATGGTTGTATAAATTTTAAAGATTTACTAATGTATATATATATATATATATATATATATATATATATATATACATATATATATATATATATATATATATATATATATATATATATATATATGTTTGATTTATACAAACTTAATAATAAATATTAAATTATTATCTACATACGTATACGTTTCATCTTTGCGGAATCATCAGTATAGAGATAACCATTCAAGCCGGTCGCACGATTCGAACCCACGAACGAGAGTTTGTTTATAACTCCAAATCCGGCACTTTAACCGATGAGGCCGGCATGAATAGTCATACGAAATCGCGCGAAATAAACTTATTTATGTCAGTAAACGGACACTTTTATAAGCAGCAGTCAGAAAGTGTTCTACATAAAGGAACGTTTCATTGTAGCCATGGTTAACGACTGTCTTATCTCGCATTAAAGGGTCCAGCCAAGCGGGTGCTATGAATCATTATCTAATAATAAATATTTAATTATTATCTACATATGTATCCGTTTCATCCTTGCGGAATCATCAGTGTAGATTTAACCATTCTTATTAATGTCAAATGATAATACTTTCTTCTTCAGAGAAAGAGAGTCTGAATAAATTTAAAGGCAATGAACGTAAATCTACCATCACGGAACAATAAAGAAAAAAAGTCAAGAAAAAAAAATTTAAATACTTTTTGATAAAATATTGCATCTCAAAACGTGGTCTCCAAGGCATTTGTTTGTCTGTTTGCAATTTCCTAAATTTCTTAAAGATGCTTCTAAGAACTTTTATCAAATTGTATTACCATATAAGCGGCCACGTGCTACTAGAAGTTCAAAATTCAACCCTGCAACGAAGTCTGACCACAGCTCCGGAAAAATCGAAGTGTAAGGCTACAAGCAATAAATGTATTGCCTTTAAATTGATGCAGACTCCCTTTTCTCAGAAGAAGAATGTGTTATCATTCGAAATTAATAAGAAAAAAAGTCAGGAAGAAGAAAAAAAGAATCCAAATGATTCATACTACAATATTGCATCCTAAAACGTGGTCTCCAAAGACATTTGTTTCTCCGTTTTCAATTTCATATATATATATATATATATATATATATATATATATATATATATATATATATATATATATATATATAGTCTCGGAAGTTTCTCAACCATTAAAACTATATTAAAAAAGAAAAAAAAACAAAAAAAAACTTATAGTCCCAAGTCTTCCAGTGAAAAATCACTCATGTAAGTCAATTTATTTTTTACAGTTATTATATTAGTTTATTTCTAACACTATTTTAAGGGATCATCAGTTGTTTACCATGAAAAACTGTTTCGGGAATTTAAATATATTTAATATATATATATATATATATATATATATATATATATATATAGAGAGAGAGAGAGAGAGAGAGAGAGAGAGAGAGAAATTATATATATATATATATATATATGTGTATTTATATATATATGAATATATATATATATATATATATATATATTCATATATATATATATATTTATGAAATTATATATATATGTATATGTATATATGTATGTATACATACATGAATATATATATATATATTCATATATATATATATTTATGAAATTATATATATATATGTATATATATATTCATATATATATATATATATGTAATTATATATATATGTATATATATGTATATATATATGAATATATATATATTTTTATGAAATTATATATATATATGTATATATATATATATGAATATATATATATATATATATATATTTATGAAATTATATATATATATATGTATATATATATAAATATATATATTTATGAAATTATATATATGAATATATATATATATATATTTATGAATATATATATATTTATGAAATTATATATATTCATATATATGTATATTCATATATATATATTCATATATATATATATATATATATATATATGTATATATATATATATATATATATATATATATATATATATATATATATATATATATATATATATATATATATATATATATATATAGGGTAAGGTAGACGATAATCCATGAAAATGAAGTGTCATGATGGACAAAATGTGTGAAAAGATGACAGACGGAAAACAAGTCAAAGTGCAGGAGAAAAACAAAAACAAGAGATTTTTTGACCGGTTTCGTTCGTGAAGAACGTCTTCAGAAAATTAAGAGACAGAAATCATTTTATTTTGAAGGCACACACATGGCATGAAGGGAAAAATGATCTTTTTGGATATATATATATATATATATATATATATATATATATATGATATAAGTACGTTTGACATTTGACAATACATAGACCTTACTTCTTTTACTTTCCACTACTAATTCATGCTGGTCTAATACTTGACCGCAAATTCAAGGGGCACTTTGTAGACTAGGTTCGAGCCCTTTGGCCGGCATTAATTTACACTTCCTACACTGAAGATTGCATAAGCATCAAACACTATGTGTCTATAGGTAATAATTCAAAAACATTTTTTAATATCACACACACGCACACGCGCGCACACACACACACACACACACATATATATATATATATATATATATATATATATATATATAAATAAACATTTGTGTGGATTGCACAAATACAGCCGTTTTTCAGCGCAGTCACTACCGTAGATCTAAACTACTCAAGAAAATAAATGCAAACAGTTTTGATTCGAAGAAGGTGACCTTGACGTGACGCGGCTGTAAGTGTGTAAGCCACATCAATGTTTATACTATAAGTATTGATAAAGTTCTACCTAGTATTGACCATTTTGGAAATAAATATTGGGTTTAAGTTTATTGTATAAACACATCTGAACTTGATTTACTATATATTATTTCATGAAATATGTCGTAAAGAAAAATGCTGCTCATATGTACGCACACACACACGCACGCACACACACACACACACACACACACACACATATATATATATATATATATATATATATATATATATATATATAGAGAGAGAGAGAGAGAGAGAGAGAGAGAGAGAGAACAGTTTTTTTTATTATATTCCAATAACCATGGTTTGTTTTATTACTTTTATTTTTATTTTTTTCACATTTCCAAAAATTCCAAATTTCTGTGAGATATATTTAACGGTCCGTTTCATTTGTTTTGTGCCAAACAACATTTGTATGTCAATATCGTCTCTGCAACACTACAAAATCATCAGAAAAAGTTCACAAATAATAAAAGAGTTCTTCGATTAGAGTGTCTTGAAAAACACCCACATCATACATCAGTTTCATTTTAAGGTGAAAATAAACAAAAGAACAAACAAAAACTTTTAGAGCAAACACTCACACTGTTCTATATTTGGCTCTGTTATCAATAATTGAATAACATTGAGCTGAATCTTCAAAGGAGACTACAAAGTAAAAGGACCTGATGATATATGATAGTACATATATTGTCTTTAATAATTAATTATATATATATATATATATATATATATATATATATATATATATATATATATATATATGTGTGTGTGTGTGTGTGTGTGTGTGTGTGTGTAGGTAAGGAGAACATTTTAAGAACAAAATAGGTTAGAAAAAATAATTTTAAACAAAAAACTAGATCTGATATCCGGAACGTTTTTTAAGGGAGGTGGTGTCTGATCAACACCGCTGGAGAGCTATGAGATAAAATACTGTATTGTTTTTAAATCCCGAAACAAATGTCATGGTAAACAACTGTGGATCTATCAAGATATTGACCTCATCTTAAATGTGTATCTCCCCTGATGAACTGCCCAGCAAGGTGCTTGCTAGGTAGCGAAACACGTGTAGGGAACTATAGTTTTACAAAATAAATAAATCAAGATTAAAATCAAAGATCTTTTCGTTGTGATGAATCCTTTCTGGAGGAAAGGGAAAAATATATTGGTAAACTCTCCAAATATATATATATATATATATATATATATATATATATATATATATATATATATATATATATATATGGGAAGAGAAGGATGAAATTAATCCGACGTGATGGGAATATGAAAAAGGAAAACCAAAAAATGGATGTTTTTTTATGTGTACATCAACGTTTCGTCTTTATTTATAAGACTTCATCAGGATGATAATATAGAGAAAAATGTCATGCAAGTACAAACACATGTAAAGTTAACATATTAACTTTCTCCCAATATGTTAACCCTACATGTGTTTGTACTTGCATTACATTTTTCTCTATATTATCATCCTGATAAATAAAGACGAAACGTTGATGTACACATAAAAAACATCCATTTTTTGGTTTTCCTTTTTCATTTTCCCATATATATAATTTTCTTAATATCCAAAGACAAATATATGTTAAGTGGTATCTTAACACTCATTAGTATGATTGATGAAACTGTACAGCCAGTGGACCAATTCGAACCCCGGTTTTTATATCACTTTAAAACTAATTTAGTTTTAATCGACATGGCCAGAGAAAATAAGTTAAATGTGTTTTCCCAATAAATTAAATCGATCTGACGGACACGAAGTATTATTTTGTTCACTTTGAAAACTGTTTCTTTTGAAATCCGACCTTACACGCCTGCTTCATTCAGTTGACAGTTGCGGTCGGATCATGTAACCAGAGACTTCACAAAAACAAACATGGCTGCTTTATTTTCTCGCCTTGTTTGGTACATATTTCAGTTGTCCAAACGCGACTTTTTTTTTTGTAGTTGTGAAACGCCCTCATATATATATATACATATATATATATATATATATATATATATATATATATATATATATATATATATATATATATATATATATATATATACAGGGTGATTCATAAGTCACTTAGCTATTTATTTTTGAAATTCTAAAGTTAAAAAATACGGTAATACAAAACAGAAAGTTTATTCAACAAATTCATTTATGAGAGTTTTAAATTACAACAAATTTTCAAAATGTCCACCTTCGTCCTGCATGCATAGCTCCATTCGTTTTTGCAAGGAATTTACGACTCTTTGTAGCATATTTGATTGTTTGAGTGTTGTGCGAAGGAGGCTTTCTGTTCACATCACGTTTCCATTGCCTTCCAACAAGTGTGGGAGATTCATCAAATTTTGCCATATGAATAACAATAAAACTTCGCTCTTCAATTGTAAATGACATACTGCCTGAAAAAGAAAGAACATATGATGATTTACACAAATTTAAATAAATAACAATTAATATATATAGAAACAATTATATAAACGAACAAATTTAAAATAACAAATAGCAGTAATTAGAGAGTAAGATAACAATTATCAAAAGTTCATAGTATGCTTGTGCTTCATATGGTAATCATTTTAAATAGCTAAGTGACTTATGAATCACCCTGTATATATATATATATATATATATATATAAAGTGGTGAACTAAAAGCGAACTTTTAGGAAAGGTATTTGCGGAATATACCTTGCTCTGAGAAACTGAATTGAAAAAAGATTTGATTTTTACTTTTCTAATTCCTGTTCATTCTTATATATATATATATATATATATATATATATATATATATATATATATATATATATATATATATATATATATATATATAAAGAAGTGTACTCTCCGCTGGACTTTTCGACACCGGACTTTTTAGCAATCGGACATTTACTTGCACCCGGGCACAGTTTTGCCCTGCGTTTCTTTCCCTACCACTTTTATTTCATTTTTTCAAATTTTAAATCTTGGCCATTGCCAACTTATCTATCCCAGCGACTTCCTCTGATGATAAGATTTTGATCTTTGAAAAGCCTGGCTTAAGGAAAATTTAACTTGAATAAATTGCCTTTTTGCGGAATTTACCTTGCTTTGAACTTTTGAATTGAATTCTGATTTGGCTTTTGCTTTCTCTAATTCCTTTCCATTCTTCTTCATATTATATCTATATATATATATATATATATATATATATATATATATATATATATATATATATATATATATGTGTGTGTGTGTGTGTGTGTGAGAAAAGAAGAATGAAAGTAATCCGACATAATGGGAAATGATAGAGGAAAAAACAATATATATATATATATATGAATAAATATATATATATATATATAAATATATATAAATAAACATATATATATATATATATAAATGTATATATATATATATATATATATATATAAATAAATATATATAAATATATATATATATATATATATATATATATATATATATATATATATATATATATATATATATATATATATATATATATAAACAAACAGTCTTATTGTTAATAAATACTCCTCTTCCATCATGCAATAATTTTCCCCTCCTTTGTTATTTAGAAGGTAAACCAACCGTAAAATGGCGATTATGAGGGCGTTTCACAACTACAAAAAAAAGTCGCGTTTGGACAACTGAAATGTGTACCAAACAAGACGACAAAATAAAGCAGCCATGTTTGTTTTTGTGAAGTCTCTGGTTACATGATCCGACCGCAACTGTCAACTGAATTAAGCAGGCGTGTAAGGTCGGTCATTACAGTTTCAAAAGAAACAGTTTTCAAAGTGGACAAAATAATACTTCGTGTCCGTCGGATCGAATTACATTATTGGGAAGACACATTTAACTTTTTTTTCCTCTCTGGCCATTTTTACGTCTACGCCAAAGTAGAACAAAATACTAGGTGACTGACCGGCTCCTTGGCCTTTTGACTAGGAACAAAGTGGGAACAGACCGGAAAAAAACACTGGGCGGTTTATTATTAAGAAAGGGTTCGGAGAGTCTTAGTAAGCAGTTTTGGGGATTTGTTGTCCCATTCCCCACTTCAAATGAATCTGTATATAAATATATTTACGAAAAATAAAATTCTTAAAATCAAACAAATTTGAGGATATTTTAAGTAGGATGGCGCTTGCAGTAAATGTGGTATAGTGGTGTTAAGATGCTTCTAGCCAAGAGTAGAATAGTCAAATTTGTTACTTTAGATCAGAGGCGGGCAACCTTTTCAGGTGAGACTTTTGGAAGGAGATCGCGGGCCGGAGTGAAAAACGAAATCTCAGAATTACTATATTTTGTTTACATGAATAAATTGTACAAAAATTGCATTGAACACTCGACAAATCTGATATTTTTTCTCAAGAGACTTCTGTATGTGATGTTATAAAAGGCGCCGACGAAGAGCCATTTTGGAATCATAAAAAATAATGACGGGGACGTAGCAAGTTGATCCAGCATTCGTTTTGACACACCTCACATAGGTTCTCTGTTTTTCATGCCCTTTCCTCGTCTCACGTTTCCTCTTTGCCTCTCTCTTTCTCTTTTTCTATTTTCATCTCAGGCCAAGGATTTGAAACTAATAGTTAAAGAAAAATGAAATATACATTCATCATCGCTCGCTGATATTCATACATTTTTATCCCACTGTAAATCTTACTTGAAACCTACTTTTATGTCTATGTCACAAAATGATATGAGTTTTACTGGGAGATCCGCGGGCCGGATTGCAATAATAAAGCATAGCAGGGTGGCGGGTCGGACGCTAAGCCTTCGCGGGCCGGATGTGGCCCGCGGGCCGGAGGTTGCTCGCCCCTACTTTAGAACAAGGATGACCAACGACACCCATTTTCTCACAGAGTTTTGATGGCCTTGTGCCTAATTTGTTACAATATATATTCTTTATTATATGTGAAATGAATGATTCAAAGTGTAGTATCTGTTCTGTCCTCGGTTGTTGAAGAAAAAATTCTTTTTGACTACAGCAATTTTTATTTTTTGTCCCAATAAAAAGTGCCCCTTTTTCGGGAGCTGCATTTTCCCCACATTAATAATTGGCCTAGTGTCTAACGCTGTCCTCGTGGGGAGGCAAATAAATAGGACTTGATAAAGGTTTTTTTTTTTGGTATTAGATGATCGTGGGTCTGGGAGGATGTCAGGATGAAGATAACCGTTTGGTAGAGTTGACCGAATTTGGATGAATCTAATAAAAATTGAATATCGAATAATAAAAAAGGTCGCAATGTTCCATCGAAAACCCCAAACATCTCCACTAAGGTATACATCAACTGTATTCAAAAGGAACACAGTGATATAAAAAGAGTTGTTCGGTAGGCTGACTTTTGTGGAAAACAGAATGTGGTATTCTGGAGTTCCATCTTGTCATGCCGCTTCTGACGAAAGAAGGGGAACCGGTTATGACGTCTTGTTGTCACGACGTCTTATCGGGAACTGAATCATCTTTGACGCTAAACATTTTGATCGTAAACTTAAACCTTTTGGCCAAGATCAAAGTGTAGTATCTGTTCCGATGGATACTGCACCTCATAGACTGGTATCGTCTTGGCCTTCGGAGCTTGATTCACGCCAGTCTATGGGTCTGCCTGTGCAGTTCTAGAAGGTCCACCCTCCCAGGCTTCGCCTCCCCTCTTTGAGGAGGAGTAAGTTTATTGCCTGAGGTGCCCCTACCGGGGAATGCCGGCGGGGCTTCCCAGGCAATTTTTAATTGCCAGAGTGCTCACCTCTCAGGCGCTTGCTTTTCAAACCCCACTTTCCCGACCTTGGGTCACATCTTACTTGTGGGAGTAAGATAAAACTGGCCTTGTGCCTAACTCCTGGAGAGGAGTAAATAAAAAAAACTTAAAGTTGAGTCTGCACAGAAGTGTTCTCTCGCCTACACAGTTACATAAGTCTAGGCGTCAGCGAGCATGCGCCAAGCCGAACCACAACTCAAACAAACGCAAGATTATTGCGCGTGCATACAAACAAAATAGATCTGTTGTGCAACTGCTACAAAGGGGTTCGGAGATAAATTATTCATCCTTTAATGAAACTATACAGTTTGACAAATACCTGAAAATTTAGACTTTAGAGTGGGGGATCGCGTTCTTATATAAATTTAAAGTAGAATGATCACCAACTTCCTAACCAGCAAGCGTTAATTGTCAGATACTTCTTGATGGGACAGCAGAGGAGAAAACGGGCAAGCATTTTTTTCAAAATTTTCTCTCACCATCCAGATCAATTTAAACATAAAAAAAGTTGTTTTTTTTAAGATTTGTCTTTCTTCGTTTATTTATTCTAAATTCTTTACAACACACATACATACAAAAAAAAAAGAAACACAGGGTTGCCCCAAGATAAGATTGAAATGTAACGGTGATGAACTGATCGTCAAAAAATGCGTTTGGTTGAAGCTGATAGGCTGCTCCATCTTAGCGAGTATTTATTTACTCCTCTCCAGGAGTTAGGCACAAGGCCAGTTTTTATCTTACTCCCACAAGGTAAGATGTGCCCCAAGGTCGGGTCGGGAAAGTGGGACTTGAAAAGCCAGCGTCCGAGAAAGTGAACACTCTGGCCATTAAAAATTGCCTGGGCAGCCCCGTCGGCATTCCCCGGTAGGGGCGCCTCAGGCAGTAACCAATAAACTTACTCCTCCCCAAAGAGGGGAGGCGAAGCCTGGGAGGGTGGACCACCTAGAACTGCACAAGACAGACCCATAGACCGGCGTAAATCAAGCCCTGAAGGTCAAGACATTACCAGTTTATGGGGTGTAGTATCCATCGGAACAGATACTACACTTTGATCTTAGCTTTTGCGGAATTATCGTTATGCAATGATCATCGGAGCAGTCTGTGAGATCGAGGTCCCGCGTTCGGGTTCTGCCGGAGCATCACGCCCATTCGAAAAGGTTGGTCACTGGAAGATATTAGTAACCTTTATATATATTTTCTTTTTTTTAAACATAGTTCACCCCAAACAAGGCAGGCCGCCACTGTAGACGTAAGGGTCTACTGAGAAAAAGGTTGAAAGTTTTTTTTTTGGGGGGGGGGGTCAACCTAAATTGGGAGCTTTGCAGCGAGATGTCTGTTTACATTAGTTTTAAATTTCTGCATGTCAGTACCGTCATGAAAACAGAGAGCAGAAAGGGAGTTCCACAGTCCAGCAGCACGAGGAAAGAATCTATTGGAGTAGAAAGCTCTTCGGCATCTGGGGACCTCCACAGTGAATGGATGGGATTTGGCCGATTGTCGGGTTGGTCTAGTGAATTTACGTCGTGGGGGCACCAGAGCAGCAAGCTCAGAGCACAATCCATTGAAGTACTTGTAAAACAGGCACAAGGATGCACCATTGCGGCGGTGGGATAGGGGCTGGAGCTTGGTGGATAGTGAGGGACCTATTAAGTTGCCGACTCTTTTTTTGGACCTTGTCTAAGAAGGAGAGACTAGTGGATGATGCCCCAGCCCAGATGTGGCAACAATAATCCATGTATGAGCGGACGGTGGGTTCGTAGCGATATAGGATGTCAGGTGTGAGAAGTTTACTAGCTCGGTAGGGGGAGCCCACCTTCTTTGCAGCAGTCTTGGCAATGTCTTCAATGTATTTATTCCAATCCATATTGCCCCCTCGTTGGCTAATAAAAAGATTAGGTACAGAGTATTAGAGGAACGTAGAATGATCACCCGCTTCCTAACCATCAAACATTAATAATCACTCACTTGTCAAACAGATAGCTGGTAAGAGAAAGGGTAAACATTTTGTTCTCTCAATATCCGTAATAATTAAAATATAGAAATTGATTTCTCGCTTGAAACGACCATTGGTCTTCTCTGGGATTTGAGTGACAATAAGCCTCTCCAACTTTCCAGTACACTCCGCAGCCTTCCAGTGGAGGTCTGGTTGGTGCCCTCCCTCATCGGTCTGTCGAATGTCCTTAATCTCTTTACGGATATTTTGTGTGGTATTGGCCGAGACTGGTGTCACCACATGTGTGCGGCTATTTCTTTTTCGGAGGTGGGGGGCAGTTTCAGTTCCCTTAGGCTCGTGTTGTTGTTGTTATCATCATCATCATCATCAATATTATTATTATTATCATCATCATCATCATTATTATTATGATTATTAATTATTATTATTAGTAGTAGTAGTATTAGTATTATTATTATGATTATTATTATTATTAGTAGTAGTAGTAGTATTAGTAATAGTATTATTATTAGTATTATGATTATTATTATTATTATTATTATTATTATTATGATTATTAGTAGTATTATGATTATTATTATTATTATTATAATTATTATTATTAGTAGTAGTAGCATTATGATTATTATTATTATTATTATTATTGTTATTATTATTATTATTATTATTATTATTATCATCATTAGTAATTATAGTAGTAGCAGCTTCAATATTATTAGTAGTAGTTTAAGTAGTCGTAGAAGTTTTATTATCATTAGTAATATTAGTTTTGTTTTTAGTAATAGTAGTAGTAGTAGTTTTTAAATTATTATTATTAGTAGTAGTAGTTTAAATATTAGTAGTAGCAGTAGTAGTTTAGTTTCACTAGTAGTAGTAGTTTCGGTATTATTATTATAAGTAGTAGTAGTAGTAATAGTAGCAGTTTCATTATTATTAGTACTAGTAATAATAATAGTATTAATATTATTAGTAGTAAGAATTTCAGTATTAGTATTAGTAGTAGTAGTAGTAGTAGTAGTAGCTTCAGTATTATTATTAGTAGTAATAGTAGTTTTATTTTTATTAGTAGTAGTAGTAGTAGCAGTAGTAGTAGTTTTATTGTTATTATTAGAAGTAGTAGTAGTAGTAGTAGTAGTAGTAGTTTTAGTATTATTGTTATTAGAAGTAGTAGTAGTTTCAAAATTAGTAGTAGTAGTAGTAGTAGTAGTAGTAATTTCGGTATTATTAGTATTAGTATTATTATTAGTAGTAGTTTCAGTATTATAATTATTTACTTGTACATTCCTAAAGTGTATTTCTTAGACCGATAAATGGGAATTCATTTCCTTGATAGAAGAGAAAAATGGCGCCAAAATTGGGCGCGGTCGTTATTCATTGAATGCGCTATTATGAACACGAACGCGCACCGTGAAAAGACAAAAAATATATATATAAAAAAAAAAATGGAAAAAGGTCCATGCAAAGAAAAAAAAAGTTAAATAAAATTGTAGATAAAAATTCGGTCAGGCAAAAACAAAATGTCGGTGAGAGACACTTCTAAATATTTGTGTTTTTTTTTTAATTTCATTTACAAGTGTTAACTGGCATTTTTCAACGCGAGACAATGACGTCACACCTGCATCCAACATGGCTGCCACGGATGGAATTTCCGGAAGGGCGGATTCTCCTTGTTTGTTTGTTTGTTTGTTTTGTTTGTTTTGTTTTCAGATACGTCCACGTGCATCTATTATCTTAAGTTAGAAACTTTTGTGAAATCACATTTTGTCGACTTGTTGCGTTCAAATTTTAAATTGATTTTTTTCTGTCCGTTAGTCTGTCACGCTTATGTATAAAATATCGTTTTGTCGACCCGCCCGACGGTCTGTCACGCTTAATTATGAGACAACATTTTGTTGCTTCGCCCAACGGTCTGTCACGCTTAAGTTTGAAATAACATTTTGTCGGTCCCTCTGTCTGTCTCAATAAAGTTTGAAATAGTATTTTTTTTCGGCTTGTCTCGTTTAAATTTTAAATTGCAAGTTTGAAATATCATTTTGTCTGTCCCGCTAAAGTTTGAAATACTATCTTGTTGGCCCCTCTGTCTGTCTATCTTTCTTTCTTTCTTTCTTTCTGTCTGTCTGTCCCGCTAAGGTTTTAAATAGCATTTTTTTTCGGCTGGTCTTGTTTAAATTTTAATTGCATTTTGTCAGTTCATCTGTCGACCTGTCACGCTTAAGTTTGAAATACCATTTTGTCGGTCCCACTGTCTGTCTCAATAAAGTTTGAAATAGTATTTATTTTTTTTCGGCTTGTCTCGTTTAAATTTTAAATTGCAAGTTTGAAATACCATTTTGTCTGTGCCGCTAAAGTTTGAAATACTATCTTGTTGGCCCCTCTGTCTGTCTATCTTTCTTTCTTTCTTTCTGTCTGTCTGTCCCGCTAAGGTTTTAAATAGCATTTTCATCGGTACACGCGCTATTTGAGTGGACGTATTTTAAGAATGTTTGTTCTTTTTTTTTTTAGCATTCTCATTTGACAATGTCTTTCCGGGCGAGGGATTATTTTCCGGAGAAAATTATTTGTATAATTTCCGATTTCACGTGCGCCACAAAAACCACTTCACATTCGAGAAAATAATATAAATACTGTGTCGTCAATATCACGCCCCATAAATATGCATAAAATGCGTACAGTGTAAACACACACACACACACATTATATATATATATATATATATATATATATATATATATATATATATATATAAACAAGATTTTGTTACATTCCAAAGACCAAGATTTTATCTTACGAAGCATTTTTTCAAAACAAACCCTGTTGGTACAATTTTACGGTCCCGTTTCGTTCAGCAGTGGACCAACCAACATTTGTATGTCAATATCGGATATTTCCTCTCTAAATTCATAAGAAAGACAAAATAAAAAGTCGCAATTCGAA
>OY744544.1:13908945-13986445 GCA_963556195.1 Sepiola atlantica
AATCAGGCAAAGATTAATTAAAAACAAACAAAAAAAATCAATCAGGCAAAGTTTTAAATAAAAAAAACAAAAAAAAAACAATCAGGCAAAGTTTTAAATTATACATAAAATTTCGTTTGATAAAGTTTTAAATAATACAAAAAAAATAATTTAAATAATAAAAAAAACGTAATTTATAGTTAAATAAACACGAGCCGGTAAAATAACGTAAGACTCATTATTGTGCCGGGCGTCACTGTATGTTTAACAATTTAGTTAAATATACATGAACCGGCAAAATAACGCAGGAATCGTTATATTGCCGGTCACGGCAAAATAACGCAGGAATCGTTATTTTGCCGGGACCGGCAATATAGCCTATTCGTATATATATATATGTTTATATATATATATATATATATATATATATATATATATATATATATATATATATATATATATATATATATATATATATATACGTTATAAGCTTTCCAGACATTAATAAATGAGATCGTCAGATGAGAAACGATGGTGGTTGGTAATTAATCTGATGTCGCTAAGGTAAACAATTCCGACTTTACCTAATTTAAAACGCGTACACCATACACTGGGTGAGGCGGGTGACGCTATGGCTGTAGCGCTTTATATACCAAAAGGCTTAGACAAGGCCTGGCATAACGGCTTTCTCATAAAAATGGATTTGCATGGTATTTCTGGACGAATATTTAATATAATCAGATCCTTCCCAATCTTGTTTCGATGGCCGTACATCCATACATCCGTGTTTTTCACTTCTTTACTAACTCAACGTTTAAAAGGTCAAGGAGAACATTAATTGAATATTCGAATACTTATGTATCTCATATAGAGATCAAGTGTTAGCCCCAGGAAAGGGGCCTCTTGATTTCTGAGAACTTCGACTGAAGTAAAATGAAACAAAAAAGCGAACAAGTCCTGGGAACATATACCAGAAAGAACAGTTGGATATAAGTTATACATCGTCCATTATGACTATGCAATCTCTACAGCTAGATATCTAGAAAACGGAGCGGTTAAACCTGACATCGTGATATGGGACAAAAGGGAGAGAGTAGCAACTAGTTTGAGTCAGTGTCCCTAATGATGCTAGCTTAAACAGAGCTGAGAGGGAAAATATTACGAAATACCAAGGTCTTATGTACGACATGAAAAGAAACCGAAATCTCAGGAAGATCGCCATCATTCCAGTACATACATTACCCACTGATAATAACCGGTGGTATTCCCTGGAGTCTGAATGACGATAAGTCTCCCCATATTTCCAGTACTCTCCACTTCTTTCGATAACTTTGGCAAATAACTTTGCGTTATCGCAACAGCCGCTTACCATTTGTTTCTCGCTTGCAGTGATCATTGGTCTTCACTGAGATTTGGGTGGAAATAAATCTCCCCAAGGTTAAAGTACCATCCACACTCTTTCAGTGGATGTCTGGTTAGTGCTCTCCCTCTACGGTCTTTTCATCTCCCTTGACCCTTCCACTATTTCCTGTGCTGTTCTTTTCGTTTTTTTTTTTGGGGGGGGGGCACAGTTTATAATATTTCTTGCTGTCTCAGTTCCATTGGTTTCATGTTGTGTTCCTTCCGTCTTTTTGTTTTACTTCTGTTGTAGCTTCCATGTAACTGGTTAGTGTTTGTAATTTATGTGGGTAGGTTTCTGCATTCGAGGATTTTCCTTAAGATTTCAGCTTTTTTCATCATTGCCGTCCGTTGTATAGTTTCAATCTTCCCCTTGATTCCAATTTCTCCCCTAGTCTTTTTTCCAGTTTTTTTTTTAGACTGTTCCTAGTGCTCTAACAATTATTGGTATTATATTGACTTTCTTCATGTTCCCTATTCCTTTCAATTCTCTGGCAAACTCCGGGTGTTTGTTTTATTTTTCTGTCTCTTTGATCTAAACCCTTAAAAAAAACAAAAAAAACAAACAAACAACAACAACTATTACTACTATTATTATTACTACTATTACTATTATTACTACTACTATTATTATTATTATTACTATTACTACTACTATTATTATTACTATTACTATTATTATTATTATTATTATTATTAACAGTAAAGTTTACAGATTGATTTAGAAAGCACCATGGAATTTTCACACGTTTCTGCTGATATATAGTATAAACAGATGAAAAACTGTCTGACATCTGTTAACGTCCTGACCGTTTCAAAGTGATTGTAAAACTTTAAGCTGCCAAATCAGACGGTAATTTCTGGCTTGAATTACAGTTTAAAGAAAACAGTCAAATATTGTGGTTCATTTGTATTCCTAGCTCAAGGAAGGGCACACATTTTCACGTGGAGGTACCAAATATTGATGGTGTGGGAAAATGTCTTTTTACCGGGGTTCGCCAGACGTGAACAGGATCAAGTAGCGTGAGGTCAGACAGGAATTTGTAGGATCACGTAACTTTCCCCACATACATATATATATATATATATATATATATATATATATATATATATATATATATATATGGGAAATGAAAAAGGAAAAACCAAAAAGGATGTTTTTTATGTGTTCATCAACGTTTCGTCTTTATTTGTAAGACTTCTTCAGGATGATAATATTAAGAAAAATGTCATGCAAGTACGTGAACATATTGGGTTGACATGATGGGTTGATGGAAAGATGTAGTAGCCACTACTGGAAGCAGTAGGACCGACGTCCGGGTTTGGTGATGTCAATCGTGTGGAATGAAATAAATGTTGATGGTTCTGGTTTCACTCAGAACCATCAACATTTTTTCTTAATATTATCATCCTGAAAAAGTCTTACAAATAAAGACGAAACGTTGATGAACACATAAAAAAACATCCTTTTTGGTTTTTCCCTTTTCATTTCCCATTACATCGGATTACCTTCATCCTTCCTTTCCCATATATATATACATACATACATACACACATACATACATGCATACATAATACATACATACATAATACATACATACATACATGCATACATAAATACACACATACATACATACATACATACATAATACATACATACATACATACATACATCAGAGGGCGTTCAGACCTAATTATCTCCCTTTTCACCACGAAGTTAATTCTTATAAATTCAAAAAAATAGCGTAACCCTCTGAAGAAATTAAAAAAAAATTTTTTGTTAAAGTTCGAATTTCAGGGATTTGGAATTGGTTAGTTAAACATATAAAGAATATATCAAAAATATGAAAAAACTATGTTCAGCCTTAAACGATATGTTTGGTTAGTTTCACTCTTATTTAACCTATATTAGCGTTCTATTTCCAATATTGAGCATACATTGATATGTGGTGTATCATGGTAAAAGTGCTCAATACTATAGATAGAGCAGGTATGTTTACACAGCGCGTTGCCCGGGAGAAAAAAACTTCACTGTGTTTTTTTTTAACTGTTGTATGTATCAGCATTTTTTCACTGAAAATATATTTATAAAAGAATTTTTTATATTTATGAAAGAACTTTTTATAATAACTTTGAATATATATATATATATATATATATATGAATAAAGATAGGGATAAAATGATCCGACGTAATGGAAAATGAAAAAGGAAAGCCCCCAAAAAATATTATTTATGTATTCATTAACGTTTCGTCTTTATTGTAAGACTTTTCAGAATGAAGAAAAAAATCATACAATAAAGACAAACCTTGATGAATACATTAATAATATATTTTTTGGCTTTCCTTTTTTTACATATATATATATATATATATATATATATATAGTATACATTTTTATTTATACAAACATTATTGGTTACATATGTGCATACATGTTTCGGTTGTACTCTTAACAGAGAGTCAACCTCTTCAGACCACTTCTCTGTCTTCTTTGGTCTGAAGAGGTTGACTTTCTATGAAGAGTACAACCGAAACATGTGTGCACATATTAAACCAATAATGTTTGTATGAATGAAAATGTATACTTAACAACAGCTCTACTTGTTATTGAGCACTTTTTATAAACACTTGAGTTTCAACGGATTTACATCTACAGAAACTAATACAATACATGTACCATATATATATATATATATATATAGTAAGCTATGAAAATATATTTATGGCAATTAAGCTACACAGAGGCTCCTGCGTTTCATCCCCGGGGGGAATCTTAACAATTTAAAAATTAAAACCTAAAAAAGAAATACAAGGAACCACGTGTTAAAATAAATTCACCCATTATATTGCCACAACAAAAGAAACAGGATATATGCCAATCTATAGAAAACAGAACAATAGAACAGGATATGGGAAGTAACACCAACAAGACCGTTGTTCACGGAAAGCCCAACGATTGACTGAGGTAACAACAAAGAATCTGATTAGTTAACTAGCTAGCCGTGTATATAAAAACACCCAGCAAAAATAACTCCATGCATTTTAGCCCGAAGATTCTCCCGGGGATGAAACGCGAGAGCCTCTGTGTAGCTTAATTGCCATAAATATATTTTCATAGCTTACTACCTAGTTTTACTTACGTATCGAGCACTGTTGAAGTAAATACTGAAAATTGATACATAAAAAAATTTATGTGTATACATGAAATACTAATATATAAAAAATAAAAAAAAATAAAAAATAAAAAATAAAAAAATAAAATAAAAAATAAAATAAAAAATTTAAAAAAATAAAAATATAAAAAAAAAATTTTAAAAAAAATTTTAAAAAAAAATTTAAAAAAATGTTTTTAAGATGAATAAATAATTTATTTTTAAAAACAAATAATCTGCGTTGTGCAAGGTTTTCTAAATATTTTATAAAAAAATATCTTCGTTATTATATATATATATATATATATATATATATATATATATATATATATATATATAAGAGAGAGAGAGAGAGAGAGAGAGAGAGATTTCACTTAGAAGATTGTTTATTCAATGAAGACCGGGATTAGGCCAATAAAAATAAGCTCGATGATACTCGATTACAGGGTACAGAGCATTTATATGTGATTTTTTGAAGGCTTACCAAACCATTTCGTTCAGTGGCCTCAATTAATGCAACACCACACTATGTATTGTCAGTTGTTGAAACTCTTACTCCAGGTACTTAATTTCCCTGATGATCTGCCAAGCTAGGACCTGCTTGGTAGGGAAACACGTGTAGGAAAAAAAACTCTTTAATTTGGATATATATGACAAATAAATAAGCTTTGAAAGAAAAAGTCTTTTGTGGTGATGAATCATCTCCTGAACGGAATGGTTTGGTAAGCCTTCAAAAAATCACATAAACATTAGATACAGTCTATATGGATCAACCAGCGTTCCAACCGTAACACGTCCTGGCGGGACTTTAAAGTGAGCTAAGAAATAAAAATTGCCCCAAAGAAAATCAGCCAGAATAAAATCGACCAGCTGAAAATTAACCTCATTCAACGTTGTCATCTATTTTTCCTACGAGCAGACAACCCCCTCACCTTCTCCCCAACACATTTGACGGGCGCATTTACACTTACGCCACGTCTAGAATGTAAGAATTTCTTATCCCTCTCCTTCCTTCCCTACCCCTCTCCCTTCCTACGTGTATACAGGTGAAAATATGGCAGTTCAAAATAAATGAACAGGAAGACTATTTTGTTTACTTACGTATTAGACACTAAAAATAAGGGAAAATTATCGAGTAGAATTAATGAAAATTATAAATCAGTTTTATCGTATTTTCAGATTCTCCATTGATAAGAGCGCAAATACTTTGAAGAGTTACGTAAAACAGGGAAGATAAGTCAGTCTGTTATTTAACCAATTCATAATCGATGGAGAATCGGAAAAATACAGAAACCTGATTTATATTTTTAATTAAAATTCTACTCGATAATTTTCCCTAATTTTTGGTGTAGATACCTACTTTTGCCTGATACGTAAGTAAACAAAAGAGTTTTCCTGTTAATTTATTTTAAACTGACATATTTCACCTTTATATATAAGCACCGGTAGCGGTTATTTGCATTCTTGGACATGCCAGTCGCGGTTCCGATCTCGACAATCAGTCCGACAGAAACTGGGCCATTCCGGTGGCCTTTTATCTGTCAGACTGAGGTATTCGTCCTGGGTAGTCCAAGGAGGTCCACCCTCCCAGGCGTTGCCTCCCCTCTTTTGGGTGGAGTAATTTTATCGCTTACTGCCTTAGGCGCCCCGACTGAGGAATACCGACGGGGCTTGCTACGCAAGTTTTTTCAAAAGCCGGAGTACTCCTTCTTTAGGGGTGCTGGCCTGACTCTCCCCACCTTTTGACCTTGTGTCATATCTTCCCGCGGTGGGAAGGAAGTAAATACTGAGAAACGAGGAGTTAAAAAAAAATCAGCACACGGAAGATTCTGACAACACAACGTCTTTAGAGAGCAGGTTGGACAGTCTGATACATAACGATGAAACAGAGTCAGAGTCAGACGTGGAAGCCCACACGTCCGAATAATCCTCGCCTTTACGAAGAAGTACCCAACAAAAACGACCACCGTCGGGATGCCACCTTTGTGATCATGAGTGCAAAGAGACTGAGGGATAAGCGGCCACAACTGGCATGCGCCCGCTGCAAAGAAACAGTGGCCGCGCGCGGGAGCGAACCTGGAATCGTCGTACTTTGAGGCAGTACTCAAACACACGTGATTATACGAAGTAGCCGCTTTTGGTAGTTCGAAAGAGCTCAATAAAAAAGAGCGACATTTTTTAGCGTGAGAGAGATCGTTTTACGGCCGTGCTAGTAACCAGTTTTCTCCGGTTTATTGTCTTCCTGAGCATGCTACTCAGCGCCAGCCCTGTCTATTCTCGGATGGATGTCGTCCTCCCATTTCTTTCTCCTCAATAATTTAGTATCTTAATATAAAAACGGTGAAAAACTGTTGTGTGTAAGGAATTAATTTTACCCGGACTGGGACGAGTATTTTTTTAGTATATATATATATATATATATATATATATAAACAAAAAGAATCTGATCAAAATAATTCATCAACTGTCTTCGTAATAAATTTTCAGTTGAATCGTAAAGAGACTTTATGGACACATTATATATACATATATACATATATATATATATATACACATATATTTCAGTTCTTATGTTGATCCCGAATTGGAGTGGCTGCTACTTTACCTACTCTAAAGTGCTGAAATACAGCGAAACAATCTGTCAGTTGATTCATATATATATATATATATATATATACATATATCTCTCTCTCTCTCTCTCTCTGTACAGTTCTCTGAAGGGTTGTCTTTGCGACACTTTCTTTTCCACCTTTTCACAGTGGTCAGTAGATCCTAATATGGCCCGACTGCTTGTCCGAATCTGTCGATCACTTCCTCATTTGTAATGTGGTCCCTGTGCGAGATGTCGAGGATTTTTCTAAAGCATCTCATCTATTTTTTATTTTTTTAACATAGTTCACCCCAAACAAGGCAGGCCGCCACTGTAGATGTAAGGGGCTACTGAGAAAAAGAAAAAAAAAGGGTGAAGATTTTTTGGGGGGTGGGGGGTCAACCTAATTTAGGAGCTGCGCAGCAAGATGTCTGTTTACATTAGTTTTAAATTTCTGCATGTCAGTAACGTCAGGAAAGCAAGGATCAGGGAGGGAGTTCCAGAGTCCAGCAGCATGAGGAAAGAAGCTTTTGGAGTAGAAAGCTCTTCGGCATCTGGGGACCTCCACAGTGAATGAATGAGATTTGGCAGACTGTCGGGTTGGTCTAGTGAATTTACGTTGTGGGGGTACCAGAGCAGCAAGCTCATCAGAGAACAATCCATTGAAGTACTTGTAAAACAGGCACAAGGAAGCAACATTGCGGCGATGGGACAGGGGCTGGAGCTTGGTGGATAGTGAAGGACCTATCAAGTTGGCGACTCTTTTTTGGACCTTGTCCAAGAGGGAGAGATTAGCGGACGATGCACCAGCCCAGATGTGGCAACAATACTCCATGCATGGGCGGATGGTGGCTTTGTAGAGATACAGGATAATGTCAGGTGTGAGAAGTTTACTGGCATGGTAGAGGGAACCACCTTCTTTGCAGCAGCCCTGGATAGTTCTGTCTGAAAACTACTTGATTTAAAATTTATAAACTTTTACTATCGGCCATAATACATTTTAGCTTTTTTATGGATTAAAAGAAACTTTTTATTCGTATATAAAATTTGTTAAAAACAAAAAAAATTTAAGAAAAAAAAAATTAAATCAGCTGTTGTCTATTTGTTTACATATATATAAAAAAATACTGTATTAATACTACTACTACAAGTACTACATAAAATTTGTTGAAAAAAAAAATTAAATCAGTTATTGTCTTGTTTACATATATAAAAAATACTGTATTAAACAAGTACTACAAGTACTGCATCGAGTTTGGATGAATTACCTCCCTTTGGTTTAGCGTATGCATATTGGCTGTCTTACGGTCGTGCTAACAGAGTGACAAACAGACTTAAAGGAAGATATATATAGATGAAAAAAAAACAAAAAAACAATCGCATAATTTTCATGAAAGTCCCCACTCATAACTTGTAACCTGCTCGACACTCTAAATGCATATTGTAACGTTGCTGCTTTGTCGGTTGTTATTGTGTTTCCATTATTCTCCGGCTCGCGGCTGTAACGGAATCAATACATAACAAGCCGCGCATGCGTGGCCCCCTCCGTATGTGACTCGATGTGGTAAGTGTAAAATGCAATAAATTTGGGCAATTTGGGGCATTTTTGACCCCCTTTTGACCCCCCTGAGGGCGCGAACCAGAATTTTTCTGAGGTCAAGGATGCTCATTTTATATCCAGAACTATTGCCTCTACATTTTGGCCAAGTTTCAGAAAAATTGAATTGATGGATCAAACGTTATGGGAGGAAAGGGTCATTTTTTGCCATTTTATGGGGCGTTTGACCCCCTGGGGGCGCGAACTAGATTTTTTCCAAGGTCAGCGATACTTATTTTCTATTAGGAACAATTGCCTCCACATTTGGGTCAAGTTTCAGAGAAATTGAATGGATGGATGAAAAGTTATGGGGCAAAAAATGTCATTTTTTGACCCACTGGGGGGCTAACCAGATTTTTTTTTCAAAAATCAAAGAATGTCATTTTCTAGCCTGACAAAAGTTACAACTTCATGCAAAATTTCAGAGAAATTCAATGGATGGTTGCGGAGAAAAATCCGGACGGACGGACACACAGACGGATGGAAATGCCTCAAAACATAGGTCTCCCGATTTTATAAATCGGGGGACCAACAATTTAGGTAGGAACACAGAATGAACAAGAGAGACGACCAGTTGATGTGCGTGCTCTGATCGCTCCTTCGTAAGTTATTTATCTCCCTCCCACAGCGGTCAGATGTGACACAAGGTCGGAAAGTGGGATTTGAAAAGCCAGCGCCCGAGAAGGTGAACACTCTGGTCTACAAAAAAATGGCTGGGCAGCTTCGTCGGCATTCCCCGGTAGGAGCGCCTCAGGCGATTAGCAATAAACTAACCCCTTCTCAATGGGTGAGAAGGTAAAGCCTGGGAGGGTGGACCTCCTAGAACTGCACAGAACAAACCCACAGACCGGCGGAAATCAAGCCCCGAAGGCCAAGACGATACCGGTCTATGGTGTGCAGAGGCCGATTGCCACGTCAGCGGGAAAATGGAAACAACTTTTCACCGTTCACATGTGAACAGTACAACTGAATTGACCAAACATTGGTGCTTCTTGAAGAAAAAAGTGTTTACACCAATCGTTTTTGATCCATTCTGTGTAATTCAAATACTCCCAGAGGATTTAGACACATATGTAATTTGTGCGTAGAAGCAAAAATTAGGACCTCTCTCTCTCTCTCATTATATATATATATAGAGAGAGATGTAATATATATACAGGGTGGGCAAAAATAAGGGTCCTATTTTTAAAAATTCATAACTTTTTCATTTATTGATTTTTTTTTTTTTTTTTTAAAAGGACCCCTTCCGAAGCAAGCATGAGCCGTATTAGCCCTAAGGAACGTACCCTCATTTAGAAAACATTATTTTTGCTTAAAAAACTCAAAACAGTGTAAAAAACAATACTTTAGTTTTTGTAAGTTTTAAGAAGTGTTTTTCGGCTAAAATTTGTTTTGTTTATTTCAAAAAATCTCGGAAGGGTCAGTCTACACACACATAAAGTTTGGTGAGTTTAACTTTTATTTTGTGGAAGTTATTCAAATTCAAGTTATTCAAATTTAAAGATAGGACCCTTATTTTGGCCCACCCTGTATATAGCATTAAAAATATACAAGGGGGATAACTCCAGAATGTTCTGATGTAGGGGAGGTAATTAGGATATTATTTGGATTCGCATTTCTCGGGTGTAAACATTGTTGCCGTTTCCAAATGCACGAAAGGGTACAACACTACACCTCTCTCTACCTCCATTAAAGTGTACGTGTGCGTGCGTACGTATGATAAGGGGGGGGGGGGGGTACAGTCCATTATTGTCCATCACTTATGTATGCAATATGTCCATGGGGATTCTCTGATTTCGAGGGGAACCCTCATAGTAAATTTCGAAACTACACATATTACCCATAAAAAGCTATATAGAAGATGTTAACTCCCAAATGAAGTAACCATTATTTCACGACTAGTTTTGTCTGAATTGTCACTGCTACGAAAAATAAAGTTGTCTTCTTTTGAAATTAATCCGTGCAAATTATTTTTTGTGCACTCCTTTGATTTTTTTTTTTTTTTTTTTTTTTTTTAATTCTATGAAGGGGCTACGTTACCGTCTCGTGTTAAGTAGACAAAACCCTTCAACAATTTATTAAAAAAAAAACAAAAAAAAAACCTACTTTAACCCTACCACTAAGTCCGTGTGGCAACGCCCCCCCCCCTACTGACACACAAAAAAAACTCCAAACGAACTAAGAGAGAAAGAGAATAGCTTATATAAGCTAGTATATTTTTGAAGGGCGTTGCCACCCTGACTTAGGGTTGGGTTCACGGATTTTTTTAAAGTTGTTGAAAAACGCTAATCTTTAATCATAATTCAGGATATTTTTAAATAAAATAAAAAAACAAGAAATCCGCAAAAATGAGAAAACTTCTTGAACATTCAAGAAACCAGAAAATCGAGCATTTTAATTAAGAAATGGAATGGAAAGAGGCAGGAGTAAGCCAAACGAATGAAGAAAGAGAGTAGACAATTTTGACCTGTCGTCACTAAGAAAAACAGATAAATCTGAAACAAAAATGGCCATCTTATTTGGGAGTTAATGTCTTCAATACAGCCACTCCTCTACCGAGCAAAAAATATATGTGTATAACAGTAATTTGAAAATTTCACATCCATAATCATTTCTCAATCGGTACTTCTTAAAGATTATTTACAACAAATACACCTAACTCCTAACCCTGACCTCTTAAAGATTATTTATAACAAATAAAAAAAGAAATTAAAGAAATAACCTAACCCTTAACCATAACCACCTAAAGATTATTTACAACAAATAATAAAAAAAATTTTTTTTTAAATAACCAACCCTAACCCCTAACCCTGACCTCTTAAAGATTATTTACAACAAATAAAAAAAATTAAAAAATAAAATAACCTAACCCCTAACCCTAACCTTCTAAAGATTATTTACAATGATTAAAAAAATAAATTTTAAAAATAACCTAAAAGATTTTGTTAGGTTATTTACAACAAATAAAAAAAAAAATTCAAAAAGTAACCTAACCCCTAACCCTAACCTCCTAAAGATTATTTACAACAAATAATTAAAAAAATATTTTTAAATAACCAACCCTAACCTCCTAAAGATTATTTACAACAAATAATTTAAAAAAAATTTTTTAAATAACCAACACTAACCTCCTAAAGAT
Source organism: Sepiola atlantica (assembly GCA_963556195.1). Taxonomy (NCBI): domain Eukaryota; kingdom Metazoa; phylum Mollusca; class Cephalopoda; order Sepiida; family Sepiolidae; genus Sepiola; species Sepiola atlantica. Next base: position 13,920,804 of record OY744544.1, read on the forward strand.
TATTTACAACAAATTAAAAAAAATTTATTTTTAAATAACCAACTCTAACCTCCTAAAGATTATTTACAACAAATAATTTTAAATTTTTTTTTTAAATAACCAACCCACACCTCCTAAAGATTATTTACAACAAATAATTAATAAATGTTTTTTTAATAACCAACCCTAACCTCCTAAAGATTATTTATAACAAATAATTAAAAAAAATTTTTTTTTAAATAACCAACCCTAACCTCCTAAAGATTATTTACAACAAATAATTTAAAAAATTTTTTTAAATAACCAACCCTAACCTCCTAAAGATTATTTACAACAAATAATTTAAAAAATTTTTTTTAAATAACCAACCCTAACCTCCTAAAGATTATTTACAACAAATAATTAAAAAAATTTTTTTTAAATAACCAACCCTAACCTCCTAAAGATTATTTACAACAAATAATTTAAAAATTTTTTTTTAAATAACCAACCCTAACCTCTTAAAGATTATTTACAACAAATAATTAAAAAAATTTTTTTAAATAACCAACCCTAACCTCCTAAAGATTATTTATAAGAAATAAAAAATTTTAAAATTAAAAAAATAACCTAGCCTCTATCCCTTACTACTTAAAGATTATTTACAATAAATTTTAAAAAATAAAAAAAATAAAATAAAAATAACATATTTTTTATTCATTTTTATTCTGTAAGGCAACAAAATTATAAATATTTGGAAAGCGAGATAAGGCAGAACAAAATTCTTAATGCAGACTTGCGATTGCTGATATAAGCAGATTATTTCGATATTTGTTAATGATACAAAATGTTAAAACCGCTTTTATGTGCAGATACGTCGTACGAGTTAAATGTCGTACGAGTTAAACAAATTATTTTCAATGAATTTTTTTTTTTTTAGAATATTATGATTTTTTTTTTAGAGTCATTGTGGAAATTAACATAAATATATTCATTCCGCATCAGTGCATATTTTGAAAATAAAACCCCGTAAAAAGGTGTTAAGTCGTTATTATATTTGTCAAACGATATTTCGAGATTACATCCCTTTTTTAAGTAATAATCTTTGTTATTTCTTTCTTTTTTTCTCCATATCTTCTTTCTGGACATCCAACCTGGCACATAGTATAAATTAAGTGTTTTTAAGAAATTAAAATCTTTTCTCCAGTTTTATCCGCTGTCCAATTATTATTAAAAACTATAACAATAACCACTTAACATCTTGTTTTAATAGGTTTCATTTTTTAAATATTCATTAATATATAATAAAAAAAGTTTTCTTTAATTTTTTTTGTTTTTTTAATTTATTTTGAAAAAAAAATTGTTTATAACATTTTTTAAATATTCATTAATATGACTTTTTAAAATATAATAAAGTTGTTGTTTTTTTTAATTTAAACAATTTTTTTTCAAAATAAATTTTAAAAAATTAAATATTTTATTTTTAATTTTAATTTTTTTTTAACTCTAATATCTGCATGAAATCGATATATGGATATTTAGTAAACGTATGAGGATTTATCCACAAGGAGAGTCAGGAAAAAGTGTCAGAGTTTTCCAAGCTCATCCAAAGGAATTTCTTTTCTTCCGATGCTTGAATGGATGGAATTTCGTTTTGGTTTTGGTTTTGGTTTCAAACTCTTTATGATCCCATTCGATGTCCGATCAAAGCCAGCAGGACTTCCTCGTAATCTCCCATGGTTTCGGAGCAAATTGCATCAGCAAGAGGCGTTTCATATTTCTCTTCATATTCCTGACGCATTTGCACCATATCAATCTGAAAAAAATGAAATGTTTCAGAATTTGTTTTAGATGAGGATTGATAATTCGTATTAATTGGATTATTCGGACTACTGTTCTCTTCTTATTTGGGTAAATGTAAAAATCGACGGTCTAAACAGAACGCGATAAAAAAATTGTGTAGAGGCGATAAAAATGGTTTTATGTGGTTGTTTTAATATTAAATGAGGAACCATTGAGTTAAAATCTATTTAGTATTACGCATGTAATCTGAAGAAAAACATGCTTGAAATGTGTAAATATTATAGAATGATCGAGATTTTAACAAAATGGAGTCTTACGGAACCGGAAGTGTTGTTGTATTGCTCATAGAGTTATGTTTTTATTTTGTATCGCTCAAGACGAAAATTTTTTTAAACATTTAAAGGGGTCTTAAGAAAAAAATTGAAATTCAGTACATCTTGCTTAATTGGTGTCTAATGACTATGGATCAAATTTAATGCAAATCTGAAATATTTCAATTTCCAAATGGGATGTTGTGCATATATTATGCCCCTGGAACCCTTTTAAAATACCCCAAAGAAACTGAAATTAGGAGAATATTTATTAATTGATGTGTAATAATCATTGTTAAAATTTCACAAAAATCAGAGGTATCTGAATTTTTACAAAAGCCTCCACTCCTCTTTTGCCCTTAAGATTTAAACTAAATATAATCCACATTACAAACCTTTATGCATACCAGCCATGTTCCAAAATTAATAATGATCGGTTAATTAGTTTAATAGTGAATTTAATACAAAAAATATATAAACATATACACATAGCTAACTTTATGCAAATAGAGATTAGGTTTAATGAATAAAAATGAGCCTTTCAGAAGAGAAGGAAATGTTAGCTCTTTCTAATACGTCTAATTTTAACCATAAGCTGATGCTTAAAAAAAAATCAGAAGATTTATATATTAGTACAGATGATAACACACATGATCTTTTTAGTCGATTGCTGTTGAAATCCCTAGATCCATATGTTTTAGACAAAGAGGATTAACATAAGAAAAAGTAAAACAGAGATTACCTCGGATCTACTGATGAGGATTCGGATCAGGTTAAGGTCCTTGGTTCCAAGACCCTTCATGCTTTTGTGGGCACGATAAGCAAAATAGCCAGGCAGGCTCTTTCCCATTCGGACTAGAAAATAAAAATAATACAAAACTTTTTCTTATATCCACATTTGTTTTTGAAAGAAGGTAAACACAGGAAGTTTAATTATATATATATATATATAATTAATTAATTAATCTATGAACCAATTTTTTGTATACAGATTTTTATAATTATTTTATTACAAATTAATTTTTGCGTGCATAAAATGTACTTTTGTGCGCGCAAAAATTAATTTGTAAATTAATTATACAAAAATTGATGACTCGTCCGATTAAGGGCAAATTAAAAAAAAGAAAAAAAAAGAAAAAAACGAAAAAGGAAAATGCGGTCCTCTACATATTCTGAAATAAATAAACAAACCGTTCAGGGTAGCAAAGAATAATAATAAATAAGATGCACTGGTAAAAAACACCGGTCGGTATCGCCAAAACAATAACAAAAAAAAATCAGCATATATATATATATATATATATATATATATATATAAATGAATAAATAAATGCGAATTTTTTCGTTAATCACCTCTATATTACCAACAAACGCTTACTGCTATTTAAATTAATAATACAACAGACTTTTGAAATACTAATTTAATTTATATATATATATATATATATATATATATATATATATACATACAGAAAGAGAGGGAGGGAGGGAGAGACAGAGCAAAGGCCAAAAACACAGCTATTTGTAAGCATAATTATGATAACTATTTTTAAAACAGTTTATAATAAATATTTATTTGGTGTTATTCATTTGTAATTTTATTGTATTGTCTTATTTACCTATATATATGCAATAGTTTTGCACAGTGGTCTATGGGGTGTTCTTTGGTGAAAAATGAACTTATTCAAATTGAAAAGCCGTTAAGATATTGCGAAACTTGATATTTGCCAAAAACATTAGGTCAATATCTTTATGCATTAGAAGAATATGCCAATTTGAAGTGGCAGAAATTCACCAAAAGTTTCCAAAATCTTGTATATTTACCTGGAAATTATATAAAATTCACATTTTTCCAAAAGCACCTTAAAAAATAATTTTTGAGCCTGTCGAATTCGTGTGTGCATTTTTTTTTTTTTTTTGATCAATTAGGTTTCAAAGACCCCAAGATACAAGCCAATTGAATGGGACACATTCGGGTTTACACCGGTTGACCTTCGCACACGGACGCGGCATCTGTAAGCAAACCTATAATAATCCTGAGTTTGTTATTTTTCTAGTAAAAGGGGGGGGGGTATTAAATATTTATTTTCTTAATGTAGGGTGCGTTTTTCTTCTATTTACAAAACATTTTAATAAACAAATGAAACATCGCAGATATCCCTAGCATCCGAAATTCTCGTTTTAAAATGATATGATTCTTTAGGATTATTCGATTTATATTTAAATTATTATAATTCTAATAAATATATACATTTTTTTTTCCTTTGAAAGTGAAATAATTATTTTACATTTTAATATTTATATCATTTTTTGGGAGAGGCATTTTAACTTTTAGCGTCTGCAATTCACTTTTCTTTATTCGATTTAAGATGTAGAAACAAAATAAGAAAAATGTATTGAAAACGAGTAATCTAGTTAAATGCTTCCAGACTGAGTCAATTTTAATATAGGGAAAAACCTGTTTCCCAAAATAGTTGTTCCAGAGTCCAGTAACACTAGAAAATAAGCTATTGGAGTAGCAGGCTCAACGGCATCTGGAGACCTCCACAATAAATGGTTAGGACTTAGCTGATTGTCGGGTTGGTCTAGTGTTTTATTTACTCCTCCCCAGGAGTTAGGCACAAGGCCAGTTTAATCTTACTCCCACAAGTAAGATGTGACCCAAGATCGGATCGAGAAAGTGGGGTTTGAAAAGCCAAGCGCTCGAGAGGTGAGCACTCTGGCCATTTAAAAATTGCCTGGGCAGCCCCGTCGGCATTCCCCGGTATGGGTGCCTCAGACAGTAAGCAATAAACTTACTCCTCCCCAAAGAGGGGAGGCAAAGCCTTGGAGGGTGGACCTCCTAGAACTGCACAGGACAGGCGTGCAGTATCCACCGGAACAGATACTACACTTTGATCTTAGCCAAAAGGTAGTGTATTTATGTCGAGTCCGGTTTTAACGTTATCAACTGACTATGTGACACTGGACATGAATTCATTTATGGATGCCTTAAAATTCTTGAAGTCGTTTATAATAATGTTATGTATGAATTCTAAATCTTTTTATTAGTTCAAATGAATCAGTAGTTGTAAATAAAAAAAAAAAGACGGTGCTTATACACAGTTTCGGCCAGACGGAAAAATTATTTATGTGTGAAAACAATATTATTTACTTACTCATTGGTATTTTATTGTTCAATGTTGAAAAAATTAGCAAAAATTATCCAGTAGAATTTTAATTACAAATATTTTTACATTTTCCGTATCGTACAAGTCACTTCGATGACTATGCCACCATTTACTACCGTTCGACAAATGACGCGCACGATTAAAAAGGAACTCACAAAGACATAAAACTCTTGGATTTAAACTTAGATGCTTATCTAATTGATCAAAGTAATGATATGTATTTTTTTTAATTCTTTTTTTTTTTTTGTCTATTTATCTTTAATTATTAACTTCTCTGTATAGTGAATGTTGAAGAGACGAGGAACCTCAGAAAAAATGAAAATAATTATCAAGGGAAGTAACTCCAAGTTAGAAATGGAGTTACCTCCCTTGAATAATTATTTTAATTCACGGTTAGCTCCCTTGTAAGTTGTCGCATTTTATTTATCTTATCCTTCTGAAAGTGGGAATTCAGAAGTCTATGATTAAACTCCAAACGTTAAACAAAAAAAAAAACCCAGTTCGGTTCAATTCCTGTAGAAGCACAAAAACTCTGTAACTTTGAGCTCCAATGAACGAAAAATAATTCTGCTCACCGCAGAATCTCACTCGACACTCGATCCTCTCTTCTCCTGATTTTCTTCTCTTTTTATTAGCAGATTTTCCTTCAGTTAATTCCGCTTAACCAATCAGAAAAAAACAATCCGCTGGCTCACTATTTTTCGTCAAGACGAATCCACATATTATTGTGAAGCAACCAGTTACTTCGAGGTTGCGAGTTCAATCCTCACAAGAAAACTAGTAAGCCAAAACTTATTTCCCTTTCCAGGCAAAGGCGGACCCTCTTACTGCGGGGATGAAGTAATTCCGGGCCATCAATTCCGCCACACATTCTTAGTAAAATTTGAACCAGCCAACAAAGAATGCACACCATTTGCCCTTTTCAATGTTTTTTTTTTCTTTAAACTGATGCATATACAGTAATAGATATTCTTAAACAGATCTTCGTATAGCAATGTGTGAATTTTTAAATTTGAAAAGAAAAACAGTCCAATTAATCAATATTTTTTTTTAAGAGATTAAAAAAAAAAAATAATCTTTGTTAGAATAGGGTTGTATGGTCATCGTCAGCGTCAATGGTTTAACGTCTGTTTTATATGCGGATTGTGGCACAATGAGCTTTTGGGGAGCTAAGTGCTCCCCATAATATGCGTAATATTCGTGGGCCTTGTGCCAAACTTGCATTGAAATTTCGGGAAAGCCGCAAACTTCAACAGAAGATATTCTGTACTCGGTGTGATCGTGACACCATTCTGACAGTTTAAATCACTGAGTACACTTTTGCCTCGGTCATGTTTGCAGGGCTGAGATTCGGTGTCAAAACAATTCCATGACAGGTGCATGTGATGGGGGTCACAAGGGATCAGACTTGTCGTTCGAGAAATCGGTTACGAGACTCAAAAATATAAACATTTGACGGGGCGTACACTGATTGTATTTGTATTCCTTCTTTCTCTCTTTCTCTCTCCCTCTGTCTCTCTCCTTCTCTCTCACTTTCCCCTTCTCTTTCTCTCTCTCCCTCTGTCTCTCTCCTTCTCTCTCACTTTCCCCCTTCTCTTTCTCTCTCTCCCTCTGTCTCTCTCCTTCTCTCTCACTTTCCCCCTTCTCTTTCTCTCTCACTTTCCCCCTTCTCTTTCTCTCTCTCTTGTTAAGAGATTTTGCAAAAGCAGACAGTGTTTTGGATTCGGACGAAACGCACGCATTTTGCTGCGGTCCGACTTTGGTACTAAAAATGTCTTCAGTAAAATAAATATATTTTCTATAAGAAAACAGATGTTTTTCTTTCCTTATTTCAAATAAGGTTCTTTTTGCAGCACCAAGGGTCCCTCCCAGCAAACCGGAAGTTCCAGAAGTAAACGACAGAGATGATGATTGCTCACTGGTAACAACTGCGAGTAATTATGTGCACATGTTGTAACATCGTCCCGTCGTCGGCACAAAAGTCCGGCAAGAGATGTCCCCTGCCAAAACAGAAGTACCACATTGGTTCCGCGACCAAGATTAACCCCACTGGCCAAACGACTCTGCCACACTGATATGGGTTAGACATCTTTTATAAATTAACTTCCAAACTAACCTATCTCTGGCCAAGTTTTATTTATTCCTCTCTCAAATCCATTTTCAAAGAAACAAAGGCGAACGACACCGGTTGCTAATGAAACTTCTTTCGTTTGCTTCACACCATCTCACTGTTAGATCACCAGCTCGGTTGAGAAAAGCCATGCTAATGTTTTGTTGTCTAGCACAGCTATGCCGGCTTCGCCGTTTGGTGGTCGATATTTAAGGCATGACTCGATGATGTGGTCTACTGTCTGTTCAGAGTGACCACAGTCGCAGACAGCCGAGTCCCTGAGTCCCCATCCTTTCATGGTCGCGGCGAAACGGCCAACACCTGTCCTAATGAAACTAGTGGGTTCTTTCTCCTTTGTCACAGAGACCCAGTCTACTGCACGAGAGAGAAAAGGGTGTTCACCACTTTGGACAGCATTCCACATGGTTGAATATGAACGAATTCTGTCTTAGATTCGAAACTTACCATATATGGTAGAGACTGTAGCAGCGCGGACCCTAGCTTGTTAAGATATCGTATCGTAGAGAAAATGCAAAGATCCACACAAAAACAGATAAAAACATGCGTTGAATGAAGGAAGAATGGAAAAAGGAAATATTATTTAAAGAAAAACAATATTATATATATATATATATATATATATATATACACACACACAAAATACAAGACGTTAATTGTTCATTTGAAAGTTCCGTTGGGGAAGTAATAAAATGTTTATTCCTGTAATTTTTGAGTGCATGTGTGGTGCGTAGTTGTACGAATGTGTGTGTGCATGCGCACATGTGTTAAAATTTTGTCGATGTGCGTAAGTGTACAACTGTGTATGCGTGAGTTAGAATTGATAGGTTGTGTAGGCATTTATGTGTGTGTGCCTTTGTCAGCAGCGTGTGTAAGCATGTGTGTATGTGAGTTGAATGGTGAATGGTAGTCACCCAGGGCGTCATTCGCCCTTTGGGCAAGGAGACTCTTAAAACATGTCCTCCTGTTAAGCATCGAAGGAAAGAAAGAGAAAGATTTTGTTGCAGCGGACTGCTTTTATATTTTACGACCAGTTGTCGCGTGGACGTAGTTGAAGGCACCCCACATGACAGCCACTTTTTGTTTGTTCAGCAATATTTGTTTTGGGAGCCACTTTTGTAATTAATATCTTATTTCGTATTTAGCTGGCATTTGTGTGCGTGGCTTTTTTTTTTTTTACTCACACCTTTGGTCAGTTAACTTTATAGGATTGGGATAAGTCTCAATACTATAAGACCACAGAATAGTTCAGAGGAGATAAGTCTCAATACTATAAGACCACAGAATAGTTCAGAGGAGATAAGTCTCAATACTATAAGACCACAGAATAGTTCAGAGGAGATAAGTCTCAATACTATAAGACCACAGAATAGTTCAGAGGAGATAAGTCTCAATACTATAAGACTACAGAATAGTTCAGAGGAGATAAGTCTCAATACTATAAGACCACAGAATAGTTCAGAGGAGATAAGTCTCAATACTATAAGACCACAGAATAGTTCAGAGGAGATAAGTCTCAATACTATAAGACCACAGAATAGTTCAGAGGAGATAAGTCTCAATACTATAAGACCACAGAATAGTTCAGAGGAGATAAGTCTCAATACTATAAGACCACAGAATAGTTCAGAGGAGATAAGTCTCAATACTATAAGACCACAGAATAGTTCAGAGGAGATAACTCGGATATCAGTTCAAGAGAGATCAGGCAGATTTACGCGGCAACACTATTAAAGTAACGGTGCTTGTTCAGTGTTTTGTGGAGACGGAAAAATTATTTATGTGTGAAAACAATATCATGTACTTAATCAGTGCTATTTTATTGTTCAATGTTGAAAAAAGTAGGAAAAATTATCCAGTAGAACTTTAATTACAAATATTTTTCCATTTTCCGTATCGTACAAGTCACTTCGATGACTATGCCTCCATCTGTTTCCGTGTGACACAAGTCAAGGGCAGATAATTTGCAAGGGCAGGTAATCATGCAAAGGGTTATGCAAGAATGATGTAATTTATAATAGAGATAAGTTCTCTGAAAATGGATGTCAACCGGTTGAACATGGAAGACATTATTTATTTATGTAGCAATGTCAAGAAATCGATTTTCTACAGTCGCAGCGGCTTATTGCTGGAATCAGTTTTTTGTTTTTTAAATGCGTATTATCTGCCCTTGCAAATTATCTGCCCTTGACTTGTGTCACACGGATGAAGATGGAGCCATAGTCATCGAAGTGACTTATACGATACGGAAAATGGAAAAATATTTGTAATTAAAGTTCTAGTGGATAATTTTTCCTACTTTTTTCAACATTGAACAATAAAATACCACTGATTAAGTACATGATAGTATTTTCACACATAAATAATTTTTCCGTCTCCACGAAACACTGAACAAGCACCAAAGTATCGACTCCAAAACTTGGCCTATTCAAAAGATCAAACGTTTTTTTTCCTGTTGGTGTAGTTGGAAATGAGCACCTAATTGTGGTGCTGAAAATATAATTGGTCCTCCTTAAATAAAAAATACAAAAAAGTAAAAACACCGTTTTCTTCTTACCGATAGCCTTGTAGGCATCACACAGGCAACCGCTGGTTTCACTCTCGATTGCATCCTCAATATCATGTCCCGCAATCTCGTTATACTGAACACACATTTCCCGCAGATGGAAGAAGCTTCGAGTGCAGAGGATATTGTTGAATCTTCTTTCACTTGTTCCGAAGCGACCTTCTCCGGCCTAAAGTCATCGGAAGCGAAGCAGAAAAATAGACAAAATTATTTTTGTTTCAAATCATTAACAAACTTTCTTTAAGATAAATAGTTGCAGAATTCATTGAATATGTAATCACGATATCAGAAGCATTTCTGGTACTGATATCGATCTTGAACCAGTTTTTGTTAGGTTCGACTCGGAAGCGTTCAGCTGACCTACGCAAACGCCCAAGTATTGACGAGCCGAATGGTACCAGACGACAATTTTGATACGGTGCTGCGTCCTGTGATTGTAAGTTATATTTTCAAGAAATTGTCTAAAAGAAACAACAAAAAAACAAAACAAAAACAAAACATAGCGAAGTTACTGTTATCAAATAAATTTTTTTTTGATTTTGATACGTTGTTGCGTCCTATCATTTTTAGTTATAGTCGCAAGAAATTTTTTAAACAACAAAACAAATAAAACAAGCAAAACAGAGCGAAGTTACTGTTATCAAATAAATATTTTTAACCCTAAACCCTAACCCTAAAAACAAAACAAAAAACAAAACAAGCAAAACATTATTATCATAGAACGCAGCACCGTATCAAAATTGTTATCTGGTACAAATCGGCTCGTCAACTCTCGGGCGATTGCGTAGAACAGCCGAATGCTTCAGAGTCGAACCTCACGAAAACTGGTTCAGGATCGATATCAGCACCGAATTTGCCTACAAATTATAACATTAAAAACACGAAATCATAGCCAGTTTCATCATACACATGAGATGCTAAAATAGAAAAGTCGTCGGAAAAAAATAGTTATTTCCATCTTAATAAATATTGCTCCTTCTGAGAGTGTATAAAAGAAAGAATTATAACTAACTCGAGTTAATTTTTCTATTCAAAGGAAAGGATTATGAACTTGAGTTATCGTTCTTCCTTAGCACGCCTATTTCATCCTTTTGTCGGGCTGACCTTTCATTTCGTCATTTCAAGTGTACGTATTTTCATTGTTGTTATTATTATTATTATTATTATTTACTAAAACATGATTTAAGTTAATATGAAGATAGAGGCAAAATGCCTTCAAAGAAACCATGTGTTAGATGCAGATAATTTATTAAATCAAAATCAAAATAAAAATATTTCAAAACATTTCTCAAAATATTTCAAAACACCTTCCTTTTTTTTTTTCATCTTGATTTATTTTTAGCTAATATTTCGCTTGATAAAACAAGCCCTGACAGAGCTTAGACAAATAAAAGGTATAAAATTTTTTTTTTTTTTTTTGTAATACCATTCTTGGTCTTGAAGTGTCTCATCCGAAATATTAGCTAGAAAAAAAAAAAAAGGAAGGTGTTTTGAAATCTAACACATGGTTTCTTTGAAGGCATTTTGCCTCTATCTTTATATTAAAATTCAAAAGATGCTTAAAAAATGAACTTTCCCAAATTTATAATGATTTAAGTTATTTCTGGTTGGGAAATCCATCTCGATTTCAGTTTCTTTTGCCATTGGCAACTGAACCGCTGATAATTAACAACTCTAACCCTAACATAACACAGGATTACGTAAAAACAAAAAGCAGATGAACAAAATAAATACATTTATTATTTGGTTCATTCCTATTTTAGTCACAAATTATTTCAACGTTTTTTTTTTTTAGATTTTTATGTGAACGTGGCTTCCGGTTAAATTTATGACGTCACGTCCGCTACGGATGACCATAAATGAAAAAAAGTTTTTGTTTATGCGATTTTTATAAATTAGTTTTGTTTATGCGATTTTTTTTATTAGTATTGTTTCTTCGAATTATAGTTTAATAATAATATTGAATTAATTTTAAAAACAAATTATCAAACGAAATTTTTTTTTTTTTTAAATTTCGACTTCCGCTTCCTTTTTTCATTGCTAATTTTTGGTTACCTTCCCATAAAGTTACAATTAAAGTGGGACCATGCGAGGAACTAGCAGGGGAAACTTTACTAGTCCCCTGCAAGAGTTTCTTTGGCGGCGGCGAACGAAAAACAATTTTTTGGGAAACATTTTATATGAGATTAGAAAATGTTATGAATTGTAATAAAGAAATAACGTCATTTTCTGTCAAATATTAATAAAAACAAAACTTTCGGTTGATAATTTGTTTGTTAAAAGTAATCCAATAAAATGTTTAATTATTGTAGCATATGTTTTTATTTATTTCAAACATTTACATTAATAAAGAAAATGTGTATTTTCAATGGACGTATTATTTGTTTATTACTACATTAAACTAAAAAAAAATAATAATTAAACAAATGTATTGTTATTATTAAACTATAATTCGAAGGAAAAGTACTTATAAATCGCATAAACAAGAAAGTCTAACAACAATAGTTTTTTTTCATTTATGGTCATCCGTAGCAGACGTAACGCCATCAATTTAACCGGAAGCCACGTTCACATAAAAATCTAAAAAACGCTATTATTTCGAATGGAATGGGTTTCGGCTTTATTCTGAAATAACAATTGTTAACCTTCTATTTAAGTTATTTCATAGACAGATATTATCTATCTATATATATATATATATATATATAGTGTGTGTTCGTGTGTCAGGCTTACATCAAAAGCTCTGCACATGCGTGCCGCACCTAGATTTGGAAAAGCATTCAAGTCACCTAATTTTAGTAATATTTTCAAGTATTTCCCTTTTGTACAACGGTTAGCAACGTAAGATTTTGACGTCGGTTTTTGACAGCCCGACTGGTTTATAGTTCGATCCTAATCAACCCCTAAGATTTTTTTTTCTACATCGAAGGGGGGGGGGGGGAAGGGAGGTAAAGAGGGGACGACCAGGAAGACATATTAATTTTTAAAAATAAATATACAAGTCAAATCTTATATTTTATTCAAACATGTATAGGTTAGGAACAAGATAATTAGTATTGAAAACAACATTTCGTGTAATTTACACGGGGTCCTGCTAGTAGAATATTATTTTATTATTGCTTAGGGGGATCATCATGAAACTAAATATACTCGTATTAAAAAAATGACTTTATAAGAAGCGATCTTATGTTCAACGTAACTATCGGGAGATCATGTCCCACGTGTGCAAAATATTGCTTCTTCTTAGAGTGTATAAAAGAAACCTTCTTTTATTAGAAAGCGACAATTGAAAATACAAACAGCGGTGTTTTGGATGACTGGCGTGGCCATACCAATTGAGACGTCGTTATGCGATGAGTGAAGAAATAGAATGAGAAACGTATATTAGAGAAAACCAGAAATAGTTATAATAAATATGTTTAAGAGAGTTGGAAGTATTTATTATAACTATTTTCATTATTTGTCTTCTTGTCTCAAGCTTGGGTTTAGGGTTTAGAGTTAGGTTTAGGGTTTAAGGTTAGGGTTAGGGTTAGGGTTTAGGGTTAGGACGTTTTGTGAATGACTTCAGACTTCTCCCGTCTTGCGCTGCCCGTGAGGATCAGTTCGTCATCAATTGATACCCTCCATGACTTAAGTGGTCCACCACGTGGCTTTGGACCATCAACATCAATATGCGACACACTTTGGAGTGTTTCAGATGACTGACGCCAGGTGACGTGGCCGTACGTACCAGTTGAGATGTCGTTGTGTGATGCAATTTTTCATGGAAGCCTTTACAGTGGGACCTGCAATTTTCTCCATGCAACGCACTGCAGCAGCGATTGTGTCGTTTCGCAGCCATACAAGAGTATAGGTCAGACTTGTGTTTTACGCTGCCACTCTCACATATATGACAGATCCATGTCCGTTCTAAAATTGTCCGCAGTTTCCTGAAGACTCTCCACGTGGCGGATATCCGTCATCTTATAGTCGTGCACACAAAAATTACAGACAACCACAACAGTCAATATTTAGAAATCGCATTAATCATTTTAAAGATATCAATTTAGCAGCCCTTCATTCATCTCACTAGTAAAGTAGTTAAACCTAAAGATTTTAACTTATTTTTTTTTCTTTGTTTCAGAATTTTTCAACTGAGGATCGATACTTTTTATTATTCGGATTATTCGAACTACGGTTCTCATCTTGGATGTTATTTTTACAACGTTTCGGCCGATGTAACCTCCGACCTTCTTCAGGTGCATCTTGTCGACCTCGGGAATCTGTACGGAATTGCGAACGGAATCCTGTATTTAATTAATGGAAGTAGCTTGCTCTCATTCCATCAGCCGTGATGAGGTAGAAGTCTTACGTAATTCGTAATTGTATTCTTAGTATCGCCCGCACTGAGGATTGAACCCTGTTATGTGGATTGAACCTCCAAAAGACTGTTAAAACTGATTTAGACAAGATGAACCCGAAGAAAGTGGGAGATTACATCGGCCGAAACGTTGTGAGAAATAACATCCAAGATGAGAACAGTAGTCCGAATACTCCAAATAATAAAAAAAATTTTATAATTGAGATTTAAAAAAAAATTTTTATGAGATTTTAAAAAAAATTTTATGAGATTTAAAAAAAAAATTTTATAATTGAGATTTAAAAAAAAAAATTTATAATTGAGATTTAAAAAAAAAAATTTATAATTGAGATTTTAAAAAAAAACTTTATAATTGAGATTTAAAAAAAAAATTTTATAATTGAGATTTAAAAAAAAAATTTTATAATTGAGATTTAAAAAAAAAATTTTATAATTGAGATTTAAAAAAAAAATTTTATAATTGAGATTTAAAAAAAAAATTTCTTTTATCAGTTTAATCACGTTCCGTAAAGATTTGATTCTTTCTTACCGCATAAAGTTCTTGTGCATCTTGTCTGGCCAATTCTCTGTTGACTTTAATATTTGTCTCCCTTTCTCCGTTGATCTGACACTTCAGTAAATCGAGCAAATCGCCGCTTGTATCGGAAGCCAGAGCCATGTCAAGGGTTTCCTCAAACACTGAAATCAAATTTAAACCAACAGTAAAATTCAGTAAAATTCGAATATCGGATTCTCCGTTTCATATATTTTCATGGCGACGCACATGGTGGAGACCTCCATCACAAATGCCGGTATCTCAGATAAGTGGTTTCTTGGGTATACATAGAAATAAACGAGGAAGTAGACAATAATAAAGAAAACGGTCATGATGAAGGAGACGACTGCATTTTCATAAATAACCATACATTTCAGGGCCGGCGGGACAGTTATGAAAGTGGGGGGGGGGGCTTCTCCTAAAAAGTAGGGGGGCCCGGTTAAACACATGCATATCAACTTAATTATTGATGACCGTAAAGTGGGGGGAGGCAAGTCAAAAAGTGAGGGGGGCTTCAGCCCCCCATTCCCCCCCCCCCCAACGGTGCCGCCGTCCATGCATTTATTCTCACACAGAAACTTTGTCAGAGACAAACGTATGACAGACATGATACACCAAAATGAGGGAGAGGCGATTTAACAGACACAAAAGTTCCTAACACAATCGAAAATAGACATGATTTGCCGGGTAAACACGTCAGCGCTTGAGCATGTAACATAATTTACAACTTACTTGTGCAAAGTAGCGTTCAGAAGCCATTTCTATCTAGACGATGGAGAGCAAAAGGATAGTGTGTAATCATGTACAAATGACAAGTTTGACCAGACACGTCTGGCTAGCTCCAGCTATGGGAAGAGAGAGTCCTTCAATTTGCATAAACGGAAAAACTGACCAAAATGTACCCAATCATCATCACACAACGATGACCGCAAAGATAAAAGTCAGAAACACACAACTTTGAGCCAGAGAAGTAAAAGATATGAAAACACATGCACCCACATATGCACAGAAACGCCAGACTGTTAAAAATAAAAACATTTTTTTTTTTTCAAATGGAAAAAATATCTGAAGAGAGCCTAGATGTTTGAAACACATAAAATTATAAAATCATGGGACAATATAATAATAAACAATTTTTTAAATATTTTTTTACAAATGTTGGTAGCCTCAAATTTAAATATACATTTTTCTCTCGTTGGAACTGCACTGATGCTGTACTACCCTCTCTCTCATATATATATATATATATATATATATATATATATATATATATATATATAAGAGAGAGAGATAGAGAGAGCAACAAAATTTGAACATTATTTATATCAGTTCCAAGAATTCAAACCATGATTTTTATCACTTTCGTATCGGGGTTCTGGACCGTGTGACCGGCGGGGATTATCTCCTCCCATACTGACGATTCTCGGTTCAGCATGAAACACTAGTGTATATAGGTTTTTTTAAAAAAAATAATATTTATTTATAAATAATTATTCAAAGCTCTCGCAAGATTGAGCACTTTAAGTTAAGTTGACAACAAGCGGTCATTCTGCGTAATGCATAACTCTGGGCCACGCCTGTTGAGTTCTCTCTCGACTGCTTGCTGGATAGTCGCTGTGTTTACTATTTAGATGTAAACTTACTTCCAATTTCTAGACAATGTGCTAGACAATGTGCGTTGGGGCAGTGGTACGCGCCTTGGCTACCGAATCAAACATGACTTTCGTATCAGGGTTTGAACTATGTGACGGCGAGGATCGTCTCCTCCCATACTGACGATAGCAGGTTTGGCATGAAACATTAGTGCATATGGTTTTATTTTGAAAATTATATATATATATATATATACTATATATATATATATATATATATATATATATATCTCGAGATATGCAGCTGATCTAGAAGTTGACCTGGGTTCAGTCGTTGATTGGGGTACGAAATGGCTTGTTTCATTTAATCCAGTTAAGTCGCAGCGCGTGTCTTTCAATCGTAGGTGTGTCCCTTTTCTACCTGAGATTCTCGTGGATGGCTCTGCTCTTGAGGAGAAATCGACACTGAAACTTCTTGGTCTTTCTCTCTCATCAAATTGTTCTTGGAGTTCATACATTAAATCTGTTGCTCTTTCTGCTGTGTGTGTATATATATGTGTGTGTGTGTGTGTGTGTGTGTGTGTGTGTGTGTGTGTGTGTGTGTGTGTGTGTGTGTATATATATGGAAAATGTAAAAAAGAAAAACAAAAATATTTGTATGTATTCATCAACATTTCGTCTCTATTTTAAGACTTTCTCAGGATAATTAGTCTGAAGAGAATAACACAAAGTAGAAAATATTTGAAAAATAGTAGGAAAATAAAAGCTTTAAAAGACCGCTTATGAAAAGATAAATTATGAGCTAGTCTGGAGTACTAGCCTGTCTATTCTTAGAATTCCAATAGTCTCACCCTTTCAAATTTAGATTACTCCAAACACTGAATACTTTATACTCCAAACACTGAATACTGCATATGGTTTTATTTTGAAAATATATATATATATATATATATATATATATATACTCACACAGTAATTAAGTAGAATGCAAATTTATGACATATTTATTATTTTTCAAAACTTTAGAGATAAATACTAATTTTTCAGACTATGAATCAGAATTCATGTATGCATTGGGAATTTTGATACCCTCAAACCAGATGGTCTTTGCATTGACAGAACACAGCTGTTCGTCTCTTGTTGACATGTAAGTAACTGACTCACTGAGTAGTGACGTCTCTGTGCAGTGGTGACAATAGCAGTCGTAGAGATGTTTTCTTTTTTCTTTCTTTTTGGTTGGAATAATGAAAGCAATAAAAAAGAACAACAAATAACTCCATTATTTGCTCTGGGATTTGGTTTATTTTTTACCTCCTACAAACAACTGTAGGGACGATAGAAGCCTTCAAAAATGGGTGGTCGTTCACTTAAATGTCGAACACCAAAGAAGCAGAACAGATCCAGCATCTCTGCCACATCAATTTCTTGCTATAACGCAACCTCCTCTACACGTAGCCTTAAACGCGAATGAAAAAAATTTTTTTTTTTTTTTTACTTAATCTAACTTTACATAGAATTTTCCATTTTTAAAACTATTTAACTGGCCCATCTGGCATAATGGTAAGAGTGTTCAGGCCAGGAGAACAGGGTTCAATCCTTGATTAAATCAATCAAGTGCTTAGTGGTTAGCAAGGAGCATCAAGTACCATTGAAAAAAAAAATTTAAAAAAAAAAAAGCTTTTGGTATAAATCATACCAAAAGCTTTTTTTTTTTTTTTTTTTTTCAATGGTACTTGATGCTCCTTGCTAACCACTAAGCATTATAAGGTGACGATCAAGAGTAAGTGGAGTAATCCTCAGAAAGGAGTGGCGCCCTCACCCAAACCTTTGCTGAAGTAGCCAATGAAAAGAAAGCCTTTCAGTCGTCCTCGACTATGGTCAACCACTTTACGTTCTTTTAAGTGTAATATCGCTAAAATTATCAACAATTAAAAAGTAAAATGATATTTCCAGTCATTGAGATTAAAAAAAGAAAAATATGAAACGTCATCTCATCAACAATGTTCTAAATTATTTGAAAACCTTTTAATTGATTTATAACAAATAAATAATTAAACATTAACAAAATTATATCAAAGTATAAATTACGGAATTACTGTAATTTCGACATAATCATTGGTAATTTTATTAGACTAAGAAGCTTTTTGTTTTAAAAAAAATTAAGTGATGTACTACGAATTTTCGAACAATAACCAAGGGAGATAACTCGGACATACAACACCCACTCTGCCCTCAAATGAAATAACTCGGACATACAACACCTACCCCAAGGGAAATAACTCTAACATACATACCCCCCAAATAGAAAACTCGGACATACATCAACCCACCCCCCAAGAGAGATAACTCGGACACACATATCTCACCCCCCCCCCTCCTCCCCCAGGGAGATAACTTCAAAATGTCTGCAACCACCAATATCTGTTCTACCTATAAATTAAGACGGAACAAAAAAAAAAGGTACTTACGGGCCTCATATTGTTCCTTAATCTTGGCAATTTCTTCAGCTGATCTGGAGAACAGGATTTCCACCAAGGTACTTTCATCAGTTCCAAGTCTCTTAAATAAAACAAGAAAATTTGAAGATTTTGAACTTCTAAAATAAATTTTTTTAAATAAATAAAAAATATTTCAAGTCCGTATTTACATGCCTCCAGCTCCCGAAAACGAGGCACCCTAGATTGGGGCAAACATAAAAGTTGCATCAGTCTTGAAGGATTTCTCCTTCACTGACCAAAGACAGAAAAGATGAAGTGTAGTATCGGACAGATACTACACTTTGCCCCTCACGAAAAGGCAACAATTATTTCAAGTCTTTAAGAATTCAATTATACATAAAAATGCTAAATATTGGTGGGTACCTTAACAAGTATAAATATTACTTAAAATATATTTTTTCGTGTGGATCTGGCCTTATGCGTAAACAGGATATATCCTAAACAGCAGAGGTCACAGGGTTAACTTGCCAGGAAATAAGTTTGGTTGCTGGGAATCAAAAGTGATAGAACTTAGGTAGAAGTGGCGTCGAATAGACAATTGAGTGACAGGTGGTTGCAATCTCAAAAGTCCTCACGGAAGTTGGACCAACGACGCACTTTGAAATAGGCTAAGTTAAAGGAAAATTGTGGCTGCTGCCAGACTCGTCTTTTTTATAGGATATATAGGCTTTGGTTTTTTGACCGTTTACACAATGTTGAAATATCAAAGCCCAATAGTCTCTTGCTAAATCTGTCATCATAAAATAAATCCTAAGTATAATCACAACACATTTTTTTTTTCAATTCTACCGACTGTGTTTCGTTTGAAAACGCATCAAATATTTTCAAATATTGTACTTGTATGTTATTTCTACAAATCAATCATCTTGAGGAAGTCTTGTAATAAAAACGAAACGTTGATGAATTTTTAAATAATTTTTTTTTTTTTTTTTTTTTTTTTTTTCCATATCGTATTATATATAAATCTTTCAATACCTAAATAAATAAATGCAAAAGTTGGACCGATTTCTCGGACTAACGGTGAGTTCAAAACGCCCCATCTTAAGTTAATTCGATTTTCCAGAATAAGAACAACTTTTCTTTTTATATATACGGCTTCTGTATATGCACTCTAAGTCAGTAGGTTAACTAATTTTCATATAGTTTTGCAAAAGGACATTTCATTAATCAGCCAGCCTGTGTATATGTGTGTGTATATTTAGGCAGCAAGTTTTCATTCAGGCAAATGTTGGTAAATTACTCCAAATAAGTGAAAAAGAAAGAAAGAAATAAGCAAATCAAAACGACCGTTATATCGTTCAATTTCCAGTGTGAAGTGTGTCTCGCATTGGACAGAATGTGTCCCGTAAAGTTTGGTTTTAGTAATTCGATGAAAGTGAAATATGACAACAAATCCCCCCAGAAATTCAGGTGGCGGGGGGGGGGGGGGCTAATGGTTTATTGCTGACTTTAAAATGTAAAGCAGGTCTTACGTTGATGGCACGATGCAATTCCTTGCAATCATAAACTGCTGGCGGATCCAAAAGTGCCAGGCAAATATCTTCGTAATGGCCGCTCAATTCAGACTTAAAGTCGTCTCGCAACACCTGAAGAAAGAAAGAAATTAAATGTAAAAAAAAAAATTTAAAAATTTAAAAAATACGTGCTTGTGCTGTTCAGCGGCCGTATTAAAAAATTATTTTTTATAAAAACAATATCATATACTTATTCAGCGTTATATTCTTACTCATCGTACAAAAAAGTAGAAAAAATTATCCACTAGAACTTTAATTACAAGTATTTTTCCATTCTAGTATCATAAGAGCGATTCGTTCACTAAGCCTCCATCTTCTTTCTTAAGAAGAGTTCAGTTATCTGCCCTTGAAATTTTCTTAAGAAAGAAGATGGAGGCTTAGTGAACGAATCGCTGTTATGATACGAAGAATCTAGTGGATAATATGTTCTACTTTTTTGTACAGTGAGTAAGAATATAACGTTGAATAAATATATAATATTGTTTTTATAAAAATAATTTTTTCATATGGCCGCTGAACAGCACAAGCACCAAAAAATATATAAAATAAACAAACAAAACAATTAAAAGTTTTCTTTTGTTGAATACTATAATTGGGAGTAGGACTGGTTGTCTGCCCCTTTTTCATGACTGAGTCTTTAACCGCTGTCAATAATCTCTCTCTCTCTCTCTCTAAAACTAAATGAAACTTCCATGAGCAAAGTTTCTTTCCTAAAACTACTCATTTGTGGTACACAATACCGCGGGGTAGTTTTCCAGCTGACTACAATATGGCCGTTTTCAAGTCCAATGTAAACAAATTCTTTTTAAGCCGTCCTCTTAAATAATCAAATGCTGCCAAACATCATTACCAATCATCACGTTGTTGTTTCATCGTCCACCTTACAAACTCATTAACAATTATCCTCGAGTGGCCTTTAGGCCTTGACACCTTAGTAATAAAATAAGAAACATAAAGAGTCGTAAATATCAACTCACCCTTTCAAACTTTTCATTGTAAATTACTTCGATCGCCTGCCGTTGTTCATTGGTGTGATGTGTAAGGACAGAAATCAGCTTTCTATCATTCGTACCTAAAAAAAAAATATTTTTTTTAAAGAAATCATTATTATTCTTATTTGTTTGTTATGCCTCCTTGGGCATCTCCCCTTTAACTATCTTTTCAATTTAATTGTTAAAAAAAATAAATAAATAAAATAAATAAATAAAACTCTTAGTACAGTATCGATATCCAGATCAAAGAAAAAAGTTACAAAGTGATTCATCTTTGTTCCCCTTCTCGTGGTTCTTTTTTCCTCTTTTACAATATAAATTATGTTTAAAAAAAATCCTCACTATAGATAATAATGGCAGTGGGTCTAACATTATTTTACTGTTTATTAAAACTTTGTACCTACAAAAATATATATATATGTGTGTGTATTAGTAGAGAATGGTAGTTTGCTTGAAGCATTGCTGGGAATAGTAGTAATATGTTAAGAAGGCTGAGGGCAATGCATCCACTTTTGTGAATTCTCCACACAGACGGATTTTTCCTTTGGTGTCTATTTTTGACAAAGGGATGATTTTCCCGAAATATTAAATGATTTTTAATCATCATCCGGACAACACACACAGCCGACACCACACTTGCTGTTATGTAAGATTGTAAAGAAAAATAAATAGTAAGTCCTCCCGATTTATTTATTTTGATTCTTTATAGCTTATAACCAATCCGGCACTCTGCATTGCACTCAGCCTTCTTAACATAATACTAATTATATATATATATATATATCATATACACACACACTATATATATATATATATATATATATATATATATGTTTGAATAAAATATGATAAGATTTGGACTTGTATATTTATTTTTTTTAAATGAACAATACATGAAACAGTTTACAAAACTTCTTTATATACAATATTTCTAGTGAAGGTAATATTTCGACGACTAAACCTTACTTTGTAAATGTTTTAGATTAAATTAAATTTGGCTCCAATTCATGAATATTTATTTACTCCTCTCCAGGAGTTAGGCACAAGATCAGTTTTATCTAAACTCCCACAAGTAAGATGTGATCCAAGGTCGGGTCGGGAAAGTGGGGTTTGAAAAAAAAAAGTTAAAACTAAAATGCATTGTATGGCGTTCTAATTGCTCATTATTATTTTTAATAATTCATATTACCATGCATATGTATCTTTCTCATTATATATATATATATATATATATAAGAGAGAGAGAGAGAAAGAGGCGAGAGAAAGAGGAGAAGAGAAAGAGGAGAGAGAGGAGAAGAGAAAGAGGAGAGACAGGAGAAGAGAAAGAGGAGAGAGAGGAGAAGAGAAAGAGGAGAGAGAGGAGAAGAGAAAGAGGAGAGAGAGGAGAAGAGAAAGAGGAGAGAGAGGAGAAGAGAAAGAGGAGAGAGAGGAGAAGAGAGGAGAAGAGAAAGAGAGGTATGAGAGAGAAGGGAGATATATATATATAGAGATAATGTCGAGATAGAAATAGAAACTAGAGAGAGGGGAGGGAGAGAGAGAAAGAAGAGGAGATAGATAGAGAGAGAGAAAGATAGAGAAAGAGGAGAGAAGAGCGAGACAGGGAGACGGAAGGGGAGGTATTTTCAACAACGATGCCAAAAGTGACAGAGACAGACACCAACCTTTTTTAAAAACTTTTTTATGGGGGGAAAAAAGTGTAAAGAAAAATGAGTTTTTAAATCCCATTACTAAACAGTGTGTCCCCAACGAAGCATCTTTTGTTTTAACATCGTCGTTATTGGGCCGTATAATAGTCTTTCCCTTTTCATACCTATTTACATCAGCGTCTCACACCACTAATCCCACCATTCCTCCTCCAATCATCTAAAACATTCAATGTGCAAACAAACGAGTGAAAGTCTCAGAATTGTATCATTATATACTAAACCTCCAGATGTCTAGACCAGAGGCCTTCAAAGTGGGGGTCGCGACCCCCAGGGGAGTCGCGTAACCGTAGAAAGGGGGTCGCCAAAATTATAACTATGGAATTTTTAAAATAATATTCAAACTTATTTTTTATTTATAAAATATTTTGGTGGGTCACGAAAAAAAATTTTTTCCAAAAAGGGGTCGCGACAAAAAAAGTTTGAAGAGCACTGGTCTAGACATTCGTCTTGTAGATGATCGTGTACATGTGACAGTCAGGAAGCAAACAGATCTAGTAGACACTCATGCATGTCTGACAGTCAACAAGAAAACAGTTGCAATCTGGGTATGACGAAAATATTTTGCTGAAAATTGAGTTCATATCGATGTAATGGGTGACGGAATTACAAACCGGAAGTATTGATTTACTCCTCTCCAGGAGTTAGGCACAAGGCCAGTTTTTATCTTACTCCCACAAGTAAGATGTGACCCAAGGTCGGGTCGGGAAAGTGGGGTTTAAAAATTGCCTGGGCAGCCCTGTCGGCATTCCCCGGAGGGGACGCCTCAGGCAGTAAGCAATAAACTTACTCCTCTCCAAAGAGGGGAGGCGAAGCCTGGGAGGGTGGACCTCCTAGAACTGCACAGGACAAGACCCATAGACCGGCGTAAATCAACCCCTGAAGGCCAAGACAATACCAGTCTATGGGGTGCAGTATCCATCAGAACAGATACTACACTTTGATCTTAGCCAAAAGGCCAAGAAACCGGAAGTAATTTTATGTCGCTTAGGAATTAGAAATCTCCTAATTCTTGATGATAAAATGAAATAAAACTTTTTTTTTTTAATTCGTACAATATAATTTTGCAAATGAAAGAAATAAAATGAGATTTATTAGTTGAATAACAAATAAAATTGATACATTAATAAGTCCAAGTTGTAATTAATTTCGAGTTGTAATTACTTCCGAACCCCGATGTAATACATGAGTATTCAAATTATTTTAGAAGCTTACTTACCAAACCCTTCCATGGCATCTCTGAGGTCCTGGGCGGACACATCAGCACTGAAATTTGGGTCAGCAATCACAGAGCCCTAAAAATAATAAACCGGAAGTTTAGTTGAATTTTTACAATATACTTTAATATAAAAAAAAAAAACTAAGTTTTTGAGTTGATTCTATGGTGGACATTTATGACACATTGTTTATCGATATTAGACACAGCTGTGTGAAAATAATATTAAAAAAGGAATGACATAAGTCCCCCCCGATTTATAAAATCAAGGGACTTATGTTTTGAGGCATGTCCGTCCGGATTTTTCTCCGCAAACATCCATTGAATTTCTGAAATTTTGCATGAAGTTGTAACTTTGGTCAGGTGAGAAAGTGACATTCTCCGATTTAAAAAAATAAAATCTGGTTAGCCCCCAGGGAGTCAAAAGGCCCAGAAATGGCAAAAAAATGACATTTTTTGCCCCATAACTTTTCATCCATCCATTCAATTTCTCTGAAACTTGGCCAAAATGTGGAGGCAATTGTTCCTAATAGAAAATAACTATCGCTGACCTTGGAAAAAATCTGGTTCGCGCCCCCAAGGGGTCAAAAGCCCCCAAAATGTCAAAAAAAAAAAATGACCCTTTTCTCCCATAACGTTTGATCCATCCATTCAATTTTTCTGAAACTTAGCCAAAATGTAGAGGCAAGTGTTCTGGATATAAAATGAGCATCCTTGACCTCAGAAAAATTCTGGTTCGCGCCCCCAGGGGGTCAAAGGGGGGGGGGGTCAAAAATGCTCCAAATTGCCCAAATTTATTGCATTTTACACTCGCCACATCGAGTCACATACAGAGGGCGACCACACACGCGCGGCTTGTTTAAAAATAGTCCCCTCTCCACACCCCTAAAATTAATTTTTAATCGACTACTTTGTCAAAATTACCGAATTTTCTGTTACCGTATTTTACGAAATGTTATCATGTCATCTTTTTTTCTAGTAACTTTTAACAAGCAATGAGAATGAAAATAATCTGTTAACCAAAAAATAAATATCACTGAATGTAAAAAAAATTTTTTTTTTTTTTTTTAGAGAATTAGCCAATCTTAATAAAAATTTCAGTCTTCATTAATTAACTAGAAGACCCGTCCCAGGACAGGTAAAATTAATTCCCGAAACAGAATGGTTTTACACCAATTTTATGTCTCTTTACGTAGATTAAAATTAATATATAAGGAGTAAATATGAAGGTGAGAATTCCGAGGCAGGAGCAATGCAATGTTGAAAAACCGCAAGGTGGAATAAGAATGAACAAAAATAAATGACAAGAGACGGTAAATCTCAGATCAATTCATTTATATTTCAAAATTTAAATATAAAGACAGTAAAATGCAAAATTGGTGGGCTTACTGTTAAATATTTAAAGGTCCGGAATGGTAGAGATTTAAATCGTATTATGCTTTGTTTGAGTACTCAGCCAATGACACATATACAGTTCAAATTAGCCCAAAATCAAGAATTGTGGATAATTATCAGGAATGGTAAGTCATCTGTATTATACTTAGTTATCTTTCTCTTTCTCTTTCTCTTTCTCTTTCTCTTTCTCTTTCTCTTTCTCTTTCTCTTTCTCTTTCTCACACACACACACACACACACACACACACACACACACACACACACACACACACACACACACACACACACACACACACACACACACACACACACACACACACACACACACACACACACACACACACACACACACACACACACACACAAAAAAAAAAAAAAAAAAAAAAAAATATGAAGGTGAGAATTCCGAGGCAGGAGCAATGCAATGTTGAAAAACCGGAAGGTGGAATATAGGGTGAACAAAAATAAATGACAAGAGACGGTAAATCTCAGATCAATTCATTTATATTTTTAAAAATTATATATAAAAACAGTAAATTGTAAAATTGGTGGGCTTACTGTTTAATATTTAACGGTCCGGAATGGTAGAAGTCTCTACCATTCCGAAACTTTAAATATTTAAAAATTTTGAAATATACATGAATTGATCTGCGATTTACCGTCTCTTGTCATTTATTTTTGTTCACCCTATATTCCACCTTGCGGTTTTTCAACATTGCATTGCTCCTGCCTCGGAATTCTCACCTTCATATTTACTTGTTTACTAGCAATGCTTCCAGCAAACTACCATTTCCTTTTAATATATAATGATACAAAACCTCATGTCTAGAATCCTTATTCCACTTATTTATCAAAATTCATTACATGATTTTGATTCTAGGAAATGTCTAAGGCTTAAGCTTAAGGAATCTTAAACAGAAACTGAAATTCATGAAATCTTGCTTAACTGGTGTCTAATGACTATGGATCAAATTTAATGCAAATCTGAAATATTTGAATTTTCAAATGGGAGTTTGTGCCCATATTATGCTCCCTAAAAAAAAACTAGAATACTCCAAAGAAACTGAAAATTGAGCAATATTTATTAATTGATGTCTCATACCTATTGTAAAGATTTTTTAAAAATCAGAGGTATTTGGATTTTTACGAAGGGCTTTCATCCCATTGTTTCTTCCTTTGCATAAAACTAAATATAGCCCATATTAACCATCCTTACGTCTAACAGCCGCGTTCCAAAATTCATAATCGGTTGATTAGTTTAGGAGTGAATCCTGTACATAGAGCTATCTAAACCAATATCCATACCTAACTTTTTATAGATAAATTAATGTTGATGTAAAATATTTTATTTTATAAAAAACAACAACAAAAGAACTTTACCTCCCGCCTTCATTTCAACAACAAATAGCGTCTTATCATACCCATAGTCGAAACTCAGTGACCACCTTTATAAAGAAATAAGACCATAAAAGTGTCAATGAAATAAATGTTTTTTTTGAGAAAGCTAGTATTTTATTTACCTCTTTTCCAGGAGGTTAGGCACAAGGTCAGGTGTGGGTTTTGATGAAAGTGTTTCTGTGGAACGAACTGGATTCGAACCCGCCACACACAGGTCCTCAGACACCATGCCATTTAAGACAGCTAGTATTTAAAGCTTACAAAATGGTAAATATTTTTAACATTTAAATTTCCGATTTTTTAGAATCATTTTCTACAGAGTTGCCTTCATTTTTTTTTCTTTTAGTCGCACCTTTTTTGTAAAGATGGTCACTTAGTTCAGACTGGATATAATAAGATGTATTTCGTCCTTGAAATGAACGGGGGGGAGGGGGGGGGGCGGGCGGACATAAATAATTGAAGTGACCTAAAAATCTATAGGTTTTTTTCCCACCATCCCTAGATAACTATATTTGTTAAGAAATCTTTCTTGCAAAACTAAAAATAATATCTTTATTTCTATAGTATCTTTATGGATAATACTAGGTTGTGCCAAACGTTCGTACACACTTGCTTGTGCCAAACGTTCGTACACACTTGCTTGTGCCAAACGTTCGTACACACTTGCTTGTGCCAAACGTTCGTACACACTTGCTTGTGCCAAACGTTCGTACACACTTGCTTGTGCCAAACGTTCGTACACACTTGCTTGTGCCAAACGTTCGTACACACTTGCTTGTGCCAAACGTTCGTACACACTTGCTTGTGCCAAACGTTCGTACACACTTGCTTGTGCCAAACGTTCGTACACACTTGCTTGTGCCAAACGTTCGTAAACACTTGCTTGTGCCAAACGTTCGTAAACACTTGCTTGTGCCAAACGTTCGTACACACTTGCTTGTGCCAAACGTTCGTACACACTTGCTTGTGCCAAACGTTCGTAAACACTTGCTTGTGCCAAACGTTCGTACACACTTGCTTGTGCCAAACGTTCGTACACACTTGCTTGTGCCAAACGTTCGTACACACTTGCTTGTGCCAAACGTTCGTACACACTTGCTTGTGCCAAACGTTCGTACACACTTGCTTGTGCCAAACGTTCGTAAACACTTGCTTGTGCCAAACGTTCGTAAACACTTGCTTGTGCCAAACGTTCGTAAACACTTGCTTGTGCCAAACGTTCGTACACACTTGCTTGTGCCAAACGTTCGTAAACACTTGCTTGTGCCAAACGTTCGTACACACTTGCTTGTGCCAAACGTTCGTACACACTTGCTTGTGCCAAACGTTCGTACACACTTGCTTGTGCCAAACGTTCGTACACACTTGCTTGTGCCAAACGTTCGTAAACACTTGCTTGTGCCAAACGTTCGTAAACACTTGCTTGTGCCAAACGTTCGTACACACTTGCTTGTGCCAAACGTTCGTAAACACTTGCTTGTGCCAAACGTTCGTACACACTTGCTTGTGCCAAACGTTCGTACACACTTGCTTGTGCCAAACGTTCGTACACACTTGCTTGTGCCAAACGTTCGTACACACTTGCTTGTGCCAAACGTTCGTAAACACTTGCTTGTGCCAAACGTTCGTAAACACTTGCTTGTGCCAAACGTTCGTACACACTTGCTTGTGCCAAACGTTCGTACACACTTGCTTGTGCCAAACGTTCGTACACACTTGCTTGTGCCAAACGTTCGTAAACACTTGCTTGTGCCAAACGTTCGTAAACACTTGCTTGTGCCAAACGTTCGTACACACTTGCTTGTGCCAAACGTTCGTAAACACTTGCTTGTGCCAAACGTTCGTACACACTTGCTTGTGCCAAAGGTTCGTAAACACTTGCTTGTGCCAAAGGTTCGTAAACACTTGCTTGTGCCAAAGGTTCGTACACACTTGCTTGTGCCAAAGGTTCGTACACACTTGCTTGTGCCAAAGGTTCGTACACACTTGCTTGTGCCAAAGGTTCGTACACACTTGCTTGTGCCAAAGGTTCGTACACACTTGCTTGTGCCAAAGGTTCGTACACACTTGCTTGTGCCAAAGGTTCGTACACACTTGCTTGTGCCAAAGGTTCGTACACACTTGCTTGTGCCAAAGGTTCGTACACACTTGCTTGTGCCAAAGGTTCGTACACACTTGCTTGTGCCAAAGGTTCGTACACACTTGCTTGTGCCAAAGGTTCGTACACACTTGCTTGTGCCAAACGTTCGTACACACTTGCTTGTGCCAAACGTTCGTACACACTTGCTTGTGCCAAACGTTCGTACACACTTGCTTGTGCCAAACGTTCGTACACACTTGCTTGTGCCAAACGTTCGTACACACTTGCTTGTGCCAAACGTTCGTACACACTTGCTTGTGCCAAACGTTCGTACACACTTGCTTGTGCCAAACGTTCGTACACACTTGCTTGTGCCAAACGTTCGTACACACTTGCTTGTGCCAAAGGTTCGTACACACTTGCTTGTGCCAAAGGTTCGTACACACTTGCTTGTGCCAAAGGTTCGTACACACTTGCTTGTGCCAAAGGTTCGTACACACTTGCTTGTGCCAAACGTTCGTACACACTTGCTTGTGCCAAACGTTCGTACACACTTGCTTGTGCCAAACGTTCGTACACACTTGCTTGTGCCAAACGTTCGTACACACTTGCTTGTGCCAAATGTTTGTAAACACTTGCTTGTGCCAAAGGTTCGTACACACTTGCTTGTGCCAAAGGTTCGTACACACTTGCTTGTGCCAAAAGTTCGTACACACTTGCTTGTGCCAAAAGTTCGTACACACTTGCTTGTGCCAAAAGTTCATAAACACTTGCTTGTGCCAAATGTTCGTAAACATTTGGTTGTAACGAATCAAAACTCGCAGCTCGATTTTATTCATGGGTATCTTTAATATAAAGATGAAGATAACTATAACAATATAAACGCAAACAAACAATTAAAAATTGCATAAAAATTCAATCTTTCGCAAGTGTTCACGAACTTTCGGGGAAAATCCAATATTAACGTAGAGAGTCGTATTATTTTACTATTTAATTTGCATATGTGTTTATGCTGTGTACAAACACACTATGCAAATTAGCTGAAAAAAAAAAAGCGAGTCATTCTTTCTCTAGATGCTCACAAACGCATTAAAAACTATAAGAGAGGTTAATTCGACATGCAATGAGAGAGGAAGAGAGCAACGGACATAAACTTAGTTATTTATTCAGTTACAAATTGTGTGCAATTAGACGAATCAAAATGGATTTATTTTCAAACATAACTCAATCCCAAAACTAAGGAATATTTTAGCATTCCCAATTATCCCCTATTTCTGTTTTAAAACTTTGTAGTGTATGGATGACGTCATCATTTAAAAAATGTTCATGTCATCCACTATGCCCAATTATGCCCTATTTCGGTTTGTAGTTGATAGATGACGTCATCATTTAAAAATGTTTGTAATGTCATCCATTATGCCCAATTATCTCCCATTTCTGTTTTAATACATTATAGTTGATGAGTGACGTCATCACTAAAGAATTTTTTTGTCATCCACTATGCCAAATTATATTCTATTTCCGTTTTAATACATTGTAGTTCGTGGATGACATAGTTGATGGATGACGTCATCATTTTTTTTTTATGTAATCCACTATTCCCAATTATCCCCTATTTCTGTTTTAATATTTTGTAGTTTATGGATGACGTCATCATTTTAATTTTTTTGTCATCTACTATGCCCAATTATCCCCTATTTCTGTTTTAATATTTTGTAGTTGGTGGATGACGTCATTATTAAAAAATTATTTTCTGTGATCCACTATGCCCAATTATCCCCTATTTCTGTTTTAATATTTTGTGACATCATCAGGTGTGCACGGTAACAAGATACATAGTTTAAGTAGTGTTTAGATAGAGGCTTGAACTGATAATTTATTGATTGTATCGAGAAAACAAATGTAGACCGCTGACCCACAAACGAATCAATCAATAATTGATTTGGGCAAGCAAGCCTGTTGCAATATCGCAATTTCTACCTAATTTTAGTCTTCGCTTGATCAGTGCTTTCAGCCGGGTTCTGATCAATAGCCGGAGAGTGTGGTGTTTTTTTTCTCCGCTTGGGTCGTCGCCACTGCTGAAGTTGGTGCTGCATTATTTGACTAACGCTAGTGGTCAGTATTAAATCCCAGAAAATGGTTTGCCTTCTTCGTTTTACAGCATATTAACCTTTTAAATTTACTTCATTTCAAAGCAGCTGCTGTACACAGATCTGGTATATAATACATTGAACACAAGTTGCTATTTAACCAATAGCTGGAGTGAAATTGCCGGTTAATACCTTCCGCTAATTTACAGAAAATTTATACACATTTTTTTGTTATTATGGACTGAAGTGGATTTCAAAACTGTATTTTTAAAGAAACTATATATGAAACTAGATCCAAAACATTCCATAAAACTAGATCCAAAACATTCTATAAAACTAGATCCAAAACATTCTATAAAACTAGATCCAAAACATTCTATAAAACTAGATCCAAAACATTCTATAAAACTAGATCCAAAACATTCTATAAAACTAGATCCAAAACATTCAATAAAACTAGATCCAAAACATACTATAAAACTAGATCCAAAACATACTATAAAACTAGATCCAAAACATACTATAAAACTAGATCCAAAACATACTATAAAACTAGATCCAAAACATACTATAAAACTAGATCCAAAACATTCAATAAAACTAGATCCAAAACATTCAATAAAACTAGATCCAAAACATACTATAAAACTAGATCCAAAACATTCAATAAAACTAGATCCAAAACATTCTATAAAACTAGATCCAAAACATTCTATAAAACTAGATCCAAAACATTCAATAAAACTAGATCCAAAACATTCTATAAAACTAGATCCAAAACATTCAATAAAACTAGATCCAAAACATTCAATAAAACTAGATCCAAAACATTCTAGATCCAAAACATTCTATAAAACTAGATCCAAAACATTCAATAAAACTAGATCCAAAACATTCTATAAAACTACATCCAAAACATTCAATAAAACTAGATCCAAACATTCAATAAAACTAGATCCAAAACATTATATAAAACTAGATCCAAAACATTATATAAAACTAGATCCAAAACATTCAATAAAACTAGATCCAAAACATTCAATAAAACTAGATCCAAAACATTCTATAAAACTAGATCCAAAACATTCTATAAAACTAGATCCAAAACATTCAATAAAACTAGATCCAAAACATTCTATAAAACTAGATCCAAAACATTGTATTAAACCATATACAGAAGCAAAATTCTGTATACCTGTTAAAGAACTGGGGAAATTCTGTCTTTGCATCATATATAAGATTTAATCTCTGTAGAGCTCCAAGCTGAGAGAAGATTGCTGGTCTGTAGTTCTAAGACTCTAGCTTAAATGCAACTTGCCGCCAAATGTATTTGACCGAATTAAATATCCTGCTGTGTTCGAAGGAGATAACCAAGCAGAGTGCACACTCTGTGAACTAATCCTTCATTATGAAGAATAAACAAAACCAGAAATGCTTTTTCAGGGTGTTACCAAAAACAACATTGCAAACATTGCAGAAATTGAATCACTTGTAAGAAAATCCGACCAAGGTTTTGGAGCTAAAGTATGTAGGCTTCTAGTAACAAAGTTAAAACCTTGGAATAATCACAAAAGTTATATATAATATATATATATATATATATTTTTTTAAATTCCCGAAACAGTTTTTCATGGTAAACAACTGATGATCCCTTAAATAATGTTAGAAACAAACTAATATAATAACTGAAAAAGTTGAATTGACTTACATGAGTGATTTTCCACTGAACGACTTGGGACTTCAGTTTTTTGTTTTTTTGTTTTTTTTTAAATATAGATTTAATGGTTGAGAAACTTCCAAGACTATATATATATACACACTAGAAGAATACCTGTCCTCAAACAGAACAGTTTTGCACCACTTTTATGTCCTCTTGCAAAGATTAAAATCAATATGTAATGCTACTAAACCTTATGTCTAGAATCCTTATTCTAATTTTGATCAAAATTCACTACATGATTTTGATTTTAAAAATGTCTAATATTTTAGGCTTAAGCTTAAGATGGTCTTAAGAAGAAATTGAAATTCAGGGAATCTTGCTTGATTGTTGTCGAATGATCATGGATCAAATTTGATGCAAATCTCAATCTTTAAATGAGAGATTGTACCCATATAATGCACTCTAAAACCCCTTAAAAATACCTCAAAGAAACTAAAATTTGGGAATATTTATTAATCGATGTCCGATACATGTCGTTAAACTTTAATAAAGCAATCAGGGTCATCTGAATTTTCACATTCTGCACAGAAATCACTATTTCAATTGTTTTCAACGAAATAGATGCTCTGAAGACAAATCTTCCTTTAATAATGCCCGAAACGGTTATAGAAAATTACCAATTCGTTATATTTCTGAATTTTTTAGATGATCATTGATAATTTGCACACTTTTGGTCATTCGGACTACATTTCTCATCACAACGTTTCGGCCGCTGTAACCTCCGACCTTCTTCAGGTGTATCTCTTCGAACTCGGGAATATTTTTGTCGAACCCGGGAATCTGGACGGAATTTCAAACGGAACCCTTTATTTAATCCACAGAGGGTAGCATGCTCTTTGTTCCGTCAGCCATGACTGGGAGAAGTCTTCAGTAATTCGAAATTCTTCGTATCGCCTGCACTGAGTTCGAAGAGATACCCCTTGAAGAAGGCCGGAGGTTACAGCGGCCGAAACGTTGTGATGATAACACTCAAGATGAGAAATGTAGTCCGAATAACCAAAAGTATGCAAGTTCCCAATCAGTTGTATTGAGTGATCGATCAGGAGATTGACTCCCATGGGTTTAGGGTCAGAGTTAGGGGGAGTAACAAAACAAGGTTCTGAAGAGATGCAAAGCCTCTATCCTAACCTGAACCCTAACTCTATCCCAATGATGATTAATGAACCAGAGGTCATATACCTAGCATCTGATAAAGCCAAAATTTTCGCAAAGACCTTTGCTGCTAATTCCACCTTTTGCGATCAGCTCCATCTATCCCAGAATTCCTCTCCATGACCGGAGAAACTCTAAGCGACAACCTAATAACTTCCTGTGATGTCGCCAAACGTATCAAGAACCTCGATACCAACAAGGCAACAGGTCCCAACAACATATTAGTACTCAAGAAACTGCAACAAAAAATAGTTCCTATCCTTACAAAGCTATTCAATCGTTGCTTAAACGAGAATT
Organism: Sepiola atlantica; assembly: GCA_963556195.1. Taxonomy (NCBI): domain Eukaryota; kingdom Metazoa; phylum Mollusca; class Cephalopoda; order Sepiida; family Sepiolidae; genus Sepiola; species Sepiola atlantica. Next base: position 13,955,282 of record OY744544.1, read on the forward strand.
GCTTTCCATCACCTTGGAAGACTTCATTGGTCTGCCCGGTATTTAAAAATACTGGAGATCGGTCCTCTGCATCCCTGTACAGACGGATCGGTGTGCATCATGAGTAAGTTGCTTGTGTATGTAATAAATCAAATCTTCTTAGTGACAAGCAAAACGGATTTCGTCCTGCAGAATCTACAGCTGATGTGCTGACTGTGAAATCGCACAGGATCAGTGAATCTATCAATAGGGTCTTCGTTTTTAGGGTGATAGCTCTTGGTATATCAAAGGCTTTCGATAGGGTTTGGTACAAAAGGTTTGCTTCACAAGTTTGGTAGCTATGGAATGTCTGGAAATGTCTTCTCAACCGTCAAATACTTTCTCTCCGATAGGTCTATAAAAGTCCAAAGCACATAGGATCAATGGCGACGTGCCTCAAGGATCCATTGTGCGCCCGACTATTCCTGATCTTCAAAATCATATTCTGAGATCATCCGTTGACATCTGCAGACAACACAACTATTTATGAAAACACTTCGAAGAGCGAGCATTGATGACTAAGATCTTTCTGACTCTCTCTCTCTTTCACTTACACTCTCTTTTCTTTTCTGACTTGGATCATGTGATGAAAAACGTCTCTAAAACCAAGTGTCTCTCTTTTCACCACCAATGCTCGGATCCTCACTTAAGGAAGCACCATTCTTTGAGAATCTTCTGGGACTTTTTAAAAAATTAATGTATAATTTTTTTGGAGATTTTTTAATTTAAATATAATCTCCAACAATACTTTTCTTGTTTTTGATTTGTGACCTTCTGTTATTGTCCAAGCTTGAAAGGTGACACCTATCCTCGTCGCACCTTGAGGACCCCCCCCCCCCCTGCTTTGATTAGCTTCTGGGACTGACCTTCACTCCAGACTTGAAATGGAAGACTTACATCAAATCCGTTGCCAATGTCGCTGCAAAAAATGGTTGGATCATTCTACTGCTCTAGAAAGTATCTCACTTCTGACGCAATCCTCTGTCTGTATAAGAGCCATATACGCCCTAAGATGGGGAGGTACTGTTGCCACATCTGGTAATCGTGTCACATTTCAAGAATGTTTCTTTTTTTAATGTCCAGATCTCTTTTCACCACCAACGCTCTGATCCACAATTGAAATGAATGGCCCTCATCTTGAGCAAGCCCCCTGCTTTGACAAGCATCTGGGACTGACCTTCACTCCAGACCTGAAATGGAAGACTTACATCAAATCTGTTGCCAAGGTCGCTGGAAAAATGGTTGGATCATTCTACTGCTCCAGAAAATACCTCACCAACGACACAATCCTCTACTTGTATGAGAGCCAGATATATCCCAAGATGGAGTACTGTTGTCATATCTGGGGAGGTGCCGCTCGGAGCACTCTTTTCTGTTTTGACAGAATACAAAATTGACTACACAATCTAGTGGGATCTATTCTCACCCCTACAACCTCTTTCACACAGAAGAGACATTGCTAGTCTCTCTCTATCATTATGTTCATGACAAGTGCTCGACTGAGCTCCAATCAATGATTTCTCCTGTAAAACATTCATAGCAAGAACTCGTCTAGCTACAACCACAGCAAAAAAAACTTTCCGTTCTCTCTCTCTCTCTCTCTCTCTCAAAAAACAAACGAAACTTCTATGAACAAAGTTTTTTGCCTAGAACATTCTATCTGTGAACCGCAAATGTTTCTCAACTGATTAAAGCATGATCGTCGTCAAGTTTAATGTAAACAAATAGTTGTTGATCCGTCCTCTTGGATAATCGAGTCCTCTTAAGTAATCTTCTGCCCATGCCACCCATTGTTTCCCCGTTTTCTCGTGGAGATATGATCATCGTCTGATTGATGTTCTCTTTAACCTTTTTCCCTTAAGTGGACCCCGGGCCTTGATAAGTGGTGATCCATTAGTTAAAAAAAACCCCAAAAAAACAACACTTTTTACCGCTTTTGATAAAACTAAATTAAACTCAATATAGCCCACATTACCCACCTTTACGACTAGTAGCTGTATTTTAAAATTCTTAATGATCGATTTAATTAGGCTACGAATGTATTCTGTACATACAAGATATAAACATACCTAACTTTATATAAATACAGATATATAATATAACTGATAAAGTAAAGTCTATTTTCCCCTATTTCTTTGACCTTAGTAGCTTTGTTAACAAAAAGTACAAACTGAAAATTTTCTCAGATGGCAAGTTGTAGCAAATGTTGTAGCAAATGTTGGTCCGTGTTGTTGAAAACAACATTTTTATATTTAATCCTGATCAATATTTTAGTTTTTTTAGTCACATCAGATCTCATCAACGCGTCGGATCAGCAGCAGCTGGCAAAACAGTATAAAAAGGGTGCGTTTCTTTATTCGAACCTCAGAAATTGAGTTTGCTCTTGTGGTTTACAATCCAGCAGCACCCTCCCCCCTCCCCTTTCGAATTTCTGCTGGACGGAACAACATTTGCGCTACCACGACAGTCAGCAGAAAGCAGCAGCTCCACCCACCATCACCAGCCAGCCAATGTTCTACAGCAGCTACGTTAAAAACAACAGCTCCCAGCGAAAATACCAAAGGACAGTTCAGCCTGGATAATCATCATCAACACCACCTTAATCATCTATCCTGTAGACTCACGGAATCATGAATTCTTCTTAACGGGCACATCTTTGAAATAAATGGCTCCTTTATTTCTTGCTACACACAAGAGTTGTTTTTTTCTTCTTTGCCGTATTTATATAGGAGTTAATCTTCGCATTGACTTTAAGACAAACCCCTATAATATTTTGTAACAAAAGAATTGTCAAACAAGCGACAAGAAGAAAAGAACACTTCAAAACTTACATACAAGTTTTCCTTGCCTCGCACGCACCTACTTACAGTGACAAGAAGTCAGGCGAACGAAGCAAATCACCATCTGTCTCTCACACACGCACACACAATCTTTAATCCTCGTGTCTGCTTATCTACTGAACAATTTCTAACAAAGAACACGAGTTGTATAAACTTTACCAAAGAACATTTCTTCACTAAAACTAACTTTTAAAATAGTTCTATAAATGTTTTGTTATTTAATAATGTTTTCCTTCATTTTTCACTCACAAAACACCATTAATGTTGAGTTAGCATTTGCTAGCTGGTGATCCTTCCTTTGCCATTTCATTCCACTCACAAAATTCATGTTCATAGAATTAGCAGCAATGTGCCACAGATGTAGACGAACACAGCAAACAGATGAGATGTTGCAACAGTCCCTATGCTAAAATTGAACTGACGCGTCTGATTATTAGTGAAATGGCTGGATAGGTTTGGTTTGAAATTTTAGCAAATTAGTCGTTTCCCAATCAAAATGGCGGACAATGAATCGGCTGCAATTTTCCAACCTCACAAATGGGTAAGTTAAACCAAATAAATTGTTTTGAACTTAAATTATTTTAAAAGAAAATCCAGTTTGTTTTTTTTTAGTTTTTTTTATGGAAATCGCTCCAGACAAGGCATGAAGCCACTTGATGTAAGGAGCTAAAAAAAAAAAAAAAAAAAAAATACTACTTCAAGGTCAAAACCTAGGCAACGATAAGTGTTAGATGGATAGATTCCGACCCAGAAAACAGCAATTCTTCCCCTTTTGTCAAGAAATATCGCTCATGGAATGTGAGGATTAAAGGACAATATAAAGGAAGCGAGAGTTACGAGGCTGACGAAAGTAAACCCAAATTAGTCACTTTCTACTCTTCCTAAAGTATTAGTAGTAAAACTTTGATAATCTTGCTTGGTTGGGAAATTAGTCCAAAACAAATTATTTTGGTTTACTTACTCATTTATGAGGTCGGAAAAAAAAAAAAAATCAGAAAATTGCAGCCGATTCATTGTCCGCCATTTTGGAAAAAAAACATTTGTGATATTTTGAATTTCAATTCGTAAAATGAGTCACTGGTCTTTTCAGATTTATTTATTTGCACGGATTATTAATTATTATTATTATTATTATTTAGATGAAAAAGAAGTCAGTGCGTAAACAAATGTTTGTGCTTATACAGATAAACCCCAATGGCTGACAATATTGGCTCGGTTAAATCCGGTAACAAGTTACAAAAGACGCACAAAATGAAACAGAAATAAAATAATAAACGGATCGACCGTAGTCGAGGGCAACCAAAAAGCTCCCTTTTCATTGGTTACTACAGTGAGATGTAGGGGAGGGCGTCACTCCTTTTCCTTGACTGCTCCACTTACCCTTGATGTTCACGTTATGTTGAAAGCACATCAAGTATCATTTTTTTAGTTTTTGGTACGACTCGACCGAGAATTGAACCCCAGTCCCCATTCATTAGTGAACACTAACAAGTAAGCCAAATGAAGAGAAAGGGGGGGGGACGATCTAGAACTCGTAAACAAAAAATAAAAACGTAATTTATAGCAAACGCAATAGATTTAAATTCTCTACCGACCCGTATACTTTTAACGTGCGGAAACTGTAAGATTTTTTTGATTTTTTCAGAATTTTATTCCGCTGAAAGCTGTCTTATCGACACACGAAATCCAAAATGGGCGTGGAGATGATCAATTAACTGGTTGGGTGGGGGGATTCATGCTTAAAATATAATAAAAAAATAATTACTTACCCTACCACTAACCCTAAGTCAGAGTGGCAAAGTCTCCCCTCCAAAAAAAAGAAAGAAAAAGATTCCTTTAACCCTACCACTAAACCTATGTCCAAGTTTGTCGTCACGGAATTTCTTTTTTTTTTGTTGCTAAAATACGATGGATGTGATAGTTAAAAATAAATACCAAAAAACGAACAGGATTCATCTTCCATAGAAAAAAAAAATGGTTAACTGTCCTAAAACACTAGAATGGCTCGGAAATAGGGGATGGTTTTACGTTAAGTTTATATTTGAAACTGATACTCAAGCGAAAATAATTGTCTTTATTTTCTTTTTCAAGTTTTTCACGATGTTCACGCGTAATCGCCTAAAACAAAGTAGAATCTCATCTTTTTTTTACGGAGGGGGGGGGGTAATTGAGGGCGTTAATCTACAATAATGTCAAAAATGCTATGCATCTATTATATATATATATATATATATATATATAATTCACTGTAAATAAAGTAAGCGATTTTCGTTTTAGGAAACAGAGTTTCATTTTACGTGGTCGATTTTCGGCTGTTGTCGTAACTGCTCACCGGATTTTACCGAAGGAAATAGCAGCAGCTATGGGGGGGGGGGGAGGTATCTATAAAAGCAAAGCAAAGAAAAAAAAAACCCTTTTGTTTTGGTTTTAAAAGATTAATTTTAATGACGTGCCCAGATTATTTTTATGTCACTAAACCCAGACGGATTCATTTCGTTTTTATCTGTTTTTATTGCCAAACAAAACACAACCATCGGAGTTATACGTAAAATAAATGAATATCTGTTTCGGGTTTATATAAACATTAGACAAACATCTTTTTTTGACGCTTAAGGCTGGCCGCCTTAAACGACACACCCTTGTATCAGGTCTGTTCAGTACTTCATCTTTTCTGTCCTCGGGCAGTGCAACAGATATCCTTCTAGACTGAGGCAATTTTTATTATTGTCCCAATCTAACCCCTGGATCCCCCCCCCACACTAAAAACTGACTTTTTATTTTTTACTCTCTCCTCGTGGGGAGGCAAGTAAATAGAGACACGTCCTCTTATTCAATTTCTAAACAAAAATAAAACAAAAACAAAACACTAAGATTTAAATGCTGGGAATGAAAAATTCAAAATGAGACTATTTTTTTTTGTACGATTACAAGTCAACACCACGGAAATATTTGAATAAAAAAATAATTAAGTTTGTTTTTATACTTTAAGTGGGGGTTTACTTTACCATATAAACATAAAGCAAAATGATCACCCACATCCTGACTAGTTCTAGACCACATAGCGTAGATCCGAACGAATAACCATTTTTTTTTTGTATTTCTTCAAAAGCCGCCATTTTAAAATTAATCAACACTTTATTTTTTTCGGATATACTAGTGAATTTTATGGGGGGGGGGGGGGTAATATTAATTCAATTATTAATAATATTATTAATTTAATAATAGATTTTTTTTTAAGATTAAAATTGATGGTTTAGTTGTAATTACTACAGAGACCGTTTCGAAATTTGAGAGTAATTTTAAAGCATTTAAACTGATGAATAGAAAATAATTTCTGGCTTAAATTGAAGTTAAAACGTAAATGGAAAATAAAAATAAAGTATTGTGGTTCAGTTGTTCCTGGGCTAAACAAAAAACAAAACAAATATTAATTTTCTCATGCGCCTCGGTCGTACAAAAGAGTCGTGATAAATTCACTCTATTCCTGAGCTTATAGCTTGTAAAAGACAGGTAGAATCAATTACTAAAAAAAAAAAAAAGAAAAAAACGAAGAAATTCGGTGTGAAACGTCAGTTTTTACCTGAAATTTGGGAAGAAGGGGCACTTTGACAAGGACAGTGTCTCCGGGAATAGGTTCCATGATCAGTTAAGAAAGGAAAACAACGCGTTGTGGAAACGTCCGAGATGATAAAGTCGGAAGGATTTTTGTAGTACTCTGGAATTCGGATAGAATGTAAATATGTATTTTAGGGAGAGGAAGAGACAAGAGAGAGAGAGAATAGTTATTTCTTTAAAAGCTTTGAACTATTTCTACTGCTGTGAGTATTCAAAGGAGTGGCAGTCGTGGTGGTAGCAATGAATGCTGACCCTGCGGTTGGGAGAATTAATGAAAGGAAACAGAGAGAAAGAAAAGAGAAAAAGCCAACAAAAATGTCTTCTTTTTTTCTTCCCACTCGCGTCACACTTCAATACGTTTTTGACGTGTTATAAAGACATGAAAAATAAAAATGTTCACTTGTTATATTGTGTAAAAAAAAATAAATAAATAAATAAATAAATAAATAAATAAAATAAAAAGTAACAAAAAATAAACAGTAAAAAAAAATAAATAAAAATAAAAAGTAAAAAAAAATAATAAAAAGTAAAAAAAAAAAAAAGTAAAAAAAAAATAATAATAATAAAATAAAAAGTAAAAAAAATAATATAATAAATAAATAAAATAAAAAGTAAAAAAAAATAATAAAAAGTAAAAATAAATAAATAAATAAAAAGTAAAAAAAAAAATTTTTTTTAAAAAGTAAAAAAATAAAAAATAAAATAAAAAGTAAAAAAAAAAAAAAAAATAGACCAAACCGGCTTCCTACTCAAGATGTAACACTTACAGCTACAAATACACTTTTTCCCATGCGTCATACAACAAATTTACCGACATTCTCCCAGGAGTCCATCCTCACATGCATTAGCTCCTCCTTTCTAAATTGACAATCGCCTGAGGCGCCCTCAGCTGGAATTTCCGACAGTCCGATTTGGGTAAATTTTGCACTCTTCTAAAGTGCCCCTCCCCTTTTGGGGTGTAGGGGGAGCTGAAATCCCCACTATAAACTGACTTCATGTCTAACCTTGTTGCAATGGGAGGCTGACAAATAGCCTCTAAGCTGTATATCCTCCCAGGCATTACCTCCTATTTTTTACCCATCTAGTGCCCCTTTTGGAGTGAGCTGGATTCCTCACTATAAACTGACAGTATGTGTAACCTTGCTGCAATGGGAGGCATATAAATAGTCTCTCCGGAGTTCATCTGTCCAGGCATTACCTCCTCCTTTAGAAGGAGGTGTTGGTTTATTGCCAATCGCACGAGGCATTACCTCCTCCTTTAGAAGGAGGTGTTGGTTTATTGCCGATTGCACGAGGTGCCCTTAACAGGGAATGCCGACGGGTACGATCATAGCAAATTTTGCAACCATCTAGATCGCTCCCCTTTGCGAGGGGCGCTGTGTAATGTGATGCCCTCGTCCTTTACTGGTTCCAAAAATGGGGGAAACTGTTACAGCAAAAACTGAACCAAAACACGAAAGGTTTTAATCATAGCTTAGAATTTATTGGCGTAAAATGGCGACATCCTCTTAGCACGCACTCCGCTTTACAGATACAGTCAACTCCTCAGACCCAGTCTGGAGAAACAAAAAAGACGAGCTGTCCGCTTACTTTGGCTGCAAGTCTTTCTCTCTGCTCTGTCTTGGCATCAACTGTGCACATGTTAAATAATCTTTAGATTATGTCATCCGACGTCATCTATGAGGCATATAGCTGTGACCTGATTCCTGATCACAGCTTTCTTGGACAATATCATTCCTTTGCTGATCATGCTTTTCGACCTACTTACGTCATGGACAAGGAATGTTTTCACTTTGTTCATTTCTTTACAAAATAATTCTTTGTTCTTTTTATTTTGACCTTAAATCCGTCTGCATTTGATCCGGGTTCAAAACCCCCATTTATTTTCCTATGTGAGATAAATATGTGCATTTTCTGTTTTTTTTTTTTTTTGTTCGGGCGAGGGAGGGGGGGTTAATGGTGAAAAGATAAGAAAACTTAATAATTACTTACCCTAACACTAACCCTAGGTTCGAGTGGTAAGCCTTCATCCTAAAAAAATCTGCTTTAATTCTACCACTAACCCTAAGTTAAAGTAGCCCCCTAGACGTGGGGAGTAAATAAACAAAATTACTGTTTTATATTTATATGTATGCATGAGTAATAGTGAACGGACATATGGATTGGATAAAATGTTAGATTTATTTCTTAGTGTACATCATGCGCTTGTCATCAAATCTGCCCCTCATCCCCTTAGAGCTGCACCTCTTTGAGGCCAAGAGTTGTCCCCCTTTGACCCTAGTAATTTTATAACACCACAATTACTACCTCCTTTCAAATACAGAGGGGGTGTATAATGACGCGCTCTCATTTATGATGGAGCATACCGATTATTTTTACACCAAGCGCAAAATGCTTCTTTTTTCTAGATCTTAATTCTCTACATTAAATCGACTTTGTGTATAACATTGCTCTCGCAGGTAAATAAAATACAGCAAATATCCCTTTGCCTCCCCCATAATAAGGGTAAATATAGCACAATTGTTTCTGTGTTGTCCGGATGATTATTAACAATCATTTATTTAATATTTCAGGAAAATCTTCCTTTGTCAAAAATAATAAACACCAAAGAAAAAATCCGTCTGTGTAGAGAATTCACCAAAATGGATGCCAGAAAGTAAGGTTGGAGCAAACCAGTCCTGCAGAGAATAGAAATAAATAAATAAATAAATAAATAACACCAAATACGGTGACTAAATGTCCGATTTACATTCGTTTACCTTGGTTAGGCACAGTAAATGAGAAATTTGTCAAGCAAATCAGCTCAGCAGTTGAAAATTGCTATTTTTCTTCGAATGTGCGTGTTGTGTTTTCTACAAAACCTTTATTAGCGTCCTCTCGTAAAGACGTTTTACCTCCCACCCACCATAAAAATGATGTAATTTATCATTTTAATTGTAGTTGCAGTGCTGACTACGTGGGTAGGACGACGTTAAGATTGGATAGTAGAGTCCAACAGCACATTCCGAGTAAAATCAGGAATGGAACCTTCCGATCAACGGACGTTCAAAACAACACATACGGGTCTTCCATTACAGACCATTTACTTAAAAACCCGCGGTGCGCTAGGAATTTTAGCATGGACTCCTTCACCATTCTCAGTCATGCTAACTCCCTATTAGGGGTGGGACGTAATGGGTGAAAATTTCAGATTTATGCGAGTAGTATTTTTTGTGTTCATTTATACATAAATAACACTAAACAATCAAACATTTTGAAAATTTTGCAAAATTCAGAAGGTGCAAGCCAAAAAGAGCCATTAGGGTTTCATGCGACATTGCAGGTCCTAAAACATCCTTAAAAGCTATGAATGGATATAGATGGTTAAATCTGATATAGTACTTTAATTTAGGACCATTTTCAGGCTGTGAAAGGGTTTTCATGAATGTAAAATAGCCAAAAACTAGTGAAAAATAGCCCAAATTAGCCCAAATCCTTTTGGCCTGCACCTTCTGAATTTTGCAAAATTTTCAAAATGTTTGATTGTTTAGTGTTATTTATGTATAAATGAACACAAAAAAATACTACTCGCTTAAATCTGAAATTTTCACCCATTATGTCCCACCCCTATCACTATCTTGGAGACAATTCACGTTCGTCTTAAACGCCCCACCCTTTGTAAGCAAAGGGAGTGTCTATTGGGACTTGATGTGATCAGTCTCTAAGATTCATCCTCCATTGTACATAATACCATAACGCTATTTTATTTTCTGTACTCTCTCTTTTCAACCCCTTTTTTAAATCCCTCGATACAGCCTTTGTTAACAGAGGGCGAAACCGGTCGACTGGCTTTCTTTTTTTTTCTTGATTAACTTTTAATCATGAACGATAAAATTCGTCTTCCCTTCATGCTTGCGATAATAACATTTTGTACTCCCCCCAAAATCATTATATATATAAACAGCCTAACATTAACAAAATAGCTTTCAACACAGGTACCAACATATTAAAAGTATTCCATAACTAAATGGAAATTAAGTAAAAACAAAATAAATAAATAAATAAATTGATAAATGAATAAATAAATTGATAAATAAATAAATAAATAAATTGATAAATAAATAAATAAATAAATTGATAAATAAATAAATAAATAAATAATAGTAATAATAGTAATAGGAATAAATAATAATACATAAATAAATAATAGCAAAAATAAGAACTAATAAAATAAATAAGTAAACAATAAAACCAAACACACAAACGATAGAATAAAATGAACTCAACCACACACCCTCTTCTCTCTTTCATTCGGCCGTAGCGATAACTATAAAACACTAACTCCAGTCTTCTTATTTAAATTTAAAAAAACAAAACCCTAATCCTGAAGACGACTACGAAAGTCGAAAGCGCTCGAGAAAATGGCCGAATTAAAAACTATCGGCGAAGTACTATACGGATTGCCACCTGAAACCAGAAAGATGGCTCGACGGTTTGAGAACCTCACGAGGAAAATATACAACGCTTGCTTAGATAATGACTTGCTGCCTAAATATACATATATATATATATATATATATATATATATATATATATATATATTTTTTTTATTTTATTCCATTAATTGCGACAAAACAGGTTTTGTTTCATTGGTGCGAATAGCTACCAACTCATCGGGCGAAAGGAATTCAAATGGCATAAAATTTTAAGTTCACTTTAACGGGAGATTGAAAATTGAAAATACATTGGAGGGGGAGGGGGATAGAGTTGGGGCTTTGTCTATAACGGCGACATGGGACATGAGAGGGGGAGAGGGGGGGACCCCAACAAGTCGTGTTTCAAATTATTACGTGGGAGGTTTAGCACGTGTCAGTGCTGTGACAATCTCAATCTCGGCCGGGGTGGGAGGAGGGAGATGGGGCGACGGCCAGAGTGAGTTAAATTTAAAATGAGAATAAAATTATGGTTACAACCGTCATTCTTATTTTATTTTAATTCTAATAAGTAATTATCATGTGGATAAAAATGTTTGATAATTTTAATTTAGGGTATTAATTGCTACTTTTGCATTTTATTTATTTTATTTTAATGTTTTGTTTATTATTTGTAGTGAATTTTGTTGTGATTATATTTTTTTTTTTTTTTTTTTTTTTAAATTGTGATTATATTATACCGAGATCAATACTAGTGGAATCATTTTATAAGAGAAGTTTTCTGGTGTTACCAGTCTTATCAATAACAAAACCGATTATGACAATGGTAACGCCTGCGCGTGTGTGTGTATGAGAGAGAGTAATTTTGTTCGTCTTTTCATAAAGAGCATTTCCATTGTTTAATTGCAGGTATTTATAGGCAATGCGAATGCAATTTGTGTCGCTATTATCAACTGTTTTGGAATGCCTTTATACATGAACAGGTTAGGAATGTCTTATGACAAAAAGGCATTTTCTATCAGCAAAAAAATATTCGGATAATTTTTCATATATATAATTTCTCAAAACAACTTCATGATTCATTACAGAATGCAAGGAAACAGTTTCTGTCCTGTTTATTAAAAACATAGTTCACCCCAAATAAGGCAAGTTGCCACTGTAGACGTAAGGGGCTACTGAGAATTAGGGGAAAGTTTAGGGGGTCATCCTAAATTGGGACCTGTGCAGCGAGATGCTTGTTCACATTAGTTTTAAATTTCTGCATGTCGGTATTATCGGAAAAACAGGGAGCAGGAAGGGAGTTCCAAAGGCTGGCAGCACAAGGAAAGAAGCTATTGGAGTAGAAGGCTCTCCGACATCTGGGGATCTCCATAGTGAATGGATGGGATTTAGCTGATTGTCGGGTTGGTCGAGTGTATTTGCGTCGAGGGGGCACTAGAGCAGTAGGTTCATCGGAGCACATTCACTTGAACTAGTGAATTAACGTCGTGGGGGCACCAGAGCAGCAAGCTCAGAGCACATTCCATTGAAGTATTTGTAAAACAAGCACAAGGATACAAAATTGCGGCGATGGGACAGGGGCTGGAGCTCGGTGGATAGTAAAGGGCCTATTAAGTTGGCGACTCTTTTTTGGACCTTGTCTAAGAGGGAGAGACTAGTGGTTGGTGCACCAGCCCAGATGTGATAACAATACTCCATGCACGGGCGGATGGTGGCTTTGTAGAGATATAGGTTACTCTCAGGAGTGAGAAGTTTCTAGCACAATAGAGGGAGCCCACTTTCTTTGCAGCAGCCTTGGCAATGTCTTCTATGTATTTGTTCCAATTCATGTTACCTGTGAATGTGAGGCCGAGGAGTTTGAACGTTGGACTCTCAGGTAGGGTGTTATTTGCCATGGCAATTGGTGCTTCTTCATGGAAGTGAATGCGTGTTATTGGCCTAATAAATGCCCTCACTGACTATGGAATTAGCTGTGACAAGTTGCAATGTCCTAAGGGTTAGGGTTAAGGTACAGGAGCGAATCTTCATATGACTTATATCTTTTATAATAATTTGTAAGGAAAGTATTGTTCAAGAAGAAAAGAAAAGCAAGGCTTTTTCTTTAAACAAACAATTTATTTAAATATTTAAGTCAATAGATGAGAAAGGTGGGCTCAGTTCTCGCACTAACGATGAAGTTAGAAACGCCCTATTTCAAGTTAATTAAACTTGACACGATAGACGCACCATCTTTTTGGGATACTGCTTATGTATATGTGATATCAGTAACAAGGTTAACTAATTTGCATATTGGTTTTGAAAAAGGTCATTTTATTAATTAACTATAGTCTATCATCGTTTTAAAAATGACATTTTATAAAGTAACTATTATTTCTTTGTGTTTTTTAATTCAATGCTTGCCTTGATTTTAATATAAAAAAAAAAGTTCTGTTTCGCAATATTGTTTTATTTCCTGGACAAATATTTAACATTTTTGTTTAATTGTGCCTTTCTTTAGAAGGGGCGACTTGATTTTCAATAAAGCGTGATCTATTTCTAAATTGTAGGTGAAACAACAAATTGATTTATTCATTCTTGACTTCACTTGAGTCTTCTGTGTGTGTGTGTATATATATATATATATATATATATATATATATATGAAAAAAAAATTAACATTTCCCTAATTCAAGGTAGACAATAGCAAGTCAGACAACCATCTCAGATTTATCCCGCCGGCTGAAATGAATTCAGAAAGAAATCCTTCACCCTATAATAAAGTACGAGAGGAACCACATAATTGGAGCAACGGTTCGCGTACTCGCTCAAACATTGCCGCCCTGCATCCACAAGATAAAGCCTCTCAGTTGGAACTGCGACCGGTGCTGTCACGGTATTACGAAACGCATCTCTTTCCATTCTGCAGGATCCTGCCATATAAACATATACATTTCAATGTTAAACATTTTATACGTTACAAAAGAGAGAGGGGGGGGGGATTAGGGTTATGGTTAGCGTTGGGGTTAGAGTTAAGGTTAGGGTTAGGGGTTAGAGTTAAGGTTAGGGTTGGGGTTAGAGGTTAGGGTTACAGTTAAGGTTAGGGGTTGGGGTTGAGGTTAGGGCTTAGAGTTAAGGTTGGGGTTGGGGTTGGTTAATGGTTGGGGTTGGGGTTAGAGGTTAGGGTTAGAGTTAAGGTTGGGGTTGGTTAATGGTTGGGGTTGGGGTTAGAGGTTAGGGTTAGAGTTAAGGTTAGGGTTGGGGTTGGGTTATGGTTGGCGTTAGGGTTGGGGTTAGAGGTTAAGGTTAGAGTTAAGGTTAGGGTTCGGGGTTAGGGTTGAGGTTAGAGTTAAGGTTAGGGTTGGGTTATGGTTGGGGTTGGGGTTAGAGGTTATGGTTAGAGTTAAGGTTAGGGTTCGGGGTTAGGGTTGGGATTAGGGTTAAGGTTAGAGTTAGGGTTAGGGTTAGAGAGGGGGGAGCAGCTTAAAAATCGAAAATTTATAAACATTTAATAAATTATTGAACATAGTTTAAATCGTTTGTGTGCAAATGCTGTCATCTTTCGGGTCGATGAAGTTTTGCTCTTGATTTAAACTGGCATTTTCATATCTGCCATTTTCATAATGTTCTAGACTTTCGTATGCAGCCTATTTGCCAGATATTATCCGTGTTCCAGGCAAAATCCAGATCAAATTATTGGAAATAATGTTTCCCGATCTCTCTGCTGTACTGTGATTATTATGCATTGGTTAGTAAGTCTTTTCACAGCTCCAAACATTAACCCTAACCCTAACCCTAACCGTAACCCTAACTCTAACCTTAACCCTAACCCTAACCCTAATCTTAACCCTAACCCTAACCCTAACCCTAATCTTAACCTTAACCCTAACCCTAACCCTAACCCTATCCCTAACCCTATCCCTAATCCTAACCCTAACCCTGACCCTAACCCTAACCTTAACCCTTACCCTTACCCTAACCCTAACCCTAATCCTAACCCTAGCCCTAACCCTAACTTCTAACCCTAACCTTACTTCTAACCTTAACCCTAACCCTAACCATAACCCTAACCCTAACCCTAACCTTAACCTTAACCCTAACCCTAACCCTAATCCTAACCCTAACCTTAACCCTAACCCTAACCCTAACCCTAATCCTAACCTTAACCCTAACCCTAACCCTAACCCCTAACCCTAACCCTAACCCCTAACCCCTAACCCTAACCCAAACACCATGGACCAACCTCTGTTATATTTTCTCCTGAAGAGGAAAGATTAATCTATTTCAACTTCTGTAGTGCTCTTGTTTTCATCGAAACCCCAAAATCCTTATCAGATTGTTTACGATATCTTATTCACACACCTTTCGGATGAACTGCACCCATGCTTCTATGGTGTCTGATGAAACACTGATTTCCTTTTCAATTGTGTGTTGTTTCATATCGATGCTCCAACAAAACAATAGCATAATTAGCTTTCTTATTTGCAGACGGTTTTGTTCAAGAACAGATCCTTTTGCGGATGCTACGTAATGACAGACATTGACGGTTATCCACTGGTATCTATATATCAGTTTTTTTTCTTGATTCAAAACTCTGGGTATTTCACATGCTCTACACTTCACGCTAGAAGTACGTATCAAACCTAGGGAAGCTTCGAACTGGACCGCGTTTTCCATTAACTTTGGAATTAGTTTTAGCTGAACACAAACACACACACACACTGGGGAGTTTGAATTACCTACTAGACATCATCCTCGAATGTCTTCGGTCTCTCTGTACAAGGGTTTGTCAGGACAACCTGACATGAGGATACTCACCCCTACAAGTAAACCCTGACCAAATATTCAAAATTTCATAGTATCCGCAGCACAAATAAGATCCCCTCATACGAGGAATAGTGCATCTTCTCCTAGTGATGTTACTTCAAGTAACACCACGTAGCTGGATACTCCACCAGACTAGGTGAATTCTTGTCCTGGAATCCGGTAAGACTAACAGACCAAAATAAATATATACTATAACATACTTGACTGGTCAGTTGGGGAGAGAAGAAATTTATTATTCTTACCTTTTTTACTAACTCAATGCTTGAGAAATAAAGGAGAATTTTAATAGAATACTCGGGTATCTATGTATCTCATATAGAGATCAAGTGTTAGCCCCAGGAAGGGGCCCCTTGATTTCTGAGAACTTCGACTGAAGTGAAATTAAACATTCAGAAAGATCATTGAACATCTGGGAACATGAACCCTCACCCATAACATCGAATGGAAAAGTGACAGTGTTCTATGATAAAGACATAGAGGCGGGCAGATACATAAAAGACAACGCCATCAAACCAGACATTGTCATCTGGAACAAACCAGAAAAAACTGCTCTCATCATTGATGTAACCGTCTCCAACAACTATGGCCTCAATAAAGCCGAACGGGAAAAAATAACCAAATACCAAGACCTCAAAAATGATTTAAAAATAACATGGTCCCTCGATGAAATAAACATCATACCGGTTGTAGTGGGGGCAACTGGTCTGGTGAAAAAAAATCTAAGTAAATACTTAGAAACAATCCCCAGAAAACCAAATTGTAGGGAAGTACAGATAACAGCCCTAAAAGGAACAACATCTATCCTTAAGAGAGCCCTCGGATATAAATTTTACTCATAGGGAAATCAAGTGTTAGCCTCAAGAGTAAGCCCCTTGATCTCTTTAGATAAACTAAATTAAAATGAAAAAAAAAGTGAAAGATCACTGAACATCTGGGAACATGAACCCTCATCCATAACATCGGATGGAAAAGTGACATTGTTCTATGACATACAGGTGGGCAGATATATAAAAGACAAGTCCATCAAACCAGACATTGTCATCTGGAACAAACCAGAAAAAACTGCTCTCATCATTGATGTAACCGTCTCAAACAACTATGGCCTCAATAAAGCCGAACGGGAAAAAATAACCAAATACCAAGACCTCAAAAATTATTTAAGAATAACATGGTCCCTCGATGAAATAAATATCATACCGGTTGTAGTGGGGGCAACTGGTCTAGTGAAAAAAAAATCTAATAAAATACTTAGAAACAATCCCGGGAAGACCAAACTGTATGGAAGTATAGATAGCAGCCCTAAAAGAAAAACATCTATCCTTAAGAGAGCCCCCGGATATCAATTTTACTCATAGGGAAATCAAGTGTTAGTCTCAAGAGTAGGCCCCTTGATCTCTTTAGATAAACTAAATTAAAATGATAAAATAAAGAAAGGAGAAAGTAAAACCGGACATAGTCATATTAAATAAGGCAGAAAGAGAGACAACACTGATTGAGGTGAGTGTCCCAAGTGACAGTGGCTTAAAGAGAGCAGAGAGGAAGAAGGTGACAAAATACCAAGGCCTAATGTATGATATGAAGAGAAACTGGAACCTCAAAAACATCAACATTATCCCAGTTATAATAGGAGCTAAAGGCCTCATGAAGAAAAATTTCAAAAAGTATCTGGAAAGTATTCGCGGAAAACCAAGTGCAAAAGAAATCCAAATAATTGCACTTAAGGGAACGGCCAAAATCCTTAAAAGATTACTCGGTTTGAGCCTCTAAATAGCAGGTAATAGTCTGGCATTTGAAAGAATGCTCCGTCCCTATGCTAACGAAAAACGAAACAAGAAAATTAATATAGAAACGAGAAAACAACATCTTTTAGGCAAAATTCTAGGGTAATACGCTTCTTCAATGATTCGATCTATTTTTGTAGAACGCCTTGTCTTTGGCTAGATCTGGAGAATAGAGTTGATGCCGAAGGAGAAACACGGGAACAAAACAAAAGATAATACATAGGGTTGAGTATAAATTGACAAGATGAAATAATTTTTTCCTGGAGTTCGTAGATTGACTGCTGGGCCGACAGCAGAGAATCGCAGGAATCACATCTTGCCTTGTTGTGAAACAATCTCGAACTGAAGTGTTCATGTCGATCACGTGATCTGGCTTTAGCGATCGCGCGTGAATCTCGTTACATGCGGACGCGCACCCGATTCGTCTGCGTGTAAGAAAGTTAGAGTTATCTCCCTCAGATCGGTTACGTTTTATCCAAAAGAACCATTAAATCTGTGTCATGTTATGGATCAAACTTGTCAAAAAAATATTTCTTGAATGTTTGTCTTATAAATCATCGTTATTGTTCATTTATTCTTTTGCGATTGCATTTAACTCGCCAGTATAAAATAGCATTTCTTAGTTTCTCTTAAGGCCAAGTTGTTCCAAGGGAAGTAACTATTACTTTTAAAGGGAGATAATTTTTTTTTTTTTTTTTTTTTTTTTTTTTTTACATGATTCACCCCAAACAAGGCAGGACGCCACTGTAAACGTAAGGGGCTACTGAGAAAAAGGAAAAGAGGAGAAGGATTAGTGGTTCAGCTTAAATTGGGATCTGAGCAGCGAGATGTCTGTTTACATTAGTTTTAAATTTCTGCATGTCTGTACTGTCGGGGAAACAGGGGACAGGGAGGGAGTTCCAGAGGCCAGCAGCACGAGGAAAGAAGCTATTTGAGTAGAATGCTCTCCGGCATCTGGGGACCTCCACAGTGAGTGAATGAGATTTAGTAGAATGTCGAGTTAGTCTAGTGAATTTACGTGGAGGGGGCACCAGAGTAGCCAACTCATCGGAGCATAATCCATTGAAGTATTTGTAAAACAAACACAAGGATGCCACATTGCGGCGATGGGACAGGGGCTGGAGCTATTAGGTTGGCGACTCTTTTTTGGACTTTGTCAAGGAGGGAGAGACTAGTGGATGATGCACCAGCCCAGATGTGGCAACAATACTCCATGCATTGGCGAATGGTGGCTTTGTAGAGATACAGGATAATGTCAGGTGTAAGGAGTCCACTAGCACGGTAGAGGGAGCCAACCTTCTTTGCGCCCGTTTTTTAAAATTTATTTTTGAATTAACAGATAATAATGGATTTCTTGGCCTTTTGGCTATGAGCAAAATGTAATATCTGATCTGATACTACACTTTTTTTTGTCCTCAGTCAGTGAAAGAGAAATTTTTGTTCTTATCCGGAGTCTCCATTTTGGGGAGCTGGATTTTCTCCACATTAAAAACCGACCTTGTGTCTAAACCTGCTCTCGTCGGGCGGCACATTAATAAGAACAGATATAATGAATTTTAAGCAATCATTTATATTACGGACATAAATAATTTTACAGGAAATACAGGGCGCTCTTGTATAAAAAGTGACCGATCTGAGGGGGGATAACTTTATTTGACTTAACCCCGCTATTCCGAATTCGCTTATACTTTGGCAAGGGAGATAACTTTGACACATAATTTATAAAATTTATAACAATTAATAAAAAACACGTTACGGTTTTGAAATGCGTTAAAAATAACTTTTAAATGCATTCAAAATAACTTTTAAGCACTTTTATTTACATGCCACAAGTTGTATACACTTTATAACAATTAATAATAAAAAAATTGTTATAAAGTTTATAAACTTTGTGTCAAAGTTATCTCCCTTGCCAAAGTATAAGCGAATTCGGAAAAGCGGCGGCTAAGTCAAATAGAGTTATCCCCCTCAGATCGGTCACTACTTATACAAGAGCGACAAATACACTGTAGTAAAAAAAAGGAGTTTATTTTGCTTTACTTACTCATTTGTGACCTATTTGCGTTAAAAATTATTATTTTAATGAAAGTTATTGGCATTTTAAGTTCCGTAATATATCGGATATGAGCTATCTTTGTTTAATCAGTTAGTAAATATTCTTTTAGCGCAAATAGGTCACAAATTAGTAGATAAACCAAAACAAATTGTTTTTGACTAATTTCTCAACGGATTTTCCATCAAGATAATTTATGTTGGTAATAGTAATGATTACCGAATTTTAGAAAAACAGCTGCTAGGCGTAAAGGTTGTTAATGGGAGCTATATTTAGTTTAATTAATTTTGGTGCTAAAGAAAAAAGGAGGAAGTGTAAATCCTTCGTGAAAATTCAAATAATTTGGAGACCTTTTTCTTTTTTTCTTTTTTACTTATCATATCAAGGGAGATAACTTATTTCAACTTATATCAAGGGAGATAATTTATTTTTTGACTTTTGTCAAGGGAGATAACTTATTTTTTACTTATATCAAGAGAGATACCTTTTCAAGGGAGATAACTTATTTTAACTAATATCAAGGGAGATAACCTTTTGTTAACTCATATCAAATGGAGATAACTTTTAAAAACTCATATCAAGGAAGATAACCAATTTCAACTTATATCAAGGGAGATAACTTATTTCAACTTATTTTCAAATTCTATTTTCAACAATTGATTTTTATCAAAAATAACAACAGAATTTTAAACTTTTATTTGTTTTGAAATGGAAATAAAGAAAGCATTTTTTATTGGCTAGTTAAAAGAAAACAACTTTTCCATTGGAAGAAATAAAGAAAAGCAACACTAAAAATGCGTTTACCTAATGATATGTGATATGGACTTCATTTTCCGGTGAAACTTCGGAAAAAGCCTCAAAAGAAAAATCAAATAAATACATATCTGTATTATGTATGTGACCGGGACGGAACAAAGATATCGTACACCAAAAATTACGTAAATTGAGCAAGTATTATTTACCACCTCTTCAGGAGGTTAGGCACAAGGCCAGTTTCATCTTCCTCCCACAAGGTAAGATTTGACCCAAGGTCGGGTCGGGAAAGTGAGGCTTGAAAAGCCAGCGCCCGAGAAGGTGAGCACTCTGGCCATTAAAAATTGCCTGGACAGCCCCGTCGGTATTCCCCGGTAGGGGCGCCTCAGGCAGTAAGCAATAAACTTACTCCTCCCTCAAAGAGGGGAGGCAAAGCCTGGGAGGGTGGACCTCCTAGAACTGCACAGGACCGTCCCATAGACCAGCGTAAATCAAGCCCCGAAGTGCAGTATCCATCGGAACAGATACTGCATTTTGATCTTGGCCAAAGGTAAGTATACGTAAATTGAGCAAGTAGTTTTATTTTTTTCATCACAGAAAATACAAATTTTGTCATTTTGTTTTTCACGCTCGCTGGGATTGTAACGTTGGGCTGACTTACGTCCCTTGTTTTTCAAAGATGGTGGCAGGACAAGCGAGCATAGAAAAAAATGACAAAACTTGATTATCTGTGATAAAAAAAAATGTACGTGCTCAATTTACGTATTTTTGGATGAAATCTGGAATATTTTCTAAATAATTATTATATGATATTATATAAAATATAGCTATCCACGGACACGTGTTTCACTGTTACTGAGGCTCATCAGCATGGCTGACTGTGGCTGCAGTCCAAAGCTTTACCTTTAAGTGATGGAAGTCTCACCTAAAATACGGAATATTTCATTTCTTTTAAATGTTGTTGCCGTTTGTTATCGAGTCTTATATAATCGTAAATATTTTAATAATTATTGATCAAGTAATAAAACGCAAATAATGAACTAAATAAATATAAATAAACACATTCACACATAAATAAATTAACGAGTTATATTATTTCTAACTCTCTTTTACACATATTTCCACATATTGCAAAAAAAAAAAATGAGTAATTAATGAGACACAAATAAAGTAATCAAATAAATGGGAATAAATTAATACACTCACACTTGAATAAATAAACTAATAGGTATGATGCCCTCTCTCTCCTTATGCCACAACTTTTCGTTTTTAATCAGAATTTGCGTTTCAAAATAGTAAAACTCTCCACGCTTTTACATTCATATAAAACAATATAATTGTTTTTCTTTTTTCTTTCTTCTTTCATTTTTAATTCGAAGCATGTCAATAAGTTCAGACTTCCGCCCCCTCGCCTATATCCACTAGCGGCCATGCTCGGCTTTGACACATTTGACCCAGACATGTTTCCTAATCTAAAAATAGATATAAAAAGTAATAACTACAAGCTGTCGCCCCATTTCCCCTTTTTCGTTTGAACTGTATAAACTGCTGCTGATAACGGATTTAGCCAAAGCGACGTTTTTCATTTTTGCCTTTCTCATCCACAGCCATGCCGAAACTCGGACAATTTCAGGCTAATCAAAATTAATGACTCCATGATTTTTTTCTGGATTTTTCTTCATCCTGAGGAAGTCTACAATAAAGACGAAACGTTGCTGAATACATAAATAATATAGTTTTTGGCTTTCATTTTTCATTTTCTATTTTCCATTATGTCGGATCATTTTATCCCCATTTTTATTCATATATATATATATATATATATATATATATATATATATATATATATATATATATATATATATATATATATATAAGGGAAGTGGGGTCTGATCAACTCTGCTGGGAAGCCATGAAATTAAATACTGTCTTGTTTTTAAATTATTGAAACAGTTTTTCATGGTAAACAACTGATGATCCCTTAAATAATGTTAGAAGTAAACTAATATAATAACTGAAAAAGTTAAATTGACTTACATGAGTGATTTTCCACTGAACGACTTGGGACTTAAGGTTTTTTTGTTTTTTTTTAATATAGTTTTAATGGTTGAGAAACTTCCAAGACTATATATATATATATATATATATATATATATATATATATGAGAAGAATATTGTAGTTTACTTGAAGCATTGTGCATAATATGTAATAATTATTGTTAAAAGATGACAATGCGTTGGTTAGGTGACACTGGCGGTACGTGAAATGGTAAACAATCAAAATAGTGACAATATTGAGAAATCAATAATTTTCAAATAATTTTATTATATTTACCAGTGTTAAGTTCGGACCGCGATGGTAGGCTGGTGTGTCTTCCTTTTTTATTTAAATTTTTAAGGGAATCCCCCATCATCAGAAATAAATATATCCACGCGTCTGTGTGTGTTGTTTCGCAAACACACACATGAGTCTGAGTCCATTTTAAAGATGTGACGTGGTCTTTGCTGGAAACATACACAAAGACCATCACAGTTTGAGGGAACTTTTTTTTCCTTTTTTTTTTAAATGGAACTAACTCCTGACAAGGCATGAAGCCACTTGATATAAAGAGCTAAAAAAACAAACAAAACAAAAACAATACTACTTCAAGGTCAAAAACTAGCCAACGATAAGTGTTAGATGGATAGATTGCACTTGGTCTTCATGCGGACTCTAGGCTACCAACATGTTGTTCACCGCATTAACCCTAACCCTAACCCTAACCGTTACTCTTACCCTAACCCTAACCCTTATTCTAACCCTAACCCTAACCGTAACTCTTACCCTAACCCTTACCCTAACCCTAATTCTAACCCTAACCCTACCTATAACCCTAACCCTAAACCTAACCGTAACTCTTACCCTAACCCTAACCCTTATTCTCACCCTAACCCTAACCCATATGTTGTTCAGCGCATTGTTCTGAGAAGAAACAGAGCATCATCAGCTCGACTGGGTATTTAATCTTGTTAGGAAGTTTGTTTGCTTTCGTAAGGCCCTAGTGATTCTCGTATGAGAAGTAGTGAAGATTCTCATTCAGCACTTACTTCAAAGTAACCGTTCAAAGCCCATCTCTCTTGCCAAAGTCTACATTGCCTTGCTTAAATATTGCCACACTTTTTTCTTTCGATGAATTTCTTTGTGCGGTAAAAAGTCAAAACACATGTTATGGTACTTTCTGCTAGCCGCTACTTCCGCATCTCCCCTGCAATTCTCCAATTTACATCTTAAGGTATTCAAAAAGCACGAAGCTGCAGCTGAAATCCCGAAATGTTTAATCTAGTGCAAATCACCATGACACATGTCATTCTCTTTCAATATTCCGATACTTTCCAGTGGCCCATGGTCTCCAGCTCTCAAACCCACGAATAGTACACAGAAACGGATATCCATTGCACTTTACCACGGTTCAAATGCGTCTGAAATAAAATAAAAACATAACATATTATCTGATTTGTTTTGAACACCCTCACTTGGCAATAGCGACCGTCCTGTGGTCAAGTGGTTAGAATCGCCGACTATCAAGTCGATGATTGTAGCTTCGATTCCAGCTTGGGATTGGTACTAGCTGCAATGAAGAGCTGTGATACAGCGAAACAGTATGTCTGTGGATGATTATACATATATATCACTCACTCACTCACTACCTCACTCACTCACTATCCAAGTTTATCGTTTATGTTCTCTTCGACAGAGTTCGACGCTGTCTGGCTGTCCTTATGCTAAGTCTGTAGTGATCGAGATTGTTTTTCGACTCTGTTGTCTCCGGCCCCGTGTTAACTCTTTAAACTTTGCAATTGAATGCCATGTAATTCCTGATGCTCTTCCTATCGTCCACTTAAAGTTCGGATCTCTGTGTTTGTTGATGAGGCCAGTGGGTAGTTATCTTCAACCTCATAGGCCCTTTGCCGCAGTACGGACTAGTGCTACACGATAAAGCCCTATGCTTAACATCTGGCGGCTCATAATCGTATCAGGGATAGCTCCCTGGGAAACTGTCTGAGTACCAGAGCGCATCCACATGTCGGTGGGTCATGCATAACCTAGATTTTAATGGGTACCCACCCCTGAGCACACAACTGCATTACTGCATGAGCTATTACTGACCATTAGGTCAGCTTCCCAATAGGGGACACAACGAGAACCTGTATTGTGCACTTGCGGCAACCTGTGTATTTATATATATATATATATATTTATATATATATATATATATATATATATATATATATATATATATATATATATATATATATATAATAAATATTTGTTATTGTTTATTATCTATGTATATATACGTTTTGTCCTTTATAATCGGGACTCATCAGCATAGAGATATGACTATTCACTACCGGTCATACGATTCGAAACTCCGGATTACAAGTATTTTTCAACTCAAATCCGACGCCTGAACCACTCAGCCAAAGTTGAACAGCGAATAAACAGTGATAATTTTAACACTTTATGTGGTGGCTTGACGTCATAAGAGCGTTCTACTTAATGAAAGGAACGATGCATTTTAAAGCTAGTGACGTCATGCTGTGTTAATACTACACTTACAGTGCTCTTCTAGACGGGGTTTTCTAGGAGCTACAAATAATAAATATATATTATTGTTTATTAACATATATATATATATATATATATAAGAAAGGAAACATGAGAGTAATCCGACGTAATGAGAAATAAAAAAGGAAAAAACCCGAGAGATATTTTTTTATATATTCATCAACCTTTCGTCTTTATTATAAGACTTCCTCAGGATGATAATTTAAAGAAAAATGTCATGCAAGTACATCGAAGTACTAGATTCCTTCATCTCTCCACCATGTCAACCCCAAACTTTGATGTACTTGCATGACATTTTCCTTCAAATTATCATCCTGAGGAAGTCTTACAATAAAGACGAAACGTTGATGAATATATAAATACATTCTTTTGGTTTTCCTTTTTTATCTCCCATATATATATATATATATATATATATATATATATATATATATATATATATATATATATATATCTTCTGAGACACAGATTCGAATCCTGTACTGATCTCATTTTTCACTTTGTGATATTTTTTGCTTATCTTCAGCCCTGCAGACTAAATAGTCGAATTTTAAAGTTCAGACCCAAATAGCAATCTCTCTGCTATATCGATACTTGATTCAGACTAGCCTACTTTTTCGTTTTTTTCTTCCACTATGTTATTAACATGAATACATCAGGTTGTCCGCAAAGTTCATGCCGATTTGTGCACTCAAGATTATGAAGGGTGAATTTCAAAATGTTAAGCCTTTCTTCTAGTTCTCGTGTTGCATAATGGGGGTCATTTTCGATTGATCTGTTGATTTGGTCGTCATCTGTAGAGGGTTGCCTGCCGTAGCATTCTTTATTATTTCAAGCTTTAAACTCTACAGAACTACTTCAGTGCCTTTTGGCTAAGATCAAGTGTAGTATCTGTTCCGATGGATACTGCACCCCATAGACTGGTATTGTCTTAGCTTTCGGGGCTTTATTTACACCGGTCTATGGGTCTTTTCTGTGCAGTTCTAGGAGGTCCACCCTCCCAGGCTTTGCCTCCCCTCTTTGGTGAGGAGTAAGTTTATTGCTTACTGCCTGATGCGTCCCTACCGGGGAATGCCGACGGGGCTGCCCAGGCAATTTTTAATGGCCAGAGTGCTCACCTCTCGGGCGCTGGCTTTTCAAACCCCACTTTCCCGACCTGACCTTGGGTCACATCTTACCTTGTGGGAGTAAGATAAAACTGGCCTTGTGCCTAACTCCTGGAGAGGAGTAAATAAATACTTCAGTATAGTTATGTCAGCTAAAGCATCTTCACTGTACGCTGCATATATTTTTGTTGTTGTCTGTGATGCATTTTTAACTTTACGGAAATCAGAAAAAAAACAAGTTCCTAAAATGGGTTGTACAATCCTCCATTTTGAAACGGCCTCAAAATAAACACAAGTTAAATAGTTGTGTGCAAGAAGTGTAAGACAATGGAGATGAATGAGAACTCAGATGTGAAGCTTTCTCCACATCTGAGTTCTCATTAATATCTGGATGGCGAAGCTATTGAGGTTGTTTAGATTTTTTTTTTTTTTTACCTTGGTGATACAATTGGAGCACAGGGTTAAGCAGGTGCTAAGTGTGATTTCAAGAATTAGAAGTAGATGGAGTAAGTGCCATTACTAACCAGCAGAGCGTTACCACTGTCGACCAAAAGAAAGAGTTTTTCAAGCATGTGTATGCAGTGTGATGATGTATCAAAATGAAACCTGGTCAGCGAGGGTTGAGAACATGTGTTGCATTGAAGACAAATGATATGAGAATGATACGATGAATGTGTAATGTGAGTCATAGAAACAGGCTTAGTATTGATAACGTGAAAGGAAGATTAAATCTGTATAGGAAGGAGATGTGTGCAGAACAGGAGACGTCGATGGTATGGCCATGTGGAAAGAATAGATGAGAGTTCTTGGCTTAGACCAGGGGCGGGCAACCTCCGGCCTGCGGGCCACATCCGGCTTAGCGTCCAGCCCACCACCCTGCTATGCTTTATTATTGCAATCCGGCCCGCGGACCTCCCAGTAAAACTCATATCATTTTGTGACATAGACGTAAAAGTAGGTTTCAATTAAGATTTACAGTGGGATAAAAATGTATAAATATCAGCAAGCGATGATGCATGTATATTTCATTTTTCTTTAACTATTAATTTCAAATCCTTGGCCTGAGATAAAAAAATAGAAAGAGAGAGGCAAAGATGAAACGAGAGACGAGGAAATGGCATAAAACAGAAAACCTATGTGAGGTGTGTCAAAACGAATGCTGGATCAACTTGCTACTTCAACCCGTCATTATTTTTTATGATTCCAAAATGACTCTTCGTCGACGCCTTTTATAACATGACATACAGAAGTCTCCTGAGAAAAAAATATCAGATTTGTAGAGTGTTCAATGCAATTTTTGTACAATTTATTCATGTAAACAAAATATAGTAATTCTGAGATTTCGTTTTTCACTCCGGCCCGCTATCTCCTTCCTAAAGTCTCATCTGGCCCTCACTCTGAAAAGGTTGCCCGCCCCTGGCTTAGACTGAGCTACAATCTTTGGCTTCTTCATTGTAAGACATTCACAGCAAGAAATTTATGTAAACAATTTTTTGTCATAAAACGCGCCATAGATAAACAAATGCAGTTCATACCTTTGATCAATGCTAGTACTCTCATAGTGTTCCTCATCTTTCTGCTGACAATCATTTTGTCTCTCTAACCTTCATCCTCGAGTGGCTCTGGGCCTTGATGAGTAGTGACCCAACAGTAAGAATAAACAAACGATCTAGTGTTGTTAATCGGTTTTACTGTTCCGAACGTGAATAAACTGAACCCAGCACATGTGGTTTGTATAACTTGTTCCTCTATCGTCGTCGTTACCTTTTGATTAAGATTGCCCTTTCGGCTAGGAGCAAAGTGTAGTATCTGTTCTGATACTACACTTCATCTTTTCTGTCCTCGGTCAGTGAACGAGAAATCCTTCTAGACCCAGGCAATTTAAATTTTTGTTCCAATCTAGAGTGTTTTTCCCCATATAAAAAAAAATGATCTTGTGTCTAACTCTGTCCCTAGTTGGGAAGCAAGTAAATAGGAACAAGACTTTAGGACGATATGGTAACTTTAAATGCTGCAAAGACAAAGCTCGTTTCCTTCAACAACTACAAGAAACGTCTTCGAACACGGATTGTCATGGCAAATAACACCCTACCTGAGAGTCCAATGTTCAAACTTTCCAGCCTACCATTAGGATGATGAATTGGAACAAATACATAGAAGACATTGCCAAGTTGCTGCAAAGAAAGTGGGCTCCCTCTACCATGCTAGAAAACTTCTCATACTTGACAGTATCCTATATCTCTACAAAACCACCATCCACCCGTGCATGGAGTATTGTTGTCACATCTGGGCTGGTGCACCATCCACCAGTCTCTCCCTCTTAGACAAGGTCCAAAAAAGAGTCGCTAATCTGATAGGTCCCTCACTATCCACAAAGCTCCAGCATCTGTCGCCATCCTTGTGCTTGTTTTACCAGTACTTCAAGGGAATGTGTTCCGATGAACTTGCTGCTCTGGTGCCCCCTCCACGTAAATACACTCGACCAACCCGATAATCAGTTAAATCTGATCCATTCACTGTGGAGGTCCCCAGATGTCGGAGAGGCTTTTACTCCAATAGCTTCTTTCCTCGAGCTACCGGCCTTTGGAAGTCCCGCCCTGCTCCCTGTTTTCCCGACATGAATAAATTTAAAACTAATGTGAATAAGCATCTCGCTGCACAGTTCCCAATTTAGGATGACCCCCTAAACTTTCACGTTAACTTTCAGTAGTTTCTTACATCCACAGTTGCAACTTGTCTTGTTTGGGGTGAACTATGTTAAAAAAAAAAAAAATACAGGATTTCATAAATTAAAAAAAAAACATTCTGGTTCAATATTTGTTTTTTGTTTTTTTATTTTTTTTAATCTCCGTTTTTTTTCTTTCTCATTTTCTTCTTGTGTTTTTTTTATGTGTGATTGCATCATATTTTCGGTTGTTTTTTGTACTTTTAGTTCTTTTGTGGTCGCCGCTGATGTAATAAAATTTCAAGTGGTCATAGATAAATTGATAGCGTATAAGTTCCAAGAATTTGCAGGTAGCAAAAAAATAAAAATAAAATAATAATAATAATAATAATACGTTGCTAGGATGCTGATGAATGTACATGTGTTCAGCATCCTTTTTTCAAATAATTATCTTTTATTTTAATTATTCAATTTTTAAAAAATAAAAAAAAAAAACCCAAAAAACTCAATTTTCTTTTTTTTCTTTAAATCCGTTTTAGCAATTCTTTTCTCTGAAAATAAGATTTAAATAAAAAAAAAATGTATGCAAAAAGTTTTTTTTTACTGTATATCTACAGTCAATGTTTTTTTTTTTCAAATTGTCTTTTTTGTTTTTTGTTTTTTGTTTTGTTAATTTTTAATACAAGTCAGTGTCATTGTAGAGTTCTGTCTCATATTCTTTTAAAATAAAGTTTGACATCATATTTAGAAAGTTTTGTAAAGCAGCCAGCTCTACGGCTTCAATTCCAAAGCAGGATACTATTGTTTTCAAAGCAAGGTTACTGGTGGAGAGAGTATGATGTTGAAACACCCGAAACACGCGATGAAACAATCACTGAGAAATCACCTCGAATCATCTTCAAGATGTTTTCGTTTGTTTTCAATCGTTCGTCTTCTGAATTGGTGCAACCAATGTCTATCAGATAAGTATAGTCGTTGTTGTCATCGTACTTACATTGTTTCAATACATATTTTTTTTTATCTGACGTCATTCTCTGATGTTTATTTGTACATGTACATCCTACAATCTCCCTGAAAAGCACGAAATTAAGAAGCTTCAGCGTTAGTACTATTTGAATTATTCGGACTACT
The DNA here is from genome assembly GCA_963556195.1 of Sepiola atlantica. NCBI lineage: Eukaryota > Metazoa > Mollusca > Cephalopoda > Sepiida > Sepiolidae > Sepiola > Sepiola atlantica. The sequence goes on from OY744544.1 coordinate 13,985,068, forward strand.
GTTCTCGTCTTGGATGGTATTCTTACTACGTTTTTCGGTGCTGGTCCATAAACTACACAAGCAAACATCGCAGTTCTAAATAAATTAACATGAAAACTTTTTGATATACTAACGTATCAGGCAAAAATAGGTATCTACACCAAAAATTAGGGATAATTATCGAGTAAAATTTTAATTATATATAAAAATCAGTTTTATCGTATTTTTTCCGATCGCCATTAATAAGGGCGCAAATACACACGTAAAACAGGGGAGATAAGTCAGTCTGTCATTTCCTAAATGGCGATTCGGAAAAATATGATAAAACTAATTTTTATATTTAATTTAAATTCTACTCGATAATTTTCCTTAATTTTTGGTGTAGATACGTATTTTTGCTTGATACGTAAGTATACCAAAGAGTTTTCCTGTTAATTTATTTGTAACTGCCATATTTTACTTATGTATTTTTATTGACAAGTGCCCGTTTTTCTTAATAGTATTAAAACTGACAGAGCCTTATTATTTCAAGAGAAATTATTAACAGTATATTATACAGATATATGAAGAAAGAAACCGTTGGATTTCCACAGGTACCACTAGTTATTGTCTATGTAATAATATGACTAAAGATATGTCGTACATAATCATCCTACACCCCTAGTTAATTTTTTTTTTGGCCAACTCGTTTTTTTTTTTGGGGGGGGGGGCCAACTCGTTTTTTTTTTTACAAAAATGAATAATTCAAATTTAATTATTACGGTTATCGTCTAGTCATTAAATTATTTAAACTAAAATTAGTAATTATCTATGTAATAATATGACTAAAGATATGTCATGTTCGTACGTACGTTATCACCTTACACCCTTAGTAAAAACATTTTTTTTTTGGCTATCAAAAAATTAAAAATTCAAATTTAATTATTACGGTTATCGTCTAGTCATTAAATTATTTAAACTAAAATTAATTTTGTTAATGTTGTTTAAATTTCTTTTTATAAAATGATTGGACGTAAATAGATTCCAAAAATTTCAATTTTTTTTTTAATTATTCCTAAGAATCATTTAATTTGCCAGAAATTAATGTTTAATTCGACAGCTTAATTTTTTTCAAAATCCCTTTAAAATTCAAAGGGTCACAAAGTAATAATTTTTTTTATATAACTATTACCACAAGCTTAAAATGGCTGACTTGTTTATGGGGAAACAGAAATGCATTCTGGTGGATGACATTATTTTGAAAATAAAATAAAAATATTTTTTCGTATATTTTTTTTATTTGAATAAATAACTGATTAATGGTAAATAATACTCAAATATAATGTGTAAGTCACATAAGGACGAGAAACACATACATACAAGAGAAGTGGTCACATAATTTTATTAATATAGAACTTAT
>OY744544.1:13996445-14008945 GCA_963556195.1 Sepiola atlantica
TCCCAAAGGAAGAGGTAATGCCCGGGAGAATCGTCTCATGACCACAAAAAGATACTACACTACCCCCAAAGGAAAAAGTAATGCCTGGGAGAATCGTCTCATGACAACAAAAAAGATACTACACTACTCCCAAAGAAATAAGTAATGCCTGGGAGAATTGTCTCATGACAACAGAAAATATACTACACTACTCCCAAAGGAAGAGGTAATGCCTGGGAGAATCGTCTCATGACCACAAAAAAGATACCAAAGGAAGAGTTAATGCCTGGGAGAATTGTCTCATGACAACAGAAAATACACTACACTATTCCCAAAGGAGGAGGTAATGCCTGGGAGAATTGTCTCATGACAACAGAAAATACACTACGCTACTCCCAAAGGAGGAGGTAATGCATGTGAGAATTGTCTCATGACAACAGATAATATACTACACTACTCCCAAAGGAGGAGGTAATGCATTGGAGGAAGGTCCTATGACAACAGAATAGATACTATACAGAAAAAGGAGAGATTTAATGGCCGAGGCTTGCTTGATTTCAATAAGCGAGAACGTCTTGCGTTTTTCATGCCGTTACGGAGATGGAAAAACGTCTTCAGCACTCAGTGGACATAACAGTGTGTACACTTAAACCGCTCTGTATATTAAATCTTTACTATCATAAGACGGTGCTTCTGCTGTTTCACAATGGCATTAAAATATTTAAAGAAATGTATAAACTTTGTTACGTGTTAGCTGAGAATAAGATTGTACAGAAAAAATTACGCAAATTTATCCAGTATTTATTAAGTTATAAGAAAAAGAAGAAGAAAAAAACACGATCTTACGTACAAGTAGACATTTTAGTTAGCTATACTTAGTTAGCTAAAATGTCTACCTGTAAGTAAGATCATAGGTAGAATTTTGTCGACGTCAAGTTAAAGATTGTAAGGGAGATAACTTTCGGAAAAAGTCAAAATATAAAAAAAATGGCGACGATTTTACCTATATGATAAAATCGTTTTGATGTTGAATTCAATAAATACTGGATGAATTTGCGTAATTTTTTTTTGTGTACAGTTTTCTTTTCAGCTACCACGTAAGTACCACAACAAAGTTTATACATTTTTTAGCTATTTTCTTTAAAGAGAGGCCTAACATTTCATTGTGAAACAAAAGAAGCATCCACAAGACGCACTCAGATGCATGACGGTTAGAATTCACGTTCCCCTCGACACCATACTTCAGAAACACACATTGATATATCCGTTCGCCAACTTTATCATACTGTCTCTACTTCCGTTTCTACGCATGTAACTCACAGACTTTGACGGCATGAGTAACAGTCACCACCTTCTGTCCAAATCCAGAATGCCCCGTTTTGGGGAGCTGGATTTTTCCACATTAAAATCGACCTTGTACAGAAACTCTTTTTAGACATGGCGAGTAAAAAGCTTTACCGCTGTGATGGGAAACAATGGCGCGAATGGCACTTCCTTCAGGGTCAGAAAGACGAGCAACCGCAGAGCAGTGTCTGTGAACAAGTTACTCTTCCCCGGCCAACGATCGTGTTACAGTGTTTTTACTACTCTTGATAAGTAACCCTAACCCTAACCCTAACCCAAACCTTTACCCTAACCCTAACCTTTACCCTAACCCTAACCTTTACCCTAACCCTAACCCTAACCCTAATCTTTACCCTAACCCTAACCCTAACCTTTACCCTAACCTTTACCCTAACCCTAACCTTTACCCTAACCCTAACCTTTACCCTAACCCTAACCCTAACCCTAATCTTTACCCTAACCCTAACCCTAACCTTTACCCTAACCCTAACCCTAACCTTTACCCTAACCCTAACCCTAACCGTTACCCTAACCCTAATCTTTACCCTAACCCTAACCCTAACCTTTACCCTAACCCTAATCTTTACCCTAACCCTAACCCTAACCTTTACCCTAACCCTATCCCTAACCCTAAAACCCTAACCCTAACCCTAACCTTTACCCTAACCCTAACCCTAATCTTTACCCTAACCCTAACCTTTACCCTAACCCTAACCCTAATCCTATCCCTAACCCTAACCCTAACCCTAACCTTGATTAGTAGTCACAAAACGAATCTGACTGAAACGTTGCTGGACGGAGGAATGGCAGGCAGCAGATAAATCAAGGTTGCACAGATTTGTGGAGGACCCGGATAACCTACAAGGCATAGACCTCCCTCGCCGGCAGTGGACAATACTCAAACGCCTCAGGACAGGTGTCGGCCGTTTCGCCGCGACCATGAAAGGATGGGGACTCAGGGACTCGGCTGTCTGCGACTGTGGTCACTCTGAACAGACAGTAGACCACATCATCGAGTCATACCTTAAACATCGACCACCCAATGGCGAAGCCGGTATAGCTGTGCTAGACAACAACACATTAGCATGTCTTTTCTCAACCGAGCTGGTGATCTAACAGTGAGATGCTGTGAAGCAAACGAAAAGAGAAGATTAGTTTAAAATGAAAAGTTACCATCAATTAGCAACACGACTGTTTGTTTTACTTTCCTTCGTAATCTCTATTCATATAGAGATAGGTATGTGTATAAGTTTATATATTTGCATGCATAGGACTCACTCCGAAACTAATTAACCGATCATTAATGAATTTTGAAGCACAACTGCAAACAATAGGTATTAGACATTTTTTTTTCTTTTATGGAAACCGCTCCAGACAGGACATGGAGCCACTTAATGTCAGGAGCTGAAATAAAAAAATACTACTTCAAGGTAAAAAAACTAGCCAACATAAGTGTTAGATGCACAGAGATCAGTAATTCTTCCACCTTTGTCAGAAACATCGCTCATGGAATGTGAGGACTAAAACACAAAATATTTCCCACATTTCAGTTTTTGCGAAGTATTTTAAAGGGTTTAATATTTCAGATTTGCATTAAATTTGATCTATAGTTATTAGACACTAATTAAGCAAGATTCCCTGAATTACATTTTCTTCTTAGAACTCCTTAAGCTTAAGCCTTAAATTTAAGACATTTTCTAGAATCAAAATCATGTAATGGATTTGAATCAAAATTGGACCAAGGATTCTAGACATAAGGTTTACTAGCCTTATATCTTAATTTTAATCTTTGTAAGGGGACATAAAAGTGGTGCAAAACTGTTCTGTTGGGGGTTAATTGGTCCCCCGATTTATAAAATCGGGGGACTTATGTTTTGAGGCATGTCCGTCCGTCCGTCTGGATTTTTCTCCGCAACCATCCATTGAATTTCTCTGAAATTTTGCATGAAATTGTAACTTTGGTCAGGTTAGAAAGTGACATTCTCTGATTTAAAAAAAAAAATCTGGTTAGCCCCCCCCCCCCCCCAGGGGGTCAAAAGGCCCCGAAATGGCAAAAAATGACATTTTTCCCCCATAACGTTTGATCCATCCATTCAATATTTCTGAAACTAGGCCAAAATGTAGAGGCAATTGTTCTGGATATAAAATGAGCATCCTTGACCTCAGAAAAATTCTGGTTCGCGCCCCCAGGGCGTCAAAGGGGGGGGGTCTAAAATTGCCCAAATTGCCCAAATTTATTGCATTTTACACTCGCCACATCGAGTCACATACAGAGGGGGACCACGCACGCTCGGCTTGTTAATTCTAGTATTTATGTATATTTGAAACTTACCGATCCAGAAGGAATTCTTGCCACTGAGATTTCCCATCCATCGGTGATGCTTCCGTGATAGAACACTGGCCAGGTGAGCAGTATACGACCCGCGGCAAACTAACTCGGCGTCATTCCATGTGACCTTCTCGTTCACGAATTTGTAGCATTGACCCTGGAACTCGGCCCATCCTAAAACACGTACAAGTTGACACACAATGGATTAGAACAATAAAATATGATTCAAACATTGCCCGAAGAGGCATAACACACAAACACATACTACTAAAAACTAATCTGTATAATCATATACTTACACCTTCGTACGTTATCACCTTTCACACCCATTTTAAAGAATTAGATCGCCCGATCGCCAAAATTAAAATTAACATTTTTTTTCTTTGAATATTTGGTTTCGGTGGGTGCTAAATAAAAATTAAGATCTTACAAATTTCAAAATGAATTGTTCTAAAATCGAATAAGACATCATAAATAGAATTCTGTCGCCGTCAATTTTTAAGATGGCATCCGTTTTACTTATCCGAAGAATATTTCGGTGATAATTATTTTTATAGTGAGAAGAAAGAGACTAGTTTTTAACAAGATTAAGATTGTTATAATTAATTAATAAATTATAATGTTCTGTTTATTTATTTAAAAATATATTTAAATGGAAATTGTTTTTTTTACAATTAGAAGAAAGTAAGCAGCCTTGGAATGACCTACTAATAATAATTGTGAAAAGTATACAAGATGATGATGATGATGATGATGATGTCGATGATGATGATGGCACTTTTGTTCACAGGCACAGGTAACCATTTCATATTTTCGTTGCTCATTTACTCGTCCATCTTGTTCATATAAGCAGGAGCGAATTGGGCTGACATTGCACCGGGAAAAATCTTATTGAAACACTCCGAGTCGACCCCCTCTCCCCTCGAATCCTCAAACTGTATAGGGTCTGATCCTGCTGGGGTCTCTGTGAAGGGATGTTTCAGTATCAGTGTTCTGAATGCCTCTCGATTCATACTTTTGTCCCCTCATTAAAATATTGTTGAAAAAAAAAATGGTATAGAACGAATTTTAAATAAAGTCTGGGTTATCTCCCCCTGGAATCCCTACTACTTGGATAATATACACAACTGAACAAATAAAAATACTGATATTCTATGTCATCAAGTTTAGCAACGCGTGGGTAGAGAATGTAAATTAACTAACTGTGCACGTTCGATGTTTCTAAAATCAACCGTGTTAGAAAAGTTAAATACGGTTGGTTGTTATTGTGAGTTGGTTGTTTTGGGTTGGCGTATTTTGATAATATCTGTTGGTGCCGGAAGTGGTTATAGGTATTGTATTGTTGCGTAAGGTTGTGTGGGTAGGGGTTGTAGTTTGACGGTTTTATTTGTTGATGTGGATATTTTGATGACGTGGGGGTGGTTTTCGGGTCTGTTTTGTTGTGTAATATGGGGTAGATAGTGATTGTTGTATGAGGGTTAATGTGGTGCGTGTAGGTAGTGTTTGTAAGGTTTTCTTTAATATGATTATGGTATCTGTAAGGGTTCTTTTGTTTTGTAGGGTGGTATTAGTTAGGGTTGTTAAGTAAGGTATTTTTGGTGGTGGTTTGTTTCTGATTGAGGATTTTTTTTATTGTATTGGTTGGTGTGATTGGTGGTATGTAATGTATATAAATGTAATTTCAGTGTTTGTTTCAGTAGTGCTTAATACGTGGGTAGATCTAATTAGTAATATAAAAATATGCTTATGGCGAGTAAGCTACACAGTAACGTTTGTGTTCCATTCCCAAGGGAAATCATCAAGCTAATTGCGTGGATTTACATTTCAGACTTGTTTTTATAGCTAGTAAGTGCATACTCTAGCTTTTAACAAACAGACACTTTGATTTTTTTTCACTCCCCACTACATATTTTTCTTAAACAAATGCTTATTACTCCCTTTGTTTGAATTTTTTTATTGGCTCTACCCACATTTAATTGGGTCAAATAACAAAACAAAAAGTGACCGTAGACTGTTTTTCCATTGTTAACTATCGGATTCTGGGAATTTTTTTTAAAGATTTAGATTTTCAGCACGTTTCAGTGCTTTTTATTTATCTATTATTTTAAATTTCAGCCCGTTAGTTTTCTTTATTAGTTATCCCAAAGTAAAATTTATTCTGTGTCTACTATTACTTGATATTTTGCTTCTACGATTAAATAACATTTTTTGTACATATTTACAATTTAAAATTTCTAGTTTCTCATTCAAAAATAATCTACACGGAACGTCTAAATGTCCGGACCCATCTTGATATTGTTCATTTAACTATAGGCAAGTATTTAGTTTGTTCTTTTCTTAGAACCTTATTGCGATGCAAATATATATAAAAGGAGATTGTAGTTTGCTTGAAGCATTGCTGGTAAATATAAGTGCAGATTAGTCGTCCGAGGCTGTAGAAATGCGATGTAGTTGCCGTAAGATGGAAAAGTGAAAAGAAACAAACGAAGAGAGAAAGTGAAACTCAAAACGATTTATTAATAATTTCAGGAAAAACTGATTAAATACCAAAATAGTAAATACTGTCTGGTAAGTAACAGTTCGGCAAAGGGTAATCTTAAATTTTCGAAAGAAAAACTTTCATTTTCAGAAGACAACAATAAAAGACCGAGTGGTCGAAAAAACGGGAAAAACCGGTGTTAAAACATCGAAATACGGCAGCAGACAATTGGAAGTAGGAACGCAGAAAATGTCAAAATTCTATTAAGCAATTATACAACTAAAGTTAAAATATTATAAACATTTTCTTATTAATATACTAATTATTATAATTTCATTATATTTTATTTTATATGATTCATTAATTATATATATATACCATGTACGTGATGACGGTTCATGGAGACAGTGTGTGCCACGTGACACGACTACCTGCTATATTAAAGATCTTCATATCGTAGGCAGACTCCTTGCTCTACCAAAGCTTGAAAGTCTATTCTATTTTTTTTATTGACGCTATAGTTTGACGGATGAAATAGGGATAACACCTTTCCATGTGGTATTTTGTGCCCAAGATAAACTGATACCTTAATCCCGATAGAACCCAAACACGTTCGGCCATTTAACTCTAAATAATTGTAGTCTATATTAAAGGATCAATTTTCGATGGTTCCTCCTCCGGTGAGTTTTGGGTTCCCAATTCGGCCCCTCTTCAAAAGCGCTCGTTTATTCGATACATTCGCTCTTTTACCTTGTTCACAAGAGTATGTTACTTTGTGTGCAAGACCATTTACCTTTGCCGCAATCACATTTACCTTGTTCACAGACACTACTCTGGGGTTGCTCGTCTTTCTGACCCTGAAGGAAGTGCCATTCGCGCCATTGTTTCCCATCACAGCGGTAAAGCTTTTTACTCGCCATGTCTAAAAAGAGCAGGTCTTTTGTCGTTTCTGTACAAATTTTAGCACCCTGAAATTGAAGAACAACAGAAATTAAACTTAACAAAGAAAATCCAGCGTTATTCATATAATATTTTGGTCTACGATATCATCTATCTTACTTGCTTGTTTGCAAATTGAATGTATTAGATAATGAGAGGTTATAGCGAATGTGCTAACCAGTTCTGAGGGTAAAAGGGAACTCTAAAACATGTATACGAAGAGAGAAGAAAAAAGAAAATGGCGGAGAAAAGGAATAAAAAGAAGGAAAAAGAATGAAGAAAATAGGAGAAGAAGGAGAGAGAGAGAGAATGTGAAGAAAAAGAAGAAGAAAAAAAAAGAGGAAAATAAAAAAAGAGGAGGAGAAAATACTTTCTCTATGGAAAAGAGGGAACTCTAAATCATGTTTACGAAGAGAGAGAAAAAAGAAAATGGCGGAGAAAAGGAATAAAAAGAATGAAGAAAATAGGAGAAGGAGGAGAGAAGGGGAATGTGAAGGAAAAGAAGTAGAAAAAAAAGAAGAAAAGAAAAAAAGAGGAGGAGAAAAAAAGAGGAGGAGAAAAAACTTTCTCTATGGAAAGGAGGAAACTCTAAAACATGTATACGAAGAGAGAGAAAAAAGAAAATGGCGGAGAAAAGGAATAAAAAGAAGAAAAAAGAATGAAGAAAATAGGAGAAGAAGGAGAGAAGAGGAATGTGAAGGAAAAGAAAAGAAAAAAAGAAGAAAAGAAAAAAAGAGGAGGAGAAAAAAAGAGGAGAAAAAACTTTCTCTATGGAAAGGAGGAAACTAAAACATGTTTACGAAGAGAGAGAGAGAAAAAAGAAAATGGCGGAGAAAAGGAATAAAAAGAAGAAAAAAGAATGAAGAAAATAGGAGAAGAAGGAGAAGAAGGAGAAGAAGGAGAATGTGAAGAAAAAGAAGTAGAAAAAAAAGAGGAAAAAAAGAAAAAGGAGAAGAAAAAACTTTCTCTACGGAACTCTTTGCTATCGGATGCTCAACAACAACGAAGTCTTGCTTTAATATATTCGTGTTTTTATTGCTTAAGGTCTCAAGTTAAACGAATTGGATTTATCGCGTTTTGCGCTCGGACTCTTCATATATTACGGGAGGATTACTATCGACAGACATCAAAATGATATGAAAGAAATGCATATAATTTCTTTATTATATGATCGGAGAATGACGCCATATTGATTCTCCATAATAAGTATGCTTGAAAAATGAATTAAAATAGAAAAAAATATTAATTGTAATAAGTGGAATATATTTAGCTTAATATAGTAAACTAACATCATCACCACAAAAAACTGTAGTAGTAGAAGTAGTAGTAGTAGTAGTAGCAGTAGTAGTAGAAACAGCAGCAATAGTAGTAGTAGTAGTAGTAGCAGCAGTAGTAGTAGTAGCAGTAGTAGTAGCAGTAGTAGTAGAAGTAGTAGTAGCAGTAGTAGTAGCAGTAGTAGTAGTAGAAACAGCAGCAATAATAATAGTAGTAGTAGTAGTAGTAGAAACAGCAGCAATAATAATAGTAGTAGTAGTAGTAGAAACAGCAGCAATAATAGTAGTAGTAGTAGTAGTAGTAGTAGAAACAGCAGCAATAATAGTAGTAGTAGTAGTAGAAACAGCAGCAATAGTAGTAGTAGTAGAAACAGCAGCAATAATAGTAGTAGTAGTAGTAGTAGTAGTAGTAGAAACAGCAGCAATAATACTAGTAGTAGTAGTAGTAGTAGAAACAGCAGCAATAATAATAATAGTAGTAGTAGTAGTAGAAACAGCAGCAATAGTAGTAGTAGTAGAAACAGCAGCAATAATAGTAGTAGTAGTAGTAGTAGTAGTAGTAGAAACAGCAGCAATAATACTAGTAGTAGTAGTAGTAGTAGAAACAGCAGCAATAATAATAATAGTAGTAGTAGTAGTAGAAACAGCAAACATAATAGTAGTAGTAGTAGTAGAAACAGCAGCAATAGTAGTAGTAGTAGTAGTAGTAGTAGTAGAAACAGCAACAATAATAGTAGTAGTAGTAGTAGCAGTAGAAACAGCAGCAATAATAGTAGTAGTAGCAGTAGTAGTAGTAGCAGTAGTAGTAGAAACAGCAGCAATAATAGTAGTAGTAGTAGTAGTAGTAGAAACAGCAACAATAATAGTAGTAGTAGTAGTAGTAGTAGAAACAGCAGCAATAATAGTAGTAGTAGTAGTAGAAACAGCAGCAATAGTAGTAGTAGTAGTAGTAGAAACAGCAGCAATAATAGTAGTAGTAGTAGTAGTAGTAGAAACAGCAGCAATAATAGTAGTAGTAGTAGTAGTAGTAGAAACAGCAACAATAATAGTAGTAGTAGTAGTAGTAGTAGAAACAGCAGCAATAATAGTAGTAGTAGTAGTAGTAGTAGAAACAGCAACAATAATAGTAGTAGTAGTAGTAGTAGTAGAAACAGCAGCAATAATAGTAGTAGTAGTAGTAGAAACAGCAGCAATAATAGTAGTAGTAGTAGTAGTAGTAGAAACAGCAGCAATAATACTAGTAGTAGTAGTAGTAGTAGAAACAGCAGCAATAATAGTAGTAGTAGTAGTAGTAGTAGTAGTAGAAACAGCAGCAATAATACTAGTAGTAGTAGTAGTAGTAGAAACAGCAGCAATAATAATAATAGTAGTAGTAGTAGTAGAAACAGCAAACATAATAGTAGTAGTAGTAGTAGAAACAGCAGCAATAATAGTAGTAGTAGTAGAAACAGCAGCAATAGTAGTAGTAGTAGTAGTAGTAGTAGTAGAAACAGCAACAATAATAGTAGTAGTAGTAGTAGCAGTAGAAACAGCAGCAATAATAGTAGTAGTAGCAGTAGTAGTAGTAGCAGTAGTAGTAGAAACAGCAGCAATAATAGTAGTAGTAGTAGCAGTAGTAGTAGAAACAGCAGCAATAATAGTAGTAGTAGTAGCAGTAGTAGTAGAAACAGCAGCAATAATAGTAGTAGTAGTAGCAGTAGTAGTAGTAGTAGTAGCAGTATTAGTAGAAGCAGCAGCAATAGTAGTAGTAGTAGAAGAATTAGAATTTTTTTCTTTGTTAATATGTTTCCTGATGATTACTAATGACTGAAATGCATACAATTTCTTTATTATATGATTGTAGAATGACGCCATCTTGATTCTCTATAATAAGTGCAGGAGGAAGAGAAGAGTAAGAGAATGACGTCAATAAATGACCTAAATAATGGGCAAACACATAAATGATCGTCTGTCTGGTCAATCACCATAGCAACAAGGGTTTTACTTTAATGAAGTCAATACAGTTTTATTCATCATCAGCAGCAGCATCTGAGTCGGGGTAAAACAGTGTGTTTATTTTTTGTCGTCATCTCTGATGTCGTTTGTAAAATCTCGCTGATTTCCCTTAAATTGAAAGTAGCCGGTAACTTAATTCTCTAATCTCCGCATATACTTATACAATATCTACCCATTTACCATAAAAATTGTTTAAAAGAACAAATAAGGTCATAGATCGTCTAGTTGTATATTAAACACAAGCACAATTAAAATATCGATAAGATTAATTGCATGATCGATGAAGTCGATTGGAAATGCAATTTTATTTAAGAACACGACCCGATAAATGTAACTGCACAGGATCTCATTCATTATGGTCACATGTGCCCGAGGTGTCAATGATGTTCACTCATTGTATATCATATTTCATCAACATTGCGAAATTGTCTCTCTCTCTCTCCTATATATATATATATATATATATATATATATATATATATATATATATATATATATATATATATATATATATATATATATAGTATGTTTTTAAAAAGGCTGAGGGCAATACAAAGTCCCGAGTAGGATGTAAGCTGGAAGGAACAAAAATAATAAATCGAAATCGAAATGGGACTTACTATTTATTTTTTCTTAAAATCTTACATAACAGCAAGTATGGTGTTAGCTGTTTGTGTGTTCTCCGGATGATTATTAAAAATCATTTATTTAATATTTCAGGAAAAAAAACGAAAGGAAAACTCCGTCTGTTAAGAGAATCTACCAAAATGAATGCCAGAATTGCAAATAAAAAATTTAAATAAATGAATTTTTCATTTAAATTGCACGATTGTTGATTTTCAAAATATTTCATTTTAATACATTCTAATGCGTGCTTAAAAGATGTCAATTTCCTTACTTAAAAAAGCGCCAATCTGCGCATAACATCGCCAGGACTACACTTTTCCTTACATCTTAAGAACTTGACGTCTCTTTTTGCTCATTTCGTGATTCAACCCCTCGGGGTTAATACCATCAAAATGAGGAGGAAGAAAAGAAGAAAAAAAAACTATAAAACAGTCTCGTCTGACAAAGTCGTTCTACAACGAAAGCTTGCAAAATAAATGAAAAAAAATTCATTTAAATTGCACGATTGTTGATTTTCAAAATATTTCACTTTAATACATTCTAATCTGTGCTTCAAAGATGTTGTCAATTTCCTTACTTATATATATATATATATATATATATATATATATATACAGGGTGTCTCAAAAAAAATGTACTCACTCGTAGAATGACGAGAACACTTTTATTTATGAACATAAAGTGAAATCAAATAGCATCGAATACATGAGACAGATGTAATTGAAGAATCATGTTCGCAAATGTTCAAACTGATGACCATTATTGTTCAAACAAAGCATTTCTCTCTATGTTCATAAATAAAGGTTTTCTCGTCATTCTAAGCGTGAGCACATTTTTTTGAGACACCCTGTATAGGTGTATATGTGTATATATATATGTATAAGTGTATGTGTATATATATATATATGTCAGTGTGTGTATGTATATATATGTGCATATATGTACGTATTTTTAGGAACTATTTATACTAAAAGTGTATGTGTGTGTATGCGTGTATATCTATGTTACGAATATGCTCATGTATGATTTATGTATGTATATGTATGTGAATATGTATATATATACATATATATATATATATATGTGTGTGTGTATGTATGTATATAGGTGCATGTACATGTGTGTGTGCGTGTGTGTATATATATGTATGTGTATATATGTGTATATACATGTGTGTGTATAGATATGCGTGTGTGGGTACATATAGCTGTATATATGTGTGTTTGTGTAGACGTATGGATTTTTGTATTGAATATACATCTAGAATATATTTATAAGCACGTATGTATTTTGAATATATGCTTGATTGATAGTGGATATGTGTGTGTGTCCATGTTTAGATGTGTATGTATATCAATTTCTGTTTATTTATTTGTATTTGCGTATCTATTAGAGTTTGTTTATATATGTGTGATTCTTGATATATAGATAAGATATTTATATTGAAGTGAGTTTGTAAAACTTGGTAGGTCAAAGAGTTTAAAGAAACCCGGAAAGTAGTGGGCAATAAAATAAAGAAAAGGTGATGGAGATG
>OY744544.1:14013945-14036445 GCA_963556195.1 Sepiola atlantica
CATTCTTTCACTTCATCTAGTGCTATATATATATATATATATATATATATATATATATATATATATATATATATATATATATATATATATATATGTATACGCTATTCATAAATACTGGCTCACAGGATTTATATAGAATTTCTTTTTTTTTATATCTCTTTAAATCTTCCCCAGTTTTAAATCCCGACTGTTACTTTTCACATCCACCCTCTTTTTTCATACCTTATTAAACCTTCCTTACACTAAATGTAAACAAACATACAAAACACTCTAAGCAAATAACGCGTCCAAACGAGAGTGACACGTGACTTCACATTTCCGAAATAGATGACAACAGAAGCTGAAGAGAGCCGGATGGCTAAGTTCTTGTGTGCTTGAAACCGACGGTACGAATGTTGTACTAATTTTTCTGTACCAATATGTATATATATATATATATATATATATATACATATATATATATATACATATATATATATATATATATATATATCAGAGGAAACATTTTTTAATCAATGAAACGGGCGGGTGGAAAAAAGAAGAACATTTCTAAAATTTTCCTTAAGGCCTTATCGTCTGACCCTCTAAGAGGAAACGTCAGAAAATTGTATGAGATATGATGGGAAAAATTGTTTAAGTTGGAGATTTAAAGAGAGAAAAAAAGTAAATCTCTCAACGTTATGGTGGATTTAAATCATTAAAGATCTCCAACTTATGCTTCAAAATCTTTTTTCTACACAAGCTAGGTCGAGAATTGTTAATAACTAACACCTCAATGATATTGAGATGGTTGTTATCCTGAACCAAGTTGATTATATCTATTTTCCTTTTTTTTCCACCCGCCCGTTTCATTGATTAAAAAAATGTTTCCTCTGAAATTCATCCTACGATTTTGTTGTACGCGAAATTTTCTTGAATCGATCGACGACAACTTGTATTAGTAATTTTCGAACTTTTTTCCCGTTTAATTGAAATTTTGGTTTACCTTTAAGCTTCCTTCCGTTACGACTTCCGTTCCGGCATTTTTATCCATCGGAGATTTTGCCGCCGAAGTTTGTTTTTTGTTTTTTGATTTCTTTTTCTTTTTTCCCTTTTTGGATTTCTTTCCCTTCTTTCCGCCTTTACCGTTTTGCTTGCTTTTCTTCGGCTTCGTTGGAACGGTTTCGAATTGATTATTTTCCTCGCCGGGACTGTCCAGTAACTGTAATTTCGGAAATGGGTTGAACTGGAAGCAAACAGAAATAATATATATATATATATATATATATATATATTTAAAAAATATATTTTAAAGACGAAAATCAAATGTAACTTCCATTAAAAAGTAATTAAAATATGATATATAGTTTGACTATTTGATATTCAAACAGAAATAATATATATATATATATATATATATATATATATATATATATACATATACATATATATATATATATATATATATATATATATATATATATATTTTAAAAATATATTTTGAAGACGAAAATAAAATGTAACTTCCATTAAAAAGTAATTAAAATATGATATATAGTTTGACTATTTGATATTCAAACAGAAATAATATATATATATATATATATATATATATATATATATATATATATATATATATATATATTTAAAAATATATTTTAAAGACGAAAATCAAATGTAACTTCCATTAAAAAGTAATTAAAATATGATATATAGTTTGACTATTTGATATTCAAACAGAAATATTATATATATATATATATATATATATATATATATATATATATGTATATTTTAAAAATATATTTTAGAAGAGGAAAATAAAATGTAACTTCCATTAAAAAGTAATTAAAATATGCTATATAGTTTGACTATTTGATATTCTATTACATGTTTAGAATAGCGACGCACGTGTTGAGGCCTTTTCTTCCAACATGTTAATATATTGTTTTATCATGAATACTGCACCAGCTCGAATTATAAAAACTAAAAAAGTGTATATATATATATATATATATATATATATATATATATATATATATATATATATATATATATGGAGAAACAGTGACAGAGGCAGAGACAGAGAAAAAGAGAGCGAAAGTTAGAAAGAAATCACTCAGGCCAACCATCAAGTCATTTCACGATATGATTTATTTCTTCTCGCCAGGACGAGAGTCATAAGACGTGTTGCTAAGACTGGGTGTTAAATTATAACGTAAAATGACTGGATTGTTGGCCTGATGTATTTATTTCTAACTTATATATATATATATATATATATATATATATATATATATATATATATATATTCTGTTTTTACATTGAGCTCTTTCACTCAAGATTTCTTTCAGAAATTCCTCTCACTATATATATATATATATATATATATATATATATATATATATATATATATATATATATATATATATATATATATATATATTCTGTTTTTACATTGAGCTCTTTCACTCAAGATTTCTTTCAGAAATTCCTCTCACTATATATATATATATATATATATATATATATATATATATATATATATATATATATATATATACATTTAAAAAGAATACGCGGAAATCTCTCTAAGGCCCTATACAAATTATAGTAATATTGTATACCAATTTAAATGCCAATGTGATGCTGGCTATATAGGGCGCACTTCCTTGCATTTGCAGACTCGCATAAACCAGCACATTCCATCAAAAATACGTCAGGGAAGGGTAGGGTCCTTGTGTTACCCCTCCTCTAATTCTTTGGACTCTGCTATTGGCCAGCATTTGGTTGAAAACCCTAGCTGTGCCAGTGGCTATAAAATAGACCGTTTTGATGTCTTGCATCGAACAGATTCCAAGAACCATTTGAAAATATTGGAATCTGTCTCTATTGCTATGCGAAAACCTTTCTTGTGCCGGCAGAAGGAATTTGTAAGATCGCTTAATCTCTTTGGGGAACTTTGAACTCCTTCCCAATTTTTTTAATTTTTTTTTTATCCCCTAACGTAGTGCCTTTTAATCGACTTTTAACGAAATAATTAAATTAAATTTTAATCGCTTCAACGTTAATTTTGGCACACATACAATTTCCCCATTTGCTCTTTCTTTCGACGTTATTATTAATTAAAACTATCGATTTTCTCCTGACGAGATGATAGTCGAAAGGGCCTTAGAGAGATTTCCGCGTATTCTTTTTAAATGTATCTATAAATTGTGTACCTCAAAACATTTATTTATATATATATATATATATATATATATATATATATATATATATATATATATATATATATATATATATATATATATATATAAGCAAACATTATTAAATGACACGGAGTGTGTTTGCTTGATGAGACACTTTTTTATTTTTTCCATTTTCCGAATGGTCTATTTAGTGTTTCGGTCAAATTGCTGTATGTAAGTTCCATGTGCTTCTTTTTCCATTTTCTTTTTTTTTTTTTGCGAATACTTTCGATTTGATTCGTCAAATCACCTTCAGACGGTGTTAATTCTGGTTTCTGAAAAAATATGTCATTGCTATTGAGTTTTTTTTTATTATTATAACGGTCAGTAATTTACAACTTAAAATGAGCGTCTATAATATTGAGATGTTACATGAAAAATGTTACATTAAGCAAAACCACTCCGTGTTATTTAATAAAGTTTGCCTAAATGATAATATGCTGCCTAAATGAAAACACACTATATATATATATATATATATATATATATATATATATATATATATATATATATATATATATATATATAGTTAGCAATGAAAATATATATGGCAATCAAGCTACACAGAGGCTCCCGTGTTTCATCCCCGGTGGGAATCGCCAGGCTAAATGCATTTAGCCTGACGATTCCCCCCGGGGATGAAACACGGGAGCCTCTGTGTAGCTTGATTGCCATATATATTTTCATTGCTTACTACCTAGCTCTACTTACGTATCGAGCACTGTTGAAGTAAATACTGAAAACTGACACATAAAAAATTATATCTTATAATATTTTATGTGGATACATGAAGTACTAATATATATATATATATATATATATATATATATATATATATATATATATATATATATATATATATGATTTTTTGAAGGCTTACCAAAGCATTCCGTTCAGGAGCCCAATCAACACCACAAAAGATTTTTTCATTCAAAAATTATTTATTAATCATTTTTCAAATTAAAGAGTTTCTTTTACCTACACGTGTTTCACTACCAAGCAGGTCCTTGCTTGGCAGGTCATCAGGGAAATTAAGTATTACAACAACCGGAACTACACAATGTGGTGTTGCTTTAATTGAGGTCACTTAAGAAGGGAAGAAAAAAATAAAATAATAGTACAAAGATAAAAAGGAAAAAAATAGAGAATGTCTTAGAAGAATATCTCGCAAGATCTTCACTAAATTGTTGCTACTAGGCGAACCAGAAAAAAAATTAGTCCAAAACCAGCAAAAACAGCACAAAAAAAGATTAGTTCCAAATACACTCAAATGAAACAGTAATAATGAGCGAGAATACACCTTCTTGACAGGGGGCACAACTATGAAAATTATCTCCCCCCGCCCAAATAAAGACCAAACAGTCAAAACTCCGTTCCCAAGTTACCATTCCAAGCCACTGATAGTATTGGCATTCCAGGTGTATTCCATCAAAAGGAAAGGCGACACAAGGCGATATATATATATATATATATATATATATATATATATATATATTACTAATGGAGATTGGATAACTGTCTGTCTGACTCTGACACTATATTAATACTACTACTAACTGTAACTGTACGATTGTACTATCTTTTAATGCTCACTTTAGTTTACTATACTATTTTAGACTATGTACTATCTTCCGATGTTCAATTCAGTGAAGTATCTGCACTTTTGTTGAGACCATTTTCCGAGGCATTACCTTATCATTTTGACGTCAATGTAAAATATGTTTTATGGTCATGACACTATCCGACCAGGCGTTACCTCCTTTTCTTTGAGGGTAGTTTAGTATATGTTCTATGGCCATGATACTACCCGACCAGGCGTTACCTCCTTTTCTTTGAGGGTAGTTTAGTATATGTTCTATGGTCATGATACTATCCGACCAGGCGTTACCTCCTTTTCTTTGAGGGTAGTTTTGTATATGTTCTATGGTCATGATACTATTCTTCCAGGCATTACCTCCTTTTCTTTGGGGGTAGTTTAGTACAGTTTCTATGGCCATGATACTATTCTTCCAGGCATTACCTCCTTTTCTTTGGGAGTAGTTTAGTACATGTTCTATGGCCATGATACTATTCTTCCAGGCATTACCTCCTTTTCTTTGGGGGTAGTTTAGTAAAGTTTCAATGGCCATGATACTATTCTTCCAGGCATTACCTCCTTTTCTTTGGGAGTAGTTTAGTAAAGTTTCTATGGCAATGATACTATTCTTCCAGGCATTACCTCCTTTTCTTTGGGAGTAGTTTAGTACATGTTCTATGGCCATGATACTATTCTTCCAGGCATTACCTCCTTTTCTTTGGGAGTAGTTTAGTAAAGTTTCTATGGCCATGATACTATTCTTCCAGGCATTACCTCCTTTTCTTTGGGGGTAGTTTAGTACAGTTTCTATGGCCATGACACTATTCTTCCAGGCATTACCTCCTTTTCTTTGAGGGTAGTTTAGTACATGTTCTATGGCCATGATACTATTCTTCCAGGCATTACCTCCTTTTCTTTGGGAGTAGTTTAGTATAGTTTCTATGGCCATGATACTATTCTTCCAGGCATTACCTCCTTTTCTTTGAGGGTAGTTTAGTACATGTTCTATGGCCATGATACTATTCTTCCAGGCATTACCTCCTTTTCTTTGGGAGTAGTTTAGTACAGTTTCTATGGCCATGATACTATTCTTCCAGGCATTACCTCCTTTTCTTTGGGGGTAGTTTAGTACATGTTCTATGGCCATGATACTATTCTTCCAGGCATTACCTCCTTTTCTTTGGGAGTAGTTTAGTAAAGTTTCTATGGCCATGATACTATTCTTCCAGGCATTACCTCCTTTTTAATTTGAGGGTAGTTTAGTACATGTTCTATGGCCATGATACTATTCTTCCAGGCATTACCTCCTTTTCTTTGGGAGTAGTTTAGTATAGTTTCTATGGCCATGATACTATTCTTCCAGGCATTACCTCCTTTTCTTTGAGGGTAGTTTAGTACATGTTCTATGGCCATGATACTATTCTTCCAGGCATTACCTCCTTTTCTTTGGGGGTAGTTTAGTACAGTTTCTATGGCCATGACACTATTCTTCCAGGCATTACCTCCTTTTCTTTGAGGGTAGTTTAGTACATGTTCTATGGCCATGATACTATTCTTCCAGGCATTACCTCCTTTTCTTTGGGGGTAGTTTAGTACATGTTCTATGGCCATGATACTATTCTTCCAGGCATTACCTCCTTTTCTTTGGGGGTAGTTTAGTACAGTTTCTATGGCCATGATACTATTCTTCCAGGCATTACCTCCTTTTCTTTGGGAGTAGTTTAGTACAGTTTCTATGGCCATGATACTATTCTTCCAGGCATTACCTCCTTTTCTTTGGGGGTAGTTTAGTACAGTTTCTATGGCCATGATACTATTCTTCCAGGCATTACCTCTTTTTCTTTGGGGGTAGTTTAGTACAGTTTCTATTGCCATGATACTATTCTTCCAGGCATTACCTCCTTTTCTTTGGGGGTAGTTTAGTACAGTTTCTATTGCCATGATACTATTCTTCCAGGCATTACCTCCTTTTCTTTGGGGGTAGTTTAGTACAGTTTCTATTGCCATGATACTATTCTTCCAGGCATTACCTCCTTTTCTTTGGGGGTAGTTTAGTACAGTTTCTATGGCCATGATACTATTCTTCCAGGCATTACCTCCTTTTCTTTGGGGGTAGTTTAGTACAGTTTCTATGGCCATGATACTATTCTTCCAGGCATTACCTCCTTTTCTTTGGGGGTAGTTTAGTACAGTTTCTATGGCCATGATACTATTCTTCCAGGCATTACCTCCTTTTCTTTGGGAGTAGTTTAGTACAGTTTCTATTGCCATGATACTATTCTTCCAGGCATTACCTCCTTTTCTTTGGGGGTAGTTTGTTACAGTTTCTATTGCCATGATACTATTCTTCCAGGCATTACCTCCTTTTCTTTGGGGGTAGTTTGTTACAGTTTCTATTGCCATGATACTATTCTTCCAGGCATTACCTCCTTTTCTTTGGGGGTAGTTTAGTACATGTTCTATGGCCATGATACTATTCTTCCAGGCATTACCTCCTTTTCTTTGAGGGTAGTTTAGTACATGTTCTATGGCCATGATACTATTCTTCCAGGCATTACCTCCTTTTCTTTGGGGGTAGTTTGTTACAGTTTCTATTGCCATGATACTATTCTTCCAGGCATTACCTCCTTTTCTTTGGGGGTAGTTTAGTACATGTTCTATGGCCATGATACTATTCTTCCAGGCATTACCTCCTTTTCTTTGGGGGTAGTTTAGTACATGTTCTATGGCCATGATACTATTCTTCCAGGCATTACCTCCTTTTCTTTGAGGGTAGTTTAGTACATGTTCTATGGCCATGATACTATTCTTCCAGGCATTACCTCCTTTTCTTTGGGGGTAGTTTGTTACAGTTTCTATTGCCATGATACTATTCTTCCAGGCATTACCTCCTTTTCTCTGGGGGTAGTTTAGTACATGTTCTATGGCCATGATACTATTCTTTCGAGGCATTACCTCCTTTTCTTTGGGGGTAGTTTAGTACAGTTTCTATGGCCATGATACTATTCTTCCAGGCATTACCTCCTTTTCTTTGGGGGTAGTTTAGTACATGTTCTATGTCCATGATACTATTCTTCCAGGCATTACCTCCTTTTCTTTGGAGGTAGTTTAGTACATGTTCTATGGCTATGATACTATTCTTCCAGGCATTACCTCCTTTTCTCTGGGGGTAGTTTAGTACATGTTCTATGGCCATGCTACTATTCTTCCAGGCATTACCTCCTTTTCTTTGGGGGTAGTTTAGTACATGTTCTATGGCCATGCTACTATTCTTCCAGGCATTACCTCCTTTTCTCTGGGGGTAGTTTAGTACATGTTCTATGGCCATGATACTATTCTTCCAGGCATTACCTCCTTTTCTCTGGAGGTAGTTTAGTACATGTTCTATGGCCATGATACTATTCTTCCAGGCATTACCTCCTTTTCTCTGGGGGTAGTTTAGTACATGTTCTATGGCCATGCTACTATTCTTCCAGGCATTACCTCCTTTTCTTTGGGGGTAGTTTAGTACATGTTCTATGGCCATGATACTATTCTTCCAGGCATTACCTCCTTTTCTTTGGGGGTAGTTTAGTACATGTTCTATGGCCATGATACTATTCTTCCAGGCATTACCTCCTTTTCTCTGGGGGTAGTTTAGTACATGTTCTATGGCCATGCTACTATTCTTCCAGGCATTACCTCCTTTTCTTTGGGGGTAGTTTAGTACATGTTCTATGGCCATGATACTATTCTTCCAGGCATTACCTCCTTTTCTTTGGGGGTAGTTTAGTACATGTTCTATGGCCATGATACTATTCTTCCAGGCATTACCTCCTTTTCTTTGGGGGTAGTTTAGTACATGTTCTATGGCCATGATACTATTCTTCCAGGCATTACCTCTTTTTCTTTGGGGGTAGTTTAGTACATGTTCTATGGCCATGATACTATTCTTCCAGGCATTACCTCCTTTTCTCTGGGGGTAGTTTAGTACATGTTCTATGGCCATGATACTATTCTTCCAGGCATTACCTCCTTTTCTTTGGGGGTAGGTTAGTACAGTTTCTATGGCCATGATACTATTCTTCCAGGCATTACCTCCTTTTCTTTGGGGGTAGTTTAGTACAGTTTCTATGGCCATGATACTATTCTTCCAGGCATTACCTCCTTTTCTTTGGGGGTAGTTTAGTACATGTTCTATGGCCATGATACTATTCTTCCAGGCATTACCTCCTTTTCTTTGGAGGTAGTTTAGTACATGTTCTATGGCCATGATACTATTCTTCCAGGCATTACCTCCTTTTCTCTGGGGGTAGTTTAGTACATGTTCTATGGCCATGATACTATTCTTCCAGGCATTACCTCCTTTTCTTTGGGGGTAGGTTAGTACAGTTTCTATGGCCATGATACTATTCTTCCAGGCATTACCTCCTTTTCTTTGGGGGTAGTTTAGTACAGTTTCTATGGCCATGATACTATTCTTCCAGGCATTACCTCCTTTTCTTTGGGGGTAGTTTAGTACATGTTCTATGGCCATGATACTATTCTTCCAGGCATTACCTCCTTTTCTTTGGAGGTAGTTTAGTACATGTTCTATGGCCATGATACTATTCTTCCAGGCATTACCTCCTTTTCTCTGGGGGTAGTTTAGTACATGTTCTATGGCCATGATACTATTCTTCCAGGCATTACCTCCTTTTCTTTGGGGGTAGGTTAGTACAGTTTCTATGGCCATGATACTATTCTTCCAGGCATTACCTCCTTTTCTTTGGGGTAGTTTAGTACATGTTCTATGGCCATGATACTATTCTTCCAGGCATTACCTCCTTTTCTTTGGGGGTAGTTTAGTACATGTTCTATGGCCATGATACTATTCTTCCAGGCATTACCTCCTTTTCTTTGGGGGTAGTTTAGTACAGTTTCTATTGCCATGATACTATTCTTCCAGGCATTACCTCCTTTTCTTTGGGGGTAGTTTAGTACATGTTCTATAGCCATGATACTATTCTTCCAGGCATTACCTCCTTTTCTTTGAGGGTAGTTTAGTACATGTTTTATGGCCATGCTACTATTCTTCCAGGCATTACCTCCTTTTCTTTGGGAGTAGTTTAGTACAGTTTCTATGGCCATGATACTATTCTTCCAGGCATTACCTCCTTTTCTTTGGGGGTAGTTTAGTACAGTTTCTATTGCCATTATACTATTCTTCCAGGCATTACCTCCTTTTCTTTGGGGGTAGTTTAGTACAGTTTCTATTGCCATGATACTATTCTTCCAGGCATTACCTCCTTTTCTTTCGGGGTAGTTTAGTACAGTTTCTATGGCCATGATACTATTCTTCCAGGCATTACCTCCTTTTCTTTGAGGGTAGTTTAGTACATGTTCTATGGCTATGATACTATTCTTTCAGGCATTACTTCCTTTTCTTTGGGGGTAGTTTAGTACATGTTCTATGGCCATGATACTATTCTTCCAGGCATTACCCCCTTTCTTTTGAGGGTAGTTTAGTATATGTTCAATGACCATGATACCATCCTCCCAGGCATTACTTACTTATTAGTTTTGGGGGACAGAGGTCGTGATATAATAGAATATGCGAGTTCGAATATTTTTGCTTTTATAATTAATATTTTCTAGACAAAAATAAAATATATCTTGAAACCAATGATAAAAGGGGCAATAGAATATAGCAGCTTTCGTGTTTACATGCTTCCCACGTGAGACGAAAATCCCGCCAACCCGAGGTGAGCCATCTGGAAAGGTAGAAAAATGGCCATGAACTGTTTTTGCTTGGAGCTTTGAAATTTCAAAAGAAAATAATGACTCATAAAATGAACTCATTCTTTTATTTGCTTCAAATCGCCTGTTAACTCTTTTCCTGGAATTGGAGATATATATTTTTAAGCTTTCATTAACCAGTCGAATTAATTTATTGCCGAAAGATGGAAGGCAAATGATAATACCGCACAATTTACACGGGGCAGCTGGTAAATGTAGAAAAATTATATCGAATAATGAAAATTCTGACCTGCAATGGGGAGTCTTTTCCAATTTGAATGTGGTTACTCGTTTCTGTCAAGGGTTCCGGGTGATCCTTGCTGATCATTCCGATGTACTGCGGACATTTGCCTGGAAAGAATTCATATTCGAATATTAACAGATATGGAAAATTTTATATAAAACCACGTAAACGAAAAAAGAACAAAACAAAACATACACGACAAACAACAAACAACGCACAAGCGTACACAACAGACAGACAAACAAACAAACAGAAAACATTAAAACACACATATGCAAAATTTAGACAGGAAACATAATTCTAAAAAAACTTGATATACACCTACAATAAAATATCCCAAAACCACACTAAAAAGAAAATACACCTTCTAACTCACAGAAAGGCACATAAAGAGTGGCTTAAACAGAGCAGAGAGGGAGAAGGTGACAAAATACCAAGGCCTAATGTATGATATGGAGAGAAACTGGAACCTCAAAAACATCAAATATTATCCCAGTTATAATAGGAGCTAAAGGCCTCATGATGAAAAATTTCAAAAAGTATCTGGAAAGTATTCCCGGAAAACCAAGTGCAAAAGTGTTACACCGGCCGTTCTTACACAGGAGAAACTGCACCGGTTGTCACTATAAATAGTGCGAGTCACCAGAGACACAGAAGACAAAGCAGTGTCTTGTAACTGTCTAGCCAAGTGCTAGTCACTTTCTTACTTTGTTAATACACTTGTTAAACCAACCCTCGACTTGACTTCTTTTATTCATTATTTACTGTTGGACAACTTCACAACAAAAAGAAATCCAAATAATTGCACTTAAGGGAACGGCCAAAACCCTTAAAAGAGCATTCGGTTGGAGCCTCTAAATAGCAGGTGATTGTCTGGCATTTGGAAGAATGCCCCGTCCCTATGATAACGAAAACAGAAATATGAAAATTAAAAAAAGGGAGAAACACACACAAGCACGCCGCCTCCACTAGACTTCACAAAGATACACACACACAAACACCACACAATAACACAAACACAGCACCACACACAAACAAGCACACACACAAACACCACACAATAACACAAACACAGCACCACACACAAACAAGCACACACACAAACACCACACAATAACACAAACACAGCACCACAAACACAGCACCACACAAACACAGCACCACACACACAGAGCACCACAAACACAGCACCACACACACACAGCACCACACACAAACAAGCACACACACAAACACCACACAATAACACAAACACAGCACCACAAACACAGCACCACACAAACACAGCACCACAAACACAGCACCACACAAACACAGCACCACAAACACAGCACCACACACACACAGCACCACAAATACAGCACCACACACACACAGCACCACACACAAACAAGCACACACACAAACACCACACAATAACACAAACACAGCACCACAAACACAGCACCACAAACACAGCACCACAAACACAGCACCACAAACACAGCACCACAAACACAGCACCACAAACACAGCACCACACACACACAGCACCACACACAAACAAACACACACACACACAAACAAGCACACACACAAACACCACACAATAACACAAACACAGCACCACAAACACAGCACCACACAAACACAGCACCACACACACAGAGCACCACAAACACAGCACCACACACACACAGCACCACACACAAACAAGCACACACACAAACACCACACAATAACACAAACACAGCACCACAAACACAGCACCACAAACACAGCACCACAAACACAGCACCACACACACACAGCACCACACACAAACAAACACACACACACACAAACAAGCACACACACAAACAAGCACACACACAAACACCACACAATAACACAAACACAGCACCACAAACACAGCACCACACACAAACAAGCACACACACAAACACGTACAGACTTACAAAAAGAAAAAAAAAATTCACACACAAACAAAACAGCGAACAGTTATCTTTCGTCGTTTTGCTCTAATCGTAAATTAGGTTTGACTGATTCGTCTGTTTCACGCCATATCTCACAAACCATTCTATGGACGTCCGGTGCGAAAGCAGACACCACAATATTATTGTACCATTTTAAAGCAGAACAAATACTACAATTTGATTTTAGACCAAGAAAGATGTATTTTAGTTATATGGAAACCCGTAAAATTTATTGGCTGAAAGGGATGAATGGGGGGGGGGGAAATGGCGTGAATTGCTATTTTGTTTGGAGATCATCGAGATTGAAGTAAACATTATTTGCATATAAAAGTGATGTGAGAATCTTTATCCTATCAGTTAGCCTGACATGTTTGATTCAGTAGACCCTTACCGTTGACTGCATTGATGATCTGAACTGTCGTCTTTCCCTTTTTGCCAATGATCGTGTTTACTGGATTGTGAAGAATAACTTTGAATTTTTCGTTATTTTCTTTTAGCTTGTCGGCTTCGATCAAAACGCTCCACGTGGCCTTCATCATACCTGAAAATAATAATAATAATAATAATAATAATAATAATAATAATATTAATTATAATAATAATAATAATAATAATAATATTAATTATAATAATAATAATAATAATATTAATTATAATAATATTAATAATAATAATATTTATAATAATAATAATATTTATAATAATGATAATAATAATAATGATAATAATAATAATGATAATAATAATAATAATAATAATAATGATAATAATATTATTAATAATAATAATATTTATAATAATAATAATAATATTTATAATAATAATAATATTTATAATAATAATAATAATAATAATAATGATAATGATAATAATAATATTTATGATAATAATAATAATATTTATAATAATAATAATATTTATAATAATAATAATAATAATAATGATAATTATAATAATAATAATAATAATAATAATAATAATAATAATGATAATAATAATAATAATAGTAATAATATTTATCATAATTATAATATTTATAATAATGGTAATAATAACAATAATATTTATAATAATAATAATAATAATAATAATATTAATAATAATAATAATAATAATAATAATAATAATAATAATAATAATAATAATATTAATAATAATAATAACAAAATGATAAAATATTACAACATTAATTAAACAATGTCAACATAAATATATGCCATCTCACAATCTATTTTCTGTGATAATAATTGACTATTCATGCAACAAATGCCATTAACTTCCGACTTCCGGTCGTAACACATCTCAACCGAGGGTTGCACATATTTTTTTCTCGTCTTTCTGAAGATGTGGTATTATATAAATAAATAAAAACAAATATAGATGTTATTATATGAAATGAACTTCCGACTTCCGGTCAAAACACATCTCATTCGAGATCGCACATATTGTTTTTCTTCTCTTCCTGAAGATGAGGTCTACCTCGAAAATCCAAAGAACTCAACAACACGGATGCCATCCTAATTCGACACACAACGTTGGTAAATAAGATTATTATCGAAAATTATTGAAACTTTTCAATATTGTCGTTTGTTTTATTCACCTCGTCACGTGTCCAACAGGTTTTCTACCAAACTGCACTGTCATAGCCTTCAAAAACAATTTCTTAAATAATAATAATAATAATAATAATAATAATAATAAACACCTGGGCAGTATCACTAATAAGATACTCTGGACCATTCATAGGCTGGACTGAAGAAGAACTCAGGCACCTTGACCAGAAGACTAGAAAATGAATAACCATGTACAACACACTACATCCAAAAGACGATACATGACATGAAACGAAGGGGGAAGAAGACTGGCAAGTATAGATGATTGTGTGGAAGACTAAAAAAAGTTCAGGAGAAATTCATAACTCAGAACACGGAACGGCTAATCACCGCAGCAAGAGACACCGTTCTAACGAGCAACTTGGGAAGCACCGGCACCAGAAACAAAGCAATAAGAAAAGAAAAGTGGGAAGAAAACAACTACATCCGACTAACAAAAGAAGAAACCAACGAAAATATATGGGCATGGCTAAGAAAAGGATACTTGAACAGAGAAACGGAATCTTTACCGATGGCTGCACAGAACCAGGCGATCAGGAAAAACTACATTAAAGCTAAAATAGATAACACACACGAAAAACAGTACATGCAGACTGTGTTGACAAAGAGACGAAACAGTAAATCATATAATAAGTGAATGTAGCAAACTAGCCCCAAAAAGAATACAAGAACATACATGACTGTGTGGGGACAGCATTACACTGGGGACTGTACAAACAATTGAATTTTGAATACGCAGACAAATGGTACAAACATAACCTAGAAACAGTACTGGAAAACGAAAAACATAAAATCATCTGGGATATGGATATACAAACAGACAAACTCATACAAGCAAGGAGACCGGATGTTATAATAATCGACAAGAAGGAAAAAATCTTGCAAAATTGTAGACTTCGTCGTTCCAGCAGACAATAGAGTGAAAATCAAAGAGACGGAAAAACGAAGTAAATACACGGAACTAGCCAGAGAACTGAAAGAAATATGGAGCATGAAAAAAGTCAGTATAATACCAATAATCGTAGGAGCTCTAGGAACAATTCTAAGAAAAAAATTGGAAAAAAGACTGGGGGAATTTGGTATCAAAGGGATCATCAAAACCATACAAAGGACGGCAATGATCAAAACAGCTGCAGTCTTAAGGAAAATCCTCGAATGCGGAAACCAACCCGCATAAGCTACGAAGGGTAACCAGTTACATGAAATTTACAACAGGAACAAAAAAAACCCAAAAATGGTCCCGGCCTAGGCTGACACCACACAAAATATTTGTAGAGAGTCAAGGAGGATGAGAAGACCGAGGAGGGACAGCACAAACCAGACCTCCACTGGAAAGTACAAGGAGTGCTTGGACCTTGGGGAGGCTTATTGCCACCCAAATCCCAGAGAGGACCAATGGTCCTTACCAGCGAGAAATCAATGATAAGCGGCTGTTGCGATACCGCAAGGTTATTTGCGGTGGTTATCGAAAGTGGTGGAGAATACTGAAAATCTGGGGAGACTTGTTGTCACTCAGACTCCAGGGGATACCACCGGTTGTTGTCGGTGAGCAATCACTGATGATGATTTGTGTGAGAAGTCCTAATGAGTATAAATAATAATAATAATAATAATAATAATAATAATAATAATAATAATAATTTTCTTTTAAATAAACAACTTTGTTTATCGGATTCAATAAAAGGAACAATAATTTTAAACAACTCTTGTGGACTCTGATGAAGGGAAGAATAATAATAAAAAATTGCGACCGAAATAATAATAATAAAAAAATATTTGTATTACATGTATGGCTTCTAAAGGCTTCATTGCTTTAATTTTCAAATACTAACTAACGATGCATTTTTGGGAACTATTGGAGGAAATATTTAATAGAATTAGATCTGTATATTATAAATATAGGAGTAACGCTGTAATTTAAAGATGAATCAAAAAGATCGTTAAAAAGAGAATTATCGAAATTAGCATGGCCAAAAAAGTAACAAAAAAGTTTTGGTCGTGTAAATTCTTTTGACGAATACGTGTTGAGTCACTGCCGACCTTAGAACATGACTTGTAACCATCTTGTGATTGTGTACAAAGTCGCGTAGTTTTCGCACCCATTGAGTACGCATGCGCAAACCGATATGAGATCACGTACCTGGCTCAAATTGCACTTGTTTAGCCGTGCTAGGAATAAAATCGTTTTGAGCTTTTGCGGACATTGGTCGAACCCGTATCCCAACCAAAGCAGGTTTCTCCACGTCTCCAGCTCGTATGAGAGTCAGAGCCATGGTTCCAATATTTTCACACGTTACGTAATCCGTGAGAAGGAAACCGGTTCGAGACCACTTGAATTCAAATCTGACAAAAAGAAAAGAAAAAAAAAATGAGATGAGTAGAAAAGATGACACAAAGGACTTAAATCCTGTATTCAAATAAATAGGAGCACCAAAAATAAATAATACGCGTCTTAAAAGAAGATATCTTCATTAATACAAACACTATTCACTTTTGTGCAAACGGGGATTCCAGAAAAAAAAAAAAAAAAAAAAAAAGAGCCACGTCTGACATCTGGATGATCTGATATCAACATAGTTTCCTGCTGTTGAACCAATCAGGACCTTTCCCGCCTAAATGAAACAACAACTCTAGGTTTCCTGCTGTTGAACCAATCAGGACCTTTCCCGCCTAAATGAAACAACAACTCTAGGTTTCCTGCTGTTGAACCAATCAGGACCTTTCCCGCCTAAATGAAACAACAACTCTAGGTTTCCTGCTGTTGAACCAATCAGGACCTTTCCCGCCTAAATGAAACAACAACTCTAGGTTTCCTGCTGTTGAACCAATCAGGACCTTTCCCGCCTAAATGAAACAACAACTCTAGGTTTCCTGCTGTTGAACCAATCAGGACCTTTCCCGCCTAAATGAAACAACAACTCTAGGTTTCCTGCTGTTGAACCAATCAGGACCTTTCCCGCCTAAATGAAACAACAACTCTAGGTTTCCTGCTGTTGAACCAATCAGGACCTTTCCCGCCTAAATGAAACAACAACACTAAGTGTGAGTGCAGGTCATCAGTACCTTTCCCCCTTCCGGCCTAAATGAAACAACAAATCTAGGTTTCCTGCTGTTGAAGCAATCAGGACTTTTCCCCCTTCCGGCCTAAATGAAACAACAAATCTTGGTTTCCTGCTGTTGAAGCAATCAGGACCTTTCTCCCTTCCGGCCTAAATGAAACAACAAATCTAGGTTTCCTGCTGTTGAAGCAATAAGGACCCTTCCCGCCTAAATAAAACACCAACTCTATATTTCCTGCCGGTGAACCAATCAGGACCCTCTCCGCTAAAATGAAACAACAGCTATAAGTTTTCTTGCTGTTGAACCAGTCAGGACCCTTCCCGCCTAAATGAAACAACAACTCTAAGTGTGAGTGCAGGTCATCCAAAAATATAATCGGTAGCCACAAATAGCAGACTTGTCCATGGCTACTAGCTGGGGACAGAGGGAATTCCCCACAACCAATCATCACAACAGAAAAACGGCGTAAATTTCACGCACGTACCCACATTGGCCTGTATAGTGAAATTTACGCAGAATGTCCCCTTTCCGGTATTGAAGGTCTCCACTTCCTTGGAGAGTATCCCGAATTTTCAACAGTCGGAAGGCCAATACACTTCGTTCCGTAATACAAAACAACGCATTATCGGCATTTTCAGATCGTTGCTTTCTACCGATCGCACAGTTCTGGACTTAGAGGGAAACAATCTTCTGCCCTCTGAATTGCAAATTTTTTTCAAACCCAGCGCTGAAGCTCACCACTACGAACAATGACGAAGCATTTTATTTCCCTCTTCTCCAGGGGAGGTTAGTCACAAGGTCAGACGTGGTTTTGAAAAGGCAGCGCACTGGGATAAGTGCGCTCTTACCTAGAAAAAATGCCTGAGCAGCCCACCGGCATTTCCAGGTAGAAACGCCTCAGACGATTAGCATTAAACAAACCCCTTTTCAGAGAGAAGGTAAAGTCTGGGATAGTGGACCTACTAGTGCTTAACAGAACCCTGCCTCAGTCCGACAGGAACAAAGTCACTGTCGGAATGATTGTCGAAGACGTATTTCCGATTGGTACGAACACACCTACTGAAGCTATGCCAGCTAAATATTTTATTTACCTCCTCTCTACGTTAGACACAAGGTCAGGTGTGCAAAGCCAACGCACTAGGATTAGCGAGCTTTGGCCGACAAAAATGCCTGAGCAGCCCCCGTCGGCATTCCCTGGTAGGGGCGTCTCAGGCGATTAGCTATAAACTAACCCCTTCTCAAAGAGAAGGTAAAGTCTGGGAGAGTTGTCCATGCCTCAGCCCGACAGCAACAAAGTCACTGTCGGACGGATTGTTGAAAACGTATCCCCAAATAGTACGACCACATACTCACCCTGTGCCAGGTAAGTATATTAGCTAGAGTAACCGTCTAAAAGAAGTAAAATGGTCGACCATAGTCGAGGGCGACCCGAAGGCTCCCTTTTCATTATCTACAACAACAAGATGTACTTGTATTGTTGCTGTTTTTTAGATGTTAATCCAATGAAACTCCTGTGCTCATACGATAGTGCTCAATAACTAGTAGAGCTGTATTATGGTATACATTCCTTTATTTATACAAACATTATTGGCTACATATGTGAATACATGTTTTAACTGCGATCTCGTTCGAAATCCAGCTTCATCTGGCCATTTTAAAACTTGTAGCCAATAATGTTTATAGTATCAATTCCTATATATATATATATATATATATATATATATATATATATATATATATATATATATATATATATATATGTTTCAGTAATTATAAGATATTAGTTGACGCTTATATCTTTTGTTGGATTGCTTCATATATATATATATATATATATATATATATATATATATATATATATATAAGAAAAAAAATCCGAGAATTATTTTTCCGTAAAAAGAATTGAGAACTCGCGGTTATCAGTATCAAAATTGTAAACAAACGAATTATTCTAGTGGTATGTCTATTTACTTATTTAATGTCTGTATACATCACTTCTTATGTTTAGAAAATAACACTAACCCTAACCCTAACATTAACACTAACCCTAACCCTAACACTAACACTAACCCTAACACTAACACTAACCCTAACACTAACCCTAACACTAACACTAACCCTAACCCTAACACTAACCCTAACACTAACACTAACCCTAACACTAACACTAAGCCTAACCCTAACACTAACCCTAACACTAACCCTAACACTAACACTAACCCTAACCCTAACACTAACACTAAGCCTAACACTAACCCTAACCCTAACACTAACACTAAGCACATTAAATACCAAATCAAATCAAAATGTTGTGCGTGACTAATATTACGTCCTTTAATAATTGAACAAACATGTTGGAGTAGAAATAGGGGGGGTTGTTGGGGGGGGAGCGATGAGAGAGACGAGGGGGTAGCAACGTCGTTAAGCGGTAACCAACGGTATGTATATGTGCTATGGGAAGGAGTAGACCTTTTGCAACGACTGCGCGATCTCAGTGGCTCCTACCACGCCTTTGAACCCCTTTGAACTTCGCCTCCCAACCCCTTCCCCCAGATCTATCCCTACCCCTTCCCTAAGCATCCATACATACAATTGATTTCTCCTTCACCCCCTTCGTTATCTGCTTAACTCTCCCCTCTATCCTCCCCTCCTACACAAACTTCCCCTCTTTTCAATCTTTGTACCGTGAGATCAAATCGTGGTGTTATTGTTTCTTTCTACTCATGTGTCACCACTTTTGGCTAAGATCAAAGTGTAGTATCTGTTCCGATGGATACTGCACCCCATAGACTGGTAGTGTCTTGGTCTTCGGGGCTTGATTTACACCGGTCTATGAGTCTGTCTGTCCTGTGCAGTTCTAGGAGGTCCACCCTCCCAGGCTTCGCCTCCCCTCTTTGGAGAGGAGTACGTTTATTGCTTACTGCCTGAGGCGCCCCTACCGGGAATGCCGACGGGGCTGCCCAGGCAATTTTTAAACCCCACTTTCCCGACCCGACCTTGGGTCACATCTTACTTGTGGAAGTAAGATAAAAACTGGCCTTGTGCCTAACTCCTGGAAAGGAGTAAATCAATACTCATGTGTCACCACTTATTCAGGCCATAAAAACACTCGAGGATGAAGATTATTGAGATGAATTGATTGACAGTTTGAATGATTGTCTTTTTTGGCTAGGATCAAAGTATAGTATCTGTTCTGATACTACACTTCATCTTTTCTGTCCTCGGTCAGTGAAAGAGAAATCCTTCTAGACTGAGGCAGTTCTTATTTTTGTTCCAATCCGAATTGCCCGTTTTTGGGAAGCTGGATTTTCTTCCACATTAAAAATCGACCTTGCGTCAAACTCTGCCCGCGTGGAGAGGCAAATGAAAAAAAGGAACTAGATACTATGAAACGATTGTAAATCTCCACATCTCATCCACTGAAAACAACAGTTAACCCCTTTAAAATATCAACCCCTAAAACATTTCTGAGAAATTTCGGACTTTGAGGACTAAAACACGATATAGGGGTTAAAGCGAGGGTTACGATGCTTTCGGAAGTAAACCCAAGCCCCACTTTCCACTCTCCATCAGTATAGATAGCCGTGGACTCCCATAGAGCCGATCCACCCTTTGCCAGTTGTTGTTTCTTTGTTGTACTTTGGAAGATGGTCTACTGCTGCCACATTTTAAGGAGTTTTTGGGGCCGTAATATGGGCAGAACCTCCAATTTGAAAATTCAAATATTTCAAATTTACATCAAATTTGATTCATTTCTATTAGACACCAAATAAGCAAGATTCGCCAATTTCAATTTTTTATCAAGACCCCATCAGCCTTCAATTTTAGAC
Source organism: Sepiola atlantica (assembly GCA_963556195.1). NCBI lineage: Eukaryota > Metazoa > Mollusca > Cephalopoda > Sepiida > Sepiolidae > Sepiola > Sepiola atlantica. The sequence continues at coordinate 14,035,208 of OY744544.1, forward strand.
ATTTTCTAGAATAAAAAAAACATGTAATTGATTTTGATCAAAATTGGAATAAAGATTCTAGACATAAGGTTTAGTATCTATATATATCTTAATTTTAATCTTCGTAAGGGGCATAAAAGTGGTGCAAAACTATTCTGTTCAGAGAATCAATTTTACCAGCACTGGAATGAGTATTTTTCTAACTTTATATATATATATATATATATATATATATATATATATATATATATATATATATATATATATATATACACCCCCTAAACTATAAACATTTACAAAATAAAGTAATTGTACTGATGTTACTCACCGTCTTGCCGAGAATATATATTCCAAAATTTAGCTTCCTGTACATACACACACACACGCATATTTTTTCTTTTTTCCTTTTTTTTCTTTTCTTTTTTTTTTTTTTTTTTTTCCCCCGTTTTTCCGACCCTCTCGGTCTTCTATTGTTGTCTTCTGATAATGAAAGTTGTTCTTTCGAAAATTTAAGATTACCCTTTGCCGATCTGTTACTTACCAAAAAAAAAAAATACTATTTGGTATTTAATCAGTTTTCGTGAAATTATTAATAAATCGTTTTGAGTTTCACTTTCTCCCTGCGTTTATTTCTTTTCACTTTTCCATCTCACGGCAACCACATCGCATTGCTATAGCCTTGGACGACTAATTTACACTTACATTTACCAGCAATGCTTCAAGCAAACTACAATCTCCTTTTATATATATATATATATATATATATATATATATATATATATATATATATATATATATATATATATATATATATATATATAAGGTTAATACAACAAAAGATATAAGAGGCAACTAGTATCTTTAATTAGTGAACATCCGGATAAAAATATACTACATTCATGAGTTAAGGACTTTAAAGAACTTTGCCTGAACATTGAATTGTAATAAAATTTGATTCGCACCTTATTTTATTCTTTCATGTTCTAGTGATACACAGCAACACTCTCTCCCACAATTTAAACCTTTCAGACTGCACTCTCCTCAAGAACGAACACTCTCTCTCACGTCGCAACTGCATAGAAAGCGCGACTATCCTCCTTTCATCACCTTCAAACTTCAACTTAAGACACGGATCCTATACCCTAAGCAAACACTTAGCTAAAGCTGCACTAAAACAATGCAATATATTACACCACTGCGCCCCTAACTAAGTATATATCTATCTATCTATCTCTCTCTATATATATACATATATATAG
>OY744544.1:14041445-14043945 GCA_963556195.1 Sepiola atlantica
GGTCCATGGTGACCTCGGAGCCGTCTTGGATGTACCTGAAAATACACGAAGGGCACAAGTGATTAAATAAAACAGTTTTTGCGACTGAGTGGAGTACTAGACTGTTTATATTTAGAATTTCTAGAATCTGGGCGATTCGAATTTAGAATAACTCCAACCACTGATACTTTAGATATATTAACGACATTCTAATTTTTCTTCCAAAAAATCTAAAAAACGAATTAAACACAGCCGAACCATCCATAAAGTTTACCTATGATAAGAAAAATAACTCGATACAATTTCTAGACACGCTTATAAAAAAAATCCAACAATAATCTATTCTTTAAAGTGGATCGCAAAACAACACACAAAAATGACTATATATATTTTTTATTCACACCATAAACATAAAATAAAAACAGGCATTTCCTACGTTCTTTCAGAATCTGTAGTCCACAATATTTAGACGAATAATTCAAATACACCATAAATTAACTGTAAACACTGCAATAGCCCACATATTTCATATTAAATGCAAATAAATGACTTCATAGAAAACAAAATATGCAGATCGGATAATGATCTAGTCCAATATGAGATTTAATTAAAAAAAAAGTTGAACTGCAAATTAACAACCCCTTCTTGTACTTATAGAGAATTTGTATCTGATTAAACGGAAACTATATCAGTAATTATATTAATTATACTTTTAATTCTCAATTCATGAGGTAGTATAGTATCTGTTCTCTTGTCATGATAACATCCTCACAGGGATCACCATCCGCGTTTGTCTGCTTGTTGAGAGTAGTGTAGTATCTGTTCTGTTGTAATAAGACCATCCTACCTGTCACAAGAAATTGTTACACTCAGCTGTGCATTAGCAAACTTGGCATTTACGGATACCGGTGTCATTAATTCTTCTCTACACTAATGATTCCCGTAAGGATGAAACGTATACGTATGTAGAAAAAAAATATAATTATTTGTCGCCCCCAAATATAGGCTGGGCTCTGTAGCGAGTAGTATTAACACAACTGTCATCCTTTGAATAGTAGAACTCTTTACGACAGCTGCCTTTAAATAGGATTAATTTCTCGCTAGTTTACCGAGTAAGATATCATTCTACTCTATTGAGACACATTATGAATATGATATATATATATATATATATATATATATATATATATATATATATATATATATATATCAGTACCATTGGAGAGCCATGAATATTATAAGTGTCCTTTTTTAAATCTCCGAAACAGTTACATGGTAAACAGCTGATGATCCCCGTTTAATATTTCTACGTTTAAGTTAAGATCCCCTGTTTTTGTTTCACTGTTAGATACTTGAATCCCTCCCCCTTTTTATGAATTTTACAACAAATGCTAAGTCTGCGATATCTTGGATTTAGTTAGTTTCTCTGGGAATTTAAACTGTATTTTCCTTTTTTCTTTTCTTTTGTTTAAAATGACTCAAAGCTTCTTTAGACTATATATATATATATATATATATATATATATATATATATATATATATATATATATATATATATATACATACATATATATATATATTATAAAACATTAATTGCAAGATCATGATTTCATAATAGAATCAGATTACAAAACATGCACGATTTCTGTGATTAGATAACACTCTAGTTCAAGATCGCACGACACTGTTTTATCCACAAATGATAAAAGTCGAACTTCAAATTAAAAAAAGTTGAAGTAAAATTTAACAAGTCCATAACACTCATAAAGATTCTCCCGTTTCGTGTACCAGTTTCAGTTTGTCGTGGCGTGTGTATAAACCATTATACACACGTTGTCGTCGGAAACCCAGGTTCTTGATCGTCTGCAGACAAAATCACTCGGACGCTGATGTTAGTTTATTAGAAGGTTTATGAATCAGAAAAGAACAGTCACAAGGGAAACCAGAGAAAGAAAACCAACATGTCAAAGTCACAGGTTACTTGCGTGTGCAAGAGAGAAATACAGACAGATAGATAGACGGATAGATAGCTTATCTCGTTACATTTGAACGTGCCCGCCCCACCTTCATTGGGGATCTTCTGGGGATGCCCATGTTTCGTATCTGCGACCGCCCACCCTTACTGAAACTCTTCGGGGGAATGGCCACGTCTCGTATCCGTGTGCTTATATAAAACGAAAAGAGGAAGATCTCCATTCATCCGGAAGTCACATTGTTTCGCCAACTTCCGTTAACTAAAAATGCTGACCTCCCATCCGCCAATCATACCTCGATTCAACTAACTGCTTTCGTTATGTAACAAATATTCATAATGTCTTGTTCGTTGGTTGTACTCATAACAGCCGATGATATGTTCTTGTCATTGTTCTGACCAAGAAGGACTACCTCGCTGATGATCAGATATTTCTATTGTCAGAACGAGGTAAGGTTTAGTTTTGTCTCTTGCAGGAATTATCTCCTACTTCGGGACGGGGTGGTGGTTTACTTCTAATCGATTGAGGCGCCCCTACCGAGGAATATC
>OY744544.1:14046445-14051445 GCA_963556195.1 Sepiola atlantica
AGAGAGAGAGAAAGAGAGTGAGAGAAAGGGAGATAGAAAGATAGAGAGATATAGAGAGAGAGATAGAGAGAGAGAGAGAGAGAGAGAGAAAGAGAGAGATGGAAGCAAGAGTAATAGATCATATATAAAATAATACCAGGGGGTCTCACCAAAATACAGCGAGAGAGAATGGTTTGGTTTGGTTATTTTGTTTTACGGCATATAAACCCTTTTCAGATTATTTAATGCCGAATACGTTCATTTAGGCAAAAGTTTTCATGCTTCAATTTCTTTATATCTTCAAGCATTTATACACGGTGTTTGGTTTGGTTGTTTTGTTTTACGGCATATCAACCCTTTTCGGTGATTTAATGCCGAATCCGGTCATTTTGCTAAAAGTTTTTATGCTTCAAGTTCTTTATATATTCAAGCATTTATTCATGTTTTTTGGTTTGGTTGTTTTGTAGAGGAAAAAAATTGTTTTTGTTTTTGGCTTTGCAGAACATTATTGAGTTTTGCGTAGGGAAATGAAAAAAAACAATAACATCAATGTTTGGTGCATTTTTGGTCAAGAATCTGGTATCTCCAGACAGCCGGATCTGGTAGCACCGATGAGAAAGGATGAAAGTGATAGATATAATGTTAGTTAGAGATGGGTTAATTGATGAGTTAATTGCAAATTACAGCTAAATAGAACAACTTAAATGAAAGTTGTTTTAACCATAACTGAATCGCCAAAACGTCCTTAATATTTTAGCACTTATTTTACGTGGTCTATTATATAAAGGGCCATTGTCTATGCGTGTGTATGTTTGTGTGTTTGTGTGTATGTTTGTATTCCTGCAAAAGGCTCGAGAGATACTCGACAATAACCGTAAAGTTGACATTTTCTAAATCTCCCATCTTTCGGACGAGAAATATCGAAACATTGAAAAAAAACATCGATTCCTTCGTGCCGAACCGACACAGAACTTCTTTTCAGGAGGGGGGGTACCACATTTCTTCGTTTTCACGTCATCTGTACGTTGTGTGAATGTGCGGTTTGTCAAAACAAGGCTCGGATTCAAACAGCATTCAAGCAACGGGAAGAGGGGGGGGGGCACCGGAGTAGAGAGAGAATGTTACACTTTTGTCTGCAGAAAAGGAGGGGAAAACGGGGGAGGAGGAGAAGAGCCCTGAGCAACACCGGGTACCCCTGCTAGTTAAAATATATTAGAAGAAAAAGAAAGCCTTATGGAAACAAACGTTGATTGACTCAGCTTTTGTATAATAATCGATAGATGATGAACATATTGAGTTAACTCGATACTGAGTAATCGTAGTATTTATCTCAAAATTCATCTCATTCATTAAAATTAAGTAGCATAGTATTTACCTGCATTGAGAAAGTTAATCAAAGTTAAGGGGAGTTTAAGGGGAAAGTTAAGGGGAAAGTTAAGGACAAAGTTAAGGGCAAAGTTAAGGGCAAAGTTAAGGGCAAAGTTACGGGCAAAGTTAATGGCAAAGTTAGGGCAAAATTAAGGGTAAAGTTAAGGACAAAGTTAAGGGTAAAGTTAAAGGCAAAGTTAATGGCAAAGTTAGGGCAAAATTAAGGGTAAAGTTAAGGACAAAGTTAAGGGTAAAGTTAAAGGCAAAGTTAATGGCAAAGTTAAGGGCACAGTTAAAGTTAAAGTTAAGGGTAAAGTTAAAGGCAAAGTTAAGGGCAAAGTTACGGACAAAGTTAATGGCAAAGTTAAGGGAAAAGTTACGGGCAAAGTTAAGGGTAAAGTTAAGGACAAACTTACTGGCAAAGTTATGGGCAAAGTTAAGGGCAAAGTTACAGGCAAAGTTCAGGTTAAAGTTGAAGGCAAAGTTAAGGGCCAAGTTAAGGGTAAAGTTAAGGACAAAGTTAATGGCAAAGTTAAGGGACAGGTTAAGGGTAAAGTTAATGGCAAAGTTATGGGCAAAGTTACGGGCAAAGTTAAGGGTAAAGTTAAGGACAAACTTAATGGCAAAGTTATGGGCAAAGTTAAGGGCAAAGTTACGGGCAAAGTTAAAAGTAAAGTTAAAGGCAAAGTTAAGGGCAAAGTTAAAGACAAAGTTAAGGGCAAAGTTAAGGGCAAAGTTAAGGGGAATTGAGATCGAGCAACATACAAAGCCAACAATAGAGATGTTATGTCCGCATATAACAAAGCTCAAAATCAAATTAAAAACGATAACTGATATTCTTAAAAGATTCTATGTACCAACGAGTCACCGTTTACGAAGGCTCAAAAGCCATTCGAGGATAAAGGTTAATGAGTTTGCCAGGTGGACGATAAAGAAAACACGTTGAGGATTGGAGATGATACGTGAAACTGGGCAAGCTTTGAGTATTTAAGAAGATGACTCAACAAGAATTTGTTAAGATTGGACTTGAAAACAACCATGTTATAATCAGCTGAGAAGCAGCCCCGTGATATTATGTTCTGCAGATGTGCATTTCTTTGAAAGAAATTGTTCAGGGAAATTCCGTTTAGTTAAGGCACAGAGAGGAATAAATGAAAAAATTACATTAGTGGTAGCTAAACGAGTTTTTGCAACAAATGTTTTATTGGAGTGAACCAGAGATGCGTCCATTTATAGGAGTGAACCAGAGATGCGTCCATTTATAGGAGTGAACCAGAGATGTGTCCATTTATAGGGGTGAACCAGAGATGCGTCCATTTATAGGGGTGAACCAGATATGCGTCCATTTAGAGGGGGTGAACCAGAGATGCGTCGATTTATAAGGGTGAACCAGAGATGCGTCCATTTAGAGGGGTGAACCAGAGATGCGTCCATTTATAGGGGTGAACCAGAGATGCGTCCATTAATAGGGGTGAACCAGAGATGCGTCCATTTAGAGGGGGTGAACCAGAGATGCGTCCATTTATAGGGGTGAACCAGAGATGCGTCCATTAATAGGGGTGAACCAGAGATGCGTCCATTTAGAGGGGGTGAACCAGAGATGCGTCCATTTATAGGGGTGAACCAGAGATGCGTCCATTTATAGGGGTGAACCAGAGATACGTTAATTTAGAGGGGTGAACCAGAGATGCGTCCATTTATAGGGGTGAACCAGAGATGCGTCCATTTATAAGGGTTGAACCAGAGATGCGTCCATTTAGAGGGGGTGAACCAGAGATGCGTCCATTTATAGGGGTGAACCAGAGATGCGTCCATTTATAGGGGTGAACCAGAGATACGTTAATTTAGAGGGGTGAACCAGAGATGCGTCCATTTATAGGGGTGAACCAGAGATGCGTCCATTTATAGGGGTGAACCAGAGATGCGTCCATTTATAAGAGTGAACCAGAGATGCGGCCATTTATAGGGGTGAATCAGAGATGCGTCCATTTATAGGGGTGAACCAGAGATGCGTCCATTTATAGGGGTGAACCAGAGATGCGTCCATTTATATGGGTGAATCAGAGATGCGTCCATTTATAGGGGTGTACCAGAGATGCGTCCATTTATAGGGGTGAACAAGAGATGCGTCCATTTATAGCGGTGAACCAGAGATGCGTCCATTTATAGGGGTGAATCAGAGATGCGTCCATTTTGAGGGGTGAACAAGAGATGCGTCCATTTATAGGGGTGAACCAGAGATGCGTCCATTTATAGGGGTGAACCAGAGATGCGTCCATTTATATGGGTGAACCAGAGATGCGTCCATTTATAGGGGTGAACCAGAGATGCGTCCATTCAGATGGGTGAACCAGAGACGCGTCCATTCATATAGGTAAACCAGAGATGCGTCCATTTATAGGGGTGAACCAGAGATGCGTCCATTCATATGGGTGAACCAGAGATGCGTCTATTCATTTGTGGTGAACTAGAGATGCGTCCATTCACTGTATGCGTTTTGCGATGAAAACGCCATTTGAAACTTAACCGTGACAGACCAAGAGACGACTCTAAAGACCAACATACAGATACTATTGTAAAGATACGTGGACATGATCGGTGCTCGACTGAGCTCTAATCTCCGATTCCACCCGTAAAACATTCAGACCAAGAACTCGACTTCTACCAACACTGCAAATAACTTTTCCTTACTTCCCTTGTGTATCTAAAAACTAACGGAATTTCTACGAACAGAGTTTTTTCCCATCGGTGGAAGTCGTTACCGCGGTGCTGCTTTCATGCAGACTACAACATGGTCTTCTTCAAGTACAATGTCAACGAATACCTGTTGAGGCGTCCTTTTACGCAATCAAATTTCGGGCATTTCCCTAATTGTTTTCAATTCCCTCGGAGTACTGTTCCGTTATCCAACTGACAATTTCATTAACTTTTATCCCCGAGTGGCTTTGGCCTCGATAAACGGTGATTCATTAATATAAAAAAAGTGTAGAAAGATTAACTTCAAACTGAAAAATAGAACATCGAATTAAAAAAAAGAAAATTTTAAATTGTGTGCGAGAGTAACACACATGTTGAGTAACTTGTATTTATTTCGATTTTCACAACGTTTCGGCCGATGTAACCTTCAACCTACTTCAGGTGCATCATTTCGAACTCAGGAATTGTTATGTTTAACTCGGGAATCGATACGAATTTCGAACTGAACCCCTTATTTAATTTCATGGGGTAGATTGTTCTCGTTCCGTCAGCCATGACCAGGTAGAAGTGTTAAGCAATTCTTTTTATTCTTCGTTATTATCGCCTCTAGTAAAGATTGAACCTTCAACTTCCAGAAGACTGTGACTTAGAACTGAGTGTAACACAACGCCTTTATCCGTTGCACCACGAGGCCATATAAGTTTATCCGGTTACGTTTTAGTGTAGCAAGATTAAATATTTGATGTGTAAAAATAAGGTATAAAATGGAAAATTCAGTCTACGGTTAAATGAAGTAAAAAGGGGGAATTTTCCACTAGACGTCAAGTTAGAGGTGAGAGCAACGTGTACAAGAAGTTGCGTCACGGGAGGAAGTACGTGGCAGGAAAGTGAGATCGGTTTTGCCTCTTAGGTGTTTGACGTCAAGGTGAACAGACGCCTGTTTTGAGACATCCACT
>OY744544.1:14053945-14066445 GCA_963556195.1 Sepiola atlantica
TAACATAAGTCATTCCTTTAAACCTTCAATTAAATTCATATTTACAAATATACACTTATAACTGCTATTATTAAATTTACATATGTATTTACAATATTTTCCGATAAGGTTATATTAATAGACATTATTCATACAATTAATTAAAGCCATTTTCATCATAACCGGCGTGTTTTCTAAACCATTTCAACGCGAGTACTGTTAAAACTGCAAAGTCATTGGCTGTCCTCCCTCCGGTAATTAAATATGGCGATCTGATTAAGCAGCAGATTGGCTGTTTAATCAGTAGTGTCCTCCCTCCGGTAATTAAATATGGCGATCTGATTAAGCAGCCAATTGGCTGTTTAATCAGTGGTGTCCTCCCTCCCTCCGGTAATTAAATATGGCGATCTGATTAAGCAGCCGATGTTAATATGGCACGTTAAATATGTAAACAACAACGCTGGTATCCACCGTGCTCAGTTTTCCATTTTTAAAACCGTCCTAAGTTTGTTTATTCTGAGCCATTATGTTTTAAAACACAAATTTATTAAATCAAATTGTTTAATTAAAATAATAATTGATTTAAAAATTACTATATAAAAACGCGCGTGCGCACGCACACACCCACACACACACAGTTCAGGTAAACTTTTTCTTTCCGAGAATTAAAAAACTTTTCGTGTTTACTGTATTTGATTTCTTAATACTTTCATATCCAATATTATCATTTTTTCACGACCTCAACAGAATTTATGATTCCATGTTTTATTTATTAAAAAAAAGATGTGATTTTTTTTCTTTAATGTCAACACGATAAACTAACACATTGTACTGGAAAACTATAAAACTGATTGTAGAATCAAATTGTTTATTAAAAAAGGGTCATTAAACACACACACACACACACTGTGTTCACTGTATTTGATTTTTTGGTGCTTTTTCATTTTAGGACCCACGCTAACTTTGACCCCGTCGTTACAGTTAGGGTTAGGTTTGTTTTTTTTCCTTTTTAATTAAAAATATTTACATGTATAGGGGGGGGGGAGATAAAACAATTGGGGGAAGGCGGTCAAAAAAATGTTTTTTTTTCTTAACTAAAAAATATTTCAATGACTGGTAATATAAAAAAATTGAGGGGGGTACAAAAAATTTTTTTTCTTTCTTTTTAAACTACAGGTCTTTCTATTTATGGGCGAGGGTACAACAAAAATCGGGGTAGGGTCGAATTTTTTTTTCTTTATTTTCAACTAAAAATATTCTTGGTCATAAACACAGCAAATCAATGTCTAACCACCACAGAAATATGACTGGGGCTCCATTGGCTTACGCGTGAGCCTTCATTTCTGATGCGGCAGCGTAGCAAAAATATGCGACCGGAGGGAGCATATATTTGCTAGTATATATAATATATTATATATATATAATCTATTATATATATATAATCTATTATGGGCAAATGTTTCTATTTTAGCCAGGTTAATACCTATACCAAGTGTATTGATACATAATTAACCTTACATGGGGCATTGGGAGAGGAAAAGCCTGCTAGAGCTAATGAAGGTATTGTTTCAGCAGACCTTTTGGGGGTCATAGCTAGCCGCCACAGAAACAGACGGAGTCACACACGTCTGTGATATAATTACATAGGTAAGTGTTTGAAAAAAAAACCCACATTTACATAGCTTTATCACAGATAGAACAGTTTCCCGAAATAAAGAGTCTCTTCTGAATTAATAATCTTTGTTGTAAATTTGCTAGGAATAATTTTCTGGGCGTAATATCAAACAGGGCAGTAAGAATTTTCCGGCTAGCAGTTTGATTAGCTTCAGTTCAGGGCTGTTGTCATACGACTGTATGGGACCACAGCGCTGCTATATCTGAAGATTGTTTCTCCACTCATTTGACCAGTAGGGAACCCCAGTAAATACATTTTCACACGCTCGTTATTTTCTCACTCTGCAGACATATATTCGTCATTGGGCTCTTGCCTGATCCCGCGTAAAGACCTTCCGTAACCTTCAACCTCCCATGGCCATGTATTCTCCGTCTTGTCATGAGTGTTCCTGTGGCGTGACACCATAAACTATGGAAACATATTTTATAGTGATTACCCGCTTGGTCTACGGTGTTTTAACCTGAGATCAAGCAGAAGTAATTACATCACTCTGCTATAGATAAATCATTATTGTGATACGATATTATGATGAAGGAATATGTAATACAAAGATACGGATGACCTTATCTGAAATATTTCATCCGATGGACCACAAAAATATCGTTGTAAATTGGAGATTTTACTCTGATTTCGATATTCATCCAAGAGTTTGTTCTGACGAATAAAGTCGTACTAAACTGACTTCAGAAATAAACTAATTTGATCAAGTGACTTTATTTATTCATCGAATGGTTTAGTAAAGACAGATAATTGGGAGAAAAGCTATCCTCTGTCATCCCCAATTATAGCAAATGCATTACGTCATATCAACGCCAGCTAACTCTAACCTAACCCTAACACCAACAAACCCTAACCATAACGCCAGCTAACCCTAAACCTAACCCTAACGCCAGCTAACCCTAACCCTAACGCCAGCTAATCTTAACCCTAACCTTCATCCTAACGCCAGCTAACCCTAACCCTAACTTTAACCCTAATGCCAGCACACGCCAGCTAACCCTAACCTTAATACCAGCTAACCCTACCCTAACGCCAACTAATATTAACTCTAACCCTAAAGCTAACCCTAACCCTAACGCCAGCTAATCCTAACCTTAACCCTAACGCCAGCTTACCCTAACTCTACCGCCAGCTTACCCTAACCCTAACGTCAGCTAACCTTAACCCTAACGCTAACGCCAGCTAACCCTAACCCTAACCTTCACCCTAACGCCAGCTAAGCCTAACCCTAACGCCAGCTAACCCTAACCCTAACCTTAAGCCTAACGCTAGCTAACGCTGGCTAACCCTAACCATAACACCAGCTAACGCCAGCTAACCCTAACGCCAGCTAACGCTAGCTAACCCTAAACCTAACGCCAGCTAACGCTAGCTAACCCTAAACCTAACGCCAGCTAACCATAACCCTAACGCTAGCTAACGCTAGCTAACCCTAACCCTAACGCCAGCTAACACTAACGCCAGCTAACCCTAACCCTAACGCCAGCTAACGCTAGCTAACCCTAAACCTAACGCCAGCTAACCCTAACCCTAACGCTAGCTAACCCTAACCTGCAAGTTTCACTCCGTTTTGCAAGGCGAATGCTTTACCAAAGCAGCAACCCCCACCCTGTAAACCCCGACTCTTATGTTTTAATTCTAATGATGAATAAATACTTTCTAAATATTATTTTATATAAATAGAGATTTTGTTCGTCTGTCCGTCCGTCCGTCAATCAATCATAGCTTTTCTGTCAGTCACAATTCCTTTTAAATGTAAAAAAAAACATTACGAAATTTGTCTTCATTTCGAAATATCAGTGATCTTAACTATTTTTGGAAATGAAATATATTGGATTAATAGCAAATAATAAATTCGCAACAAACACACCGAAGTCCTACACCGAAAATTGAAACCGAAACCTTTAAATCTCCAGACTGACGTACTACAAACTGAGCTACTTGACTTTCTTACGTACAGTGCCTCAAACATAACCGTAACAAAATAATTATAGCTTTGGCATGACGTCATAGATTTATGATTTACGTCATGCTTAAAAGCATGAATTAAAACATAAGCGATAATAAAAAAATAAATGTATGGGTAAACGTGATCAATAGCGTTGGAAATTTTTTTAATAGTTCCAAACAATTTTTTTAATAGTCCCACACAAATTTTTTTAATAGTCCCACACAAATTTTTTTAATAGTCCCAAACAATTTTTTTATCTACGTATTGGCGTTAAAAACAATTTAATTTTTAATATATACTAGAATTTTAGTCATAATTTGAGTGTATTAAATAAAAATAGTTTCTTAAAGACAATATATGGGAGGGGAAGCTATCCTCTGCTAGTAGTAATTATAGCGAAAGCATAAACCCGTACTCCATCCATCCATCCATATTCCATAACGTCAAGGGACGTCGTTGGGGAGTCAGCAGATATTCTATTTGTCCTAACTTTTTAGTGGGCATGATGGAACCTGGTGGAGCCTATGTTTTCTCCAGGCTACATACAGTACCTGGTATTCCCAAATGGTCACCCACTTTAGTAGTGGCCAGGCTCAGCGTCGCTTAACTTCGGTGATCTAACGGAAACCGGTGTGTCAACGTGAAAAAAACACATTGCAAGAGTCACTCCGTTTCGTGAGGCTCCCGTTTAAAATGAGCTGCAACCTCGCCAATCATCTGAAGGAACGCAATTGAACGGGGGCCAACGAATCCAGAAGTCTCCACTGCCAATGGAGTAAATTGTTTTAAAAGATTTATTTTTAACTATCTTAACCAACACTGGATACCAGTTTATTTTATAGTTATTTAATACATAAAAATACGTATTTATTGCTGTTGGAGAAAATTTATAACTTTTATTTGATATTCATTATTATTCGAAACCCAATTGGTGTTTCTAAACTGTATATGTAACTATTAGTGCTACTACTATAGATTCTAAAACTCTTTGACTTAAAATCAAATGATTAGAACATAGTAGCAGTAATGGCGTCTAATGGTAAAATGTTTCGGGTTCTAATGTGTTCTGATAGAGTAACAGTGTAAGTAGTGTTTATGTTAATCACTATGTAGTATGTTATTAGGCTGAAAGTGTAAGTTAATTTAATCTAGGAATCTTTTAACTAGTTTTGCTTTAACCATGTGATTAAATGAGGGTGTGAACCAAAGTATTTTCCTACTTCTATATTTATGTTTATTTTTGGGCGTTGTAGGTTTCATATGTTTTATTTGTGTTTTTGTACCTGCCCTTTATTAGTGCTTTATTGTAAAAAGTATCTACTGATTAATCTCACCAATGGAAACTCATAAATTGTTTATGATTATCAACTTAAACTTCGTCTTATATATATATATATATATATATATATATATATATATATATATATATATATATATATATATATATATATATATAATTTGAAACGGTTTTTGAAACCAGTAAAATGCAGAGACCTTTTTTAAATAAACATATTATTTATTGAAAATTAAAATTTTCGATTCACAACGAGATCTTCATCAGGATAATGGACAATATTTTTTTCTTCTTCCTTTTTGATAAACGACATGGTGTCGCTTAAGAAAAAGAAGAAAAAAATATTGTCTATTATCCTGATGAAGATCTCTGTGTGAATCGAAAATTTGAATTTTAAATAAATAATATGTTTATTTAAAAATAAGTCACTGCCTTTTATTGGTTTCAAAAACCGTTTCAAATTACAAAATTTAAATGCATTCTATACAGTGGAAATTTTTCACTAATATATATATATATATATATATATATATATATATATATATATATATATATATATATATATATTGGTACAGAAAAATTAGTACAATATTCGTACCGTCGGTTTCAAGCACAGAAGGATTTAGCCATCCGGCTCTCTTCAGCTTCTGTTGTCCTTTTGACAACATAAGCTGAAGAGATCCGGATTGCTAAGTCCTTCTGTGCTTAAAACCGACGGTACTAATGTTGTACTAATTTTTCTGTACCAATATAAATAAATATAACGCTCTTAATTTTTAATTTTTAACTTTGATTCTCAATTAATCGAGCACTCTGCTTGGATTTTTCCTGCTATATTGTAATGAAGTTATATATATATATATATATATATATATGTGTGTGTGTGTGTGTATATTTCTATTAAAACATTTATATTCAAATATAAGTTTTATAACATAAAGCAATTATAATAGCTCAATAGTGTAACTCTAGAGCTATGTTGTATACAATATGTTCTAAAATTTAATTTCATACCATATCCAATGTTATGAAGGACAGATTCACATCGTTTAACAAAACTTGCTTTTCATTTAGCATATAATTGTAACGGCTTACACCAAGAAATAAGTAAAATGCTCCTGTGCATTGATTTCTTGGTGTGGCTATCTTCAGTGCTAATTATATAAAACAAAGCAAAAACAATTAAAAAAACACGGCAAGCAAAGCCTAAATTACAGTCAGTACTCATTATCAGCATGGATATGGTATGAAATTGAATAAAATTTTATATATATATATATATATATATATATATATATATATATATATATATATATATATATATATATATATGAGAAAGGAAGGATGAGAGTAATCCGACGTAATGGGAAATGAAAAAGGGGCAGAAAAACAAGAGGTATTTTTAAAAATATTCATCAACGTTTCGTCTTTATTGTAAGACTTCTTCAGGATGATAATTTGAAGAAAAATGTCATGGAAGTACATCAAAATTTTTCATTCTTCACTACTACTGACACTTCGCAGCCTGGACTCTCCTCCAGCGCTCACAGTAGCCACGGCTACTACTTTTCCTTATCAACCCATCATGTACTTGCATGACATTTTTCTTCAAATTATCATCCTGAGAGAGTCTTATAATAAAGACGAAACGTTGACGAATATATAAAAAAATATCTCTTGTATTTTTTCACTTTTTCATATATATATATATATATATATATATATATATATATATATATATATATATATATATATATGTGTGTGTGTGTGTGTTACTACTGATCTTTCGTTGGATAAGATGAAAGTAAAAAAATGCCATTTAATTTACATACGTGGCTACGGTGTTTACGAACACAGCATGTGAATTAGCTAGAAAGAATGATTCACCTTTTCTCTAAATTCTTACAGAAACATCTAGAAATATTGGAAAGTGGTTGGATCAGGGCAGAGTGAGAGGGCGAGAGAGATAGCTAAGTGACATGTGAATTCACTTAGAATTTACGGCTAATTAAAAGAAGTAAAATGAAACCTCTTTCGAGCTTAAATCACCCCCAGAACTAAGGAATATTTTTGCATGTATTTTGTCTAATTAAAGTATTCAAATGTTACCAAATGTTACAACGCCTTGCCTGAAATATGTAAAATTTGTATTGCCTAAATTTTGCTTTGTTTTAAAATGTATTAAAATGTATAAAATTTGTACATTTATGAAATGTATTAAATTAACATGTATAAAATGTATTAACATGTATAAAATGTATTAACATGTATAAAATGTATTAAATTAACATTTATAAAATGTATTAAATTAACATGTATAAAATGTATTAACATGTATAAAATGTATTAAATTAACATGTATAAAATGTATTAACATGTATAAAATGTATTAAATTAACATGTATAAAATGTATTAACATGTATAAAATGTATTAAATTAACATGTATAAAATGTATTAAATAAACATGTATAAAATGTATTAAATTAACATGTATAAAATGTATTAAATTAACATGTATAAAATGTATTAAAATGTATAAAATTCGTACATTTATGAGCACAACCAGATAAGGCACGCTAAACATTTACATCTTTAAAATATTGCCACATTCTTTTGGTGTAATTACGTAGAAGCAAACGCGCTACTTAGTAGAGAGAGAGAGAGAGAGAGAGAGAGAGAGAGAGAGAGAGAGAGAGAGAGAGAGAGTAAGTAACTATGATGAATATATTTACGTATCGTTTTTATTGGCAAAAACATTAGAAATTGTTTTTAAACAACAATAATTCACTTAGAAAAATGCTGAATAACTTTTGAGCCTACCTTTTTTCGGATTACCCACCTTAGAAAAGGTCACTAATTAAAAAACCCTAACCCTAACATTTTATGTTATTATGTTAGTTTGATTAAATTCTATTAAACACGTATCCAGTTAAGAAACCGCTCAGACTTATGTGAGATTCGAACTTAGGTACTTAGGTATTGACATTGAATAACTACTGCCTTTCTAATGTGTACTCTTCCTATTCATTTTTGTCAACCAATCACATGTTTCTGTTTGCGTACAAAGAGACAAACGCTGAAAACACGGTAATTTCTAATAGTATATAAATGTTAGATAGCGGAGATATTCTGAAGCATTTAGAATTCCTTTAAATTTATCCAAATTCGAATAAAAATAACAACCTTTTTCCCGACATTCTATTCGTGTATGCATGTAGAACCTTTGAATAAAAATGAGTACCGTCTTTATTTAACGATTTCCGTTCGACATTAACATGCAAAAGTCATTGTCAAAACATTTGTAAAATATGAAATAAAATAAACAATTGAATCTTGCTGAACATCCTATTTCACTTAGAAGACAAATTTAAAATTGACACTTTACAAATTAATTTTACATACAAAATAAAATAATCAAATGGCTATGGCAAAACATCTTTTGACACTTACATGACAAATGAATATTGACACTTTACAAACTAATTCGACATATTAAATAACATAAACAATTGACCTAAACATCCTTTGACACTTACAAGACAAATGAAAATTGACACTTTACAAACTAATTTGACATATGAAATAAAATAAACAATTGACCTTTGCTAAACATACTTGCAAAAGTTTTTTACACTTACAAGACAAATGAAAAATCGACACTTTACACAAAAATTGACATATGGAATGATATAAACAATTGACACAAGACAAATGAAAAATTGACACTTTGCAAACAAATTTGACATATGAAATAATATAAACAATTGACCTTTGCTAAACATCCTTTGACACAAGACAAATGGAAAATTGACACTTTGCAAACAAATTTGACACATGAAATAAAAATAAACAATTGACTCTTGCTAAACATCCTTTGACACAAGACAAATGAAAGATTGACACTTTGCAAACAAATTTGACACATGAAATAAAAATAAACAATTGACCTTTGCTAAACATCCTTTGCCACAAGACAAATGACAAATTGACACGTTACAAACAAATTTGACACATGAAATAAAAATAAACAATTGACTCTTGCTAAACATCCTTTGCCACAAGACAAATGACAAATTGACACGTTACAAACAAATTTGACACATGAAATAAAAATAAACAATTGACTCTTGCTAAACATCCTTTGCCACAAGACAAATGACAAATTGACACGTTACAAACAAATTTGACACATGAAATAAAAATAAACAATTGACTCTTGCTAAACATCTTTTGACACAAGACACATGACAAATTGACACTTTGCAAACAAATTTGACACATGAAATAAAAATAAACTATTGACTCTTTCTAAACACCCTTTTACACTTACAAAGACAAAGGAAACTTTTGCCTTTGCAAATAAACCGTCTGACATATTTTCGAAACCAATAATTGACTTTGTACAAACAAATGAAATATTAATTAATAATTGACAATTTAATAATGTTTCTTTGCAAAGAGCAAAGAAACATGATTAAATTGCCCCCAAACGAGGACAGAATTAAATATAAAGTGACTTTTTTAATATGAGAAAATTCATCTCCCGCTATAGGGGAACTCTTGATTGGGACTAAAACAAAACTTACTTCAATCTTTAATGGCCTCTCCTTATGCAATAGAAAGGATAGAATGGAATTTTGAAAACTTTATAATTTCAATAAGAAATGAACAATCGAGCCATTGTAAATTATTCGTATTAAACATAAATGAAGAGTTGACACATGAAAACAGATTTTATCACGCGATCAACAAATGGACAATTGGCTCTTTGAAAACTAATTAGTCATTTACAAATAGAATTTGACTCTTGCAAACAAAATATCTCACATAAATTACGGATGAAGAATGAAGTGTTTGACAACATTCTTCGTTCGTATAATTAAAAACGAACAATAAACTTACTGAAAAATACTTAGATCTTTTAGAACAACGGTTTAATATATTGTTTTATTTTTTATTATTATTTTATTTTATTATTTTATTATATTATTTTATTATATTATTTTATTATTTTATTATTTTATTATATTATTTTATTATTTTATTTATTTATTATATTATATTATTTTATTATATTATTTTATTATTTTATTTATTTATTATATTATATTATTTTATTATATTATTTTATTATTTTATTTATTTATTATATTATACTATTTTATTATATTATTTTATTATTTTATTTATTTATTATATTATATTATTTTATTATATTATTTTATTATTTTATTTATTTATTATATTATATTATTTTATTATATTATTTTATTATTTTATTTTATTATTATATTATACTATTTTATTATATTATTTTATTATTTTATTTATTTATTATATTATATTATTTTATTATATTATTTTATTATTTTATTTATTTATTATATTATATTATTTTATTATATTATTTTATTATTTTATTTATTTATTTTATTATTTTATTCTTTTATTATATTATTTTATTATTTTATTTATTTATTATATTATATTATTTTATTATTTTTTTAATTTTCTGATGATGAGGAAGTGTATTTTTGGAGGACTTCCCCCCTCTTCGTCAATCAATTACAAAATGCAAAATCTAATAGAAATGTATACATTAGTTTTAAGCGTGTATATAAGATAAGAAATTTTCATTCGTTTAAAAAATACATGTCGCAACCGTTTTTTTTTCTTACCTGAGTCTCTCCAGGTAAGTTTCAAAATATATTTTATAAAGAAGTATGACATGTATGTTTCTTTTAGTAAACCCTTTTTTTCGAAGTGTGTGATAAAAGTTGTAGGTAAAACTTCTCACACTGGACAGTATCCTATATCTTTACAAAGCCACTATCCGCCCATGTAGAGTATTGTTGTCACATCTGGGCTTGTGAACCATCCACTTGTCTCTCCCTCTTAGACAAGGTCCAAATAAGCGTCTAATCTAATAGGCCCCTCACTATCCACCAAGCCCCTGCCTCAGTCATATCGCCGTAATGTTGTATCCTTGTGCCTGTTTTACAAGTACTTCAATGGAATGTGCTCCGATGAACTTGCTACTCTGGTGTCCCCTCGACGTAAATACCTTCGACCAACCCGACAATCAGCAAAATCCCATCCATTCACTGTGGAGGTCCCCAGATGCTGGAGAGCCTTCTACTCCAACAGCTTCTTTTCTCGAGTTGCCGTCCTTTGGAACTCCCTCTTTTCTCCCTGTTTCCCCGACTGTACCGACATACACACATTTAAAACTAATGTGAACAAGCATCTCGCTGCACAGCTCCAAATTTAGGATGACCTTCCTAAACTTTCACCACAATTCTCAGTATCCCCTTACGTCTACAGTGGCAACTTGCGTTGTTTGGGGCGAACTAAGTTAAAAAAAAGTCGCGAATAAAAATCTCTTGAGAAAACTTGAGTTTCGTTTAGTTTCACAAACTAGTGTAAGTAGAGTAAATTTTTAATTTAAATATGTATGTGTAATTTGTAGCGGCAAAATATGTGTTTATGTTGCTATGTCTATCCATCTGTTCGTTAAGGGACCGTTATACAACGAGGCCCTCATTTGGGTTGAAAGCTTGACGCATCAGGGGTAGAAAAAGGATCACTCCAGCGGATAAGCAGAAATGAAGAGTTTTAAATCATTTCCAGAAAAGATTGCATTCTGCCTTTGTTCCTGCCAAACCGTCGAGTCAGCGGTCGTCAAAACAGCGTTGCTCGTCCCAAAACCCCAATAATTGTTGGGCGAGCGAACTACGTGTGCCGAGATAATATATCTTTTACAGAGTGAACACCTTTCTAATGTATATCGCTCTCTAATCTCTGTAACCGTATAATTACTCTGCCTTCGAGATAATAAATCCTCTATTTAAAAAAGGTCTCATGTGTCCAAGTGAATTAATCGAGACGACGAGAAGCTGGGTACCAGCGACGGTGTGTATAATAAAATATACACGCCCCAGACAACGCGAGTATGTAACACGGCATTATACCAATCATAAACAGCAGTTAACTTGAATCCTTAGTTTTGTTTGCTAAAAAAACAACTGTTTTTTCCAGGTGACTTATAAAATTTAGCGCTATGTTTAGAAACAATTAAACATGTATTTAGAGCTAAGTTTAGAAGCAATTAAATAGGTATTTAGAGTTAAGTTTGAAAGCAATTTAATAGGTATTTAGAGTTAAGTTTGAAAGCAATTAAATAGGTATTTAGAGTTAAGTTTGAAAGCAATTACATAGGTATTTAGAGTTAACTTTAAAAGCAATTAAATAGGAATTTTGAGTTAAGTTTGAAAGCAATTTAATAGGTAATTAAAGCTAAGTTTAGAAGCCATTAAATAGGTATTTAGAACTAAGTTTAAAAGCAATTTAATAGGTATTTAGAGTTAAGTTTGAAAGCAATTTAATAGGTATTTAAAGCTAAGTTTAGAATCAATTAAAAGGGTATTTAGAGCTGAGTTTAGAAGCCATTAAATAGGTATTTAGAGTTAAGTTTGAAAGCAATTTAATAGGTATTTAGAGTTAAGTTTGAAAGCAATTTAATAGGTATTTAGAGTTAAGTTTGAAAGCAATTTAATAGGTATTTAAAGCTAAGTTTAGAAGCAATTAAATAGGTATTTA
>OY744544.1:14071445-14126445 GCA_963556195.1 Sepiola atlantica
TATATATATATATATATATATATATATATATATATATAATAGAAATTGGTAGTTTGCTGTAAGCATTGCTGGGAGTAATAATAAAAGTTTTTAAAAAGGTTTAGGCAATGCGAAGATCCGGGTTGCTGGAAGCTAACAGACAATTACATATATATATGGGTGTATATATATATATATATATATATATATATATATATATATATATATATATATATATATATTTAAAAAAATAAATAAATAAATAAAATAAAATAAAAAAGAATCTATTTAATTTTCCTCTGAATACTTTACTCTGAACACTTCCGGTTTAACCCCCCAGCGCTCCTGGCATTTTCTCGGTACCCGGGATTTTTCTTTTATTTATTTTTGACAAGGAGAGGAAGAAGAAGAAGAAAAAAATCTCTCGAAATATCAAATTGATTCTTGATAATCCGGACATTACAAACTAACACCCTTGCTGTCTAGAAAAATAAACAAACCTTTCGATCTATATCCGACTTATTTCGGTTTTGTTCTGTTTTTGTTCTTCACAGCTTCCAGCAACCCGGATCTTCGCATTGCCTAAACCTTTTTAAAAACTTTTATATATATATATATTGTGTGTATTAAGGCAGCATATTTTCATTTAGGCAAACATTATTAAATAACACGGAGTCGTTTTGTTTGATGCGACTTTTTTTTTTTTTTTTTTCAATTTTCCGAATTGTCCATCTAATGTTTCGGTCAAATTGATGTACATATGATCCATGGGTTTCTTGTTCCATTCTTTTTTCTTTTTTGCAAGTACTTTCGATTTGAATCGTCAAATCATCTTCAGGCGGTATTAGTTTTAGTGTCTTTACAAATTATGACTTTACTGTTGTGCTCATTTTTTGAATTATAACGGCAAGTTGTTTATAACTTGAAAAAGCGTCTGTAAAGTTGAAATGTACATGAGAGCGTGATGGCGTTCTACACATATGAGAGATTTAAAAGTTTGACTGTTTAAACCGTTAAGAATTTGATGACGTTAAAGAAAGTGCATACAAATTCAAACGCATAACTACCTAATGGCTAAGAATTTGGTAATGTTAATTATTATGCTAGACACTTTAAAATGTTGCGACTAGTTTCATAATTGACATTATTAATTGTGGGATGTTTAGTTTTTATGTAGAGGGCTTCGAGTATTTTTGATTTTTTGATATTGGTATCGTGAAAAGTACTTGCAAAAAAAGAAAAAAGAATGGAACAAGAAACCCATGGATCATATTTACATCAATTTGACCGAAACATTAGATGGACAATTCAGAAAATTGAAAAAATAAAAAAAAGTCACATCAAACAAAACAACTCCGTGTTATTTAATAATGTTTGCATATATATATATATATATATATATATATATATATATATATATTAGATTTCTTAAATGTGAGATGATATAGATAATCATTTCCACAATCAGACAACGCCGCAGCCCACAACCTATGAAAGAAACAAACCGGAAGTCCTAGACTCGAGTTTCGCCCTCCTTTGGGCTCATCAGTAGAACACATTCGAACTCAGGATTCGAAACCCGAGTCACTTGCATGGTAAGCGAGTACTCTGCCACTGAGCTAATTCGCCACATACAAGAATGTCTAAGGAGGGCGAAACTCGAGTCTAGGACTTCCGGTTTGTTTCTTTCATAGGTTGTGGGCTGCGGCGTTGTCTGATTGTGGAAATAATTATATATATATATATATACATATATATATATATATATATATATATATATATATATATATATATATATATATATATATATATATATATATATAAAGTCTAGAATCTTTATTCTAATGTTGCTCAAAAATCCAAAATTTTGTTTTTAGAAAATATTTAAAACCTAAAGCTTAAGAGGTCTTAAGAAAAAATGAAATTCAGGGAATTATGCTTAATTAGTGTTTAATGACCAGGAATCAAATTCGGTGCAAATCTGACATATTTGAATTTTCAAATGGTAGGTTGTGCTCATATTGTGTCCCCTAAAATCCCTTTTAAATGCTTCAAAGAAACAGAAATTTGAGGAATATTTATTAATATTTATTAATATTTATTAATATTTGTTAATATTTATTAATATTTATTAATATTTGTCTAATACCTATTTTCTAATTTCATAAAAATTTGAGATATCTGAATTTTAACAACTTTGTTTTCAAACTGAATTAAACTAAATATAACCCACATTTGTACCCCTTACGCTTAGCAGCCGTTTTCCAAAATGTATAATGATCAGTTAATTAGTTTAAGAGTGAATACTGTACACACAAATATATAACCATATAAACATACCTAACTTTATATAATTTGTCTTATTACTTTCACTGGCGATAGAAAAATAGGTGTTTTCGTTGTATTTTCCACTTCCTAAGCGGTAAAGAATATTGCATTTAGTCGTCCTTTTTAATACGTCGTGTAATTTTTGTTATTTCATATATATATTTATTAATTAATGTTTACGTACATAAAAGGAATCCATGGACACGTGTTTCTGGCTATCCGCCGTCATCAGCATGGCTAACATGGGTAATGTATATAAAGAATTAATTAATAAATAACTTTATATAGATATAAATAAAAGTGAGATTTTCTGCTTTTGATTGACCGATATAGCTTCATAAACGAAATCTATATACCGAAAATTGGTACGTTAATTTGTTACGTGTCAGGAAAAATGAAATTTAGTTTAATTCGATTTTATTGATTTTTATATTCCGTCCCTCGCCCGTTTCTGCTTTGGTTACTGATGCCAAGGAGAGAGTAGGAGGATATAACACTCTCAGTAACAACTACTCTTACTGCAACCAATTACACCGTAAGGAAATACGGAAGCAATTTCGTAGTCCAGCTCGTTAACTTCAGATGTATCGCTACACCGACCTAGCAATAACTGGCTAATAAACAAAACTACTTCTTCCGATTGAAAATAAAAATAACCAACTATCTTACATATTAACAATGTTCACTATTCGCCAACACTATTCAGATAGGACACGTTCTCTTTTTCTAACGTGATTTTTTCATGCAGTAAACACGTTTATAATTTTAGATTAAAAAGCCAATTATAAACTTTTTATATTTAATCCAACTTACAGTTTTCATTGTTGACTACGAATGCTATAGAGGGAGTCCTAACAAATAACCAGCTCTTAAGTCACAAGTCCTCATACTACTACCAGATTCACCGTGTTCGAATATTTAGTAATGATTTTTAAGCTTTTAAATTGGCGAAAAGAAAGTAATTGAATACTTACTTAAAAAATGTAAAAACAATGGTCAAGTATTACGGTTTCCTCGTGGTCCTAAACCAAAATTCAATCGAAAAACGATACTGTAATAATTATTTTCCCCAGAAAAGGCCGGAACGCGGGTCCTGCTTGTAAAATAAATAATCTATTAAGTAAATGCCCAATATTTTATTAAAATTAGATGATAATCTCATTTGGGGTGATTTTAAAAAGTACACATTAGATTTTTTACGAAGAGTAATTATTTATGTTAGGGGCTCATTT
Source organism: Sepiola atlantica (assembly GCA_963556195.1). Taxonomy (NCBI): domain Eukaryota; kingdom Metazoa; phylum Mollusca; class Cephalopoda; order Sepiida; family Sepiolidae; genus Sepiola; species Sepiola atlantica. Next base: position 14,074,985 of record OY744544.1, read on the forward strand.
AGGGTTATGATTCATGAATTTAGGGGATGCGCATGAGTCCCCGTCTCCGGCATTGATACGAGATATCATGTTCGTGTTTTTTGTACATCAATTATAGAAAGAGTTTGTTACTAACATATCTTTAAATTACCAGTAACATTCTTTAATAGTGCCAATTTGTTTTGACGACCCTTCAGACATCTTTAGAATGTCACGCATTTTATGCGCAGACATTTGTCATCGACCCAAGAACTGAAACCACCCACAAAGATGATGGCATCGTTAAGACTGGAGGTTCTTGTGTAGAAGGTATACGATTTCTTCCTCACAGGCTGTGTATATCACTCCCAAATAACATATCTAACCCTAACCCTAACCCTATACCGACCCAGCGGAGTCTATCCTTCCCCACGTAACATAGATTACAAAAAGATCTTGCAAACAATGTTCTGTCGCCGCAGTTTTCTCTTAACCTTTTCCTGACACTGTTTACTCTCATTCGAGTTAGACTTTGACATTTTAAAATTTTAGTCTCTTTTTGGTAAAATAAAAAAAAATACTTAAAAATTATCCCCATAACTTAAGCCGTTGTTGAGATAGGAGTTAGGGTTAAGGTTAGGGTTAGGGTTAGGGTTAGGGTTAAAACACAAAACATTAGATAATAAATTAATACATTTACATCTCAAAAAGCAAAAACTGTTTTCAAATGAACATAACGAGACTACCCCGTGGTGATCGGAAACAATCCGGATACTGAATCAGTACTATAACTTAGATGGTAACGTGATGTAGGTCAGGGGTATGAGTAGACGTCGCGTTTAGACTGCGACTGGGATTGTTTAGATACCTTTTTAGCTGAGGGAGACAATGTTAGTTTGGCGTTTAAATCGGAAAGCAAATCAGAATGACGAACTTACTTGGAAGAGTCATTCGTCTGATCAAATCTGACAACTAAAAAGATATGCAGTTTTATTCACGGGAACACACGAACAAAATGAAGGTCGCACAATGGGTTGCTTAATGTAGATAAGACGAAATAATCTTATTCTGGAGTTCGTCGATTCATCTACCGCTGGCCCGATAGAGAACACAGGATCACATCTTGTCTGTTTAAGATTAAGACTGGAACTGACTTGTCCTGTTCATCATGTGATTTGGTGTTCGCGCCATGATGATTTATCGTGTATGAATCTCATTCAGTTTAAGTGAGTTGCTTGTTCATGCGGTAAACAGGTGATGGTTCCATAATCGCCAAGCCGGATATATATATATATATATATATATATATATATATATATATATATATATATATATATAGTCATACACAGACAGACTGAGGACAGGCGCTACTAGGAAATGATATTTACAATGCTTTTATAGAAATATTGACCGCCACTTGACAATGCTCTATTTGTTCATTTACAAAAAGCTTTGAATTGCGCTAAGGTAGTAGTAGGCGATATCATTAATGATAGTGTCTAGCCCGAGAAAAGGGGGACTCATATAGTCATCTACAGACATACTGTTTCGCTGTATCACAACTCTTCGGTTGCAAGAGTTTAATAGCCGTAGTTAAATGTAGGTATACTGAGGTGACCAGAAAACCCATTGAGTCGCAGAAATTAGGAACTCGCGATTTGTGTTCAGCCGGATAAAGCCGAGCTTTTTTTCCCAGTGGTTCACCTTAAACTCAACTTTAGAGTTTACAAACCGCTCCCTTCCTAATTTACCGCACTTGCTGATCTGATCATCACTTCTTTCTATGTCCTGAATATCATAAAAACCTTGACAGCAACAAAGCATGTAGACTTGATCTTATCCCTGCTATAGTAATAAAAAAAAAGTTCTGTTGAGCGGTCCCCCGTGCTCTCCAAACGTTACAATAAATCCTTTTGCCGAATATTACTTCCCTGGTAGCTGAAAAGTTGGCTCTGTGGTTCCAGTTTTCCAGAACGCTGGTGAAAGAACTGACCTGCAAAATTATCGCCCCAAAATACCCCCCCCCCCTTGCTCTTTGCTAATATCTTTGAATCATTAATCAATCTAGCGATAGTCCGTCAGCTTGAAAAGGCTAAACCTCTCTCTGACCAAATTATAGATTTAGTCAATCACGTTCTACTTCGAAAATCCTAACGGTCATCTCTGAACACGTATACCATACACTGGATAATGCAGGTGGAGCTAGGGCGGTAGCGCTTGATATATCCAAAGCCTTTGACAAGGTCTGGAATAAAGGTCTTCTCAGGAAAATGAATCCGTACGGTATTACTGGACGAGTATTTAATATAATCAGATCCTTCTTAGCTAAAACAAAAGATCCAGGTCGTCCGAGTATTTAATATTGTTGTGAAGTAGTCCAACAGTAAAAAGAAGTCAAGTCGAGGTTGGGTTAAGATAGCAAGTGTATTAAAATTAAAGGTACAAAGGTAAGGACACTGACTGGCACTCGGCTAGACAGTTACAATACTGTCCTTTTTCTTCCTGGTGATTGTCTACTCGCACTATTTATAGTGAGAACCGGTGTAGTTTCTCTTCTGTTAGAACGGCCGGTGTAATAAATATAATGAGATCCTTCTTAGCTAAAAGAAGGATCCAAGTTCGTCCTAGATGGCCGGACATCTAAACGTCACATCAATGCGGGTGTGTCCCAGGGGTCGATCCTTGAACCTTTATTATTCCTGATTTTCATGAACGACCTCCTTAAAAAAAATCGCGTCCGAGATTGGTATATTTGCTGACGACACAACGCGCTATTCTCGACATGTGAGCAAATTTAACGCACACATATCCAAGGCAATGGCCGACACCTTAGGTATTGGCCTCCAGTCTGTAGTTGAATTGGATCAAAAGTCGGTGGTTACATTTAATGTTACCAAGACAAAGTTCCTTTCCTCTAACAAAAATAATAAACTTTACAAACCACCGATAGCATGGTTGATAATACACTTTCCGAGAGTAACATGAATTGGAATAAATACATAGAAGATAATGCCAAGTCTGCTGCAAAGAAGGTGGATTTACTCTGTATTCTAGATCTCTACAAAGTCACCATTCGCCAATTCATGGAATTTGGACTACATTTCTCATCTTGAGTGTTATCATCACAATGTTTCGGCCGCTGTAACCTCCGGCCTTTCTCAGGTGTATCTCTTCGAACTCGGGAATTTTTCGGTCGAACTCGGGAATCTGGACGGAATTTCGAACGGAACCCTTTATTTAATCCACACGGGGGTAGTATGCTCTTGTTCCGTCAGCCGTGACTGGGAGAAGTCTTCAGTAATTCGCAATTCTTTGTATCGCTCGTACCAAGGATTGAACCTTTGAACTGAATTTAACTTAGTACTATATCCACTGCGCCACGGGTCCGAGTTCGACAGAAATATTCCCGAGTTCGACAGAAATATTCCCGAGTTCGACAGAAATATTCCCGAGTTCGACAGAAATATTCCCGAGTTCGAAGCGATAAACCTGAAGAAGGCCGGAGGTTACAGCGGCCGAAACGTTGTTAGAATAACACTCAAGATGAGAAGAGTAGTCTGAATAATCGAAATTATATAGATTGTTCTTGTTCCGTCAGCCACTACCAGGTAGAGATGTTAATTATTACAGGCGATAATAACTAAGAATAAAATATTAAACAATTCATCGTATCGCCCGCACCGAGGATTGTGATGATAACACTCAAGATGAGAAATGTAGCCCGAATAACCAAAAGTATGCAAATTATCAATCCTCATCTCAAAAGTTCAGAAATGTTTTTTTATAATTTGTGTTCGCAGCATTAAATGTTATCATCCTTTTACGTCCCCATTCAACTACCGACTCGAGCTCATATCTATATTTTCATGTATATTTTATGTATTTATTATAAGATGCCTCCACAGAATATGCTCTGTCCGTCTGTCCGTCTGTCCGTCTGTCACGTTTGAAATACAATTTTAATCGCAAAACGCGCAGATTGAATAGACTGTTATGTAAGATACGTCCAACCACGTCTATGAGCAACCTTTATCACTTTTATGTTTGAAATAACGTTTTCGTCGGTCTGTCACGTTTAAGTTTGAAATAGTATTTTGGGTCTGTCATGTTTGAGTTCAAAATATCATTTTCGACGATTTGTCGCGTTTAAGTTTTGAACAGTATTTTCTTTGGTCTGTCACACTTAAGCTTTAAATATCATTTTCGTCGGTCTGTCACTTTAAAGTTTGAAAGAGCATTTTCGTAAGTATGTGAGGGATCGAGATGCGATTCAGACGAACACCAAAAAAGTGTCACGCTTATGTTTAAAATAGCATTTTCGTTGGTCTGTCACGCTTAAGTTTAAAATAGCATTTTCGTTGGTCTGTCACGCTTATGTTTAAAATAGTATTTTCGTTGGTCTGTCACGCTTAAGTTTAAAATAGCATTTTCGTTGGTCTGTCACGCTTATATTTTAAATAGCATTTTCTTTGGTCTGTCACGCTTATGTTTAAAATAGCATTTTCGTTGGTCTGTCACGCTTATGTTTAAAATAGCATTTTCGTTGGTCTGTCACACTTAAGTTTAAAATAGCATTTTCGTTGGTCTGTCCCGCTTATGTTTAAAATAGTATTTTCCTTGGTCTGTCACGCTTATGTTTAAAATAGTATTTTCGTTGGTCTGTCACGCTTAAGTTTAAAATAGCATTTTCGTTGGTCTGTCACGCTTATATTTTAAATAGCATTTTCTTTGGTCTGTCACGCTTATGTTTAAAATAGTATTTTCGTTGGTATGTCACGCTTATGTTTAAAATAGCATTTTCGTTGGTCTGTCACGCTTATGTTTAAAATAGCATTTTCGTTGGTCTGTCACGCATAAGTTTGTAATATCATTTTCGTTAGTTTGTCACGCTTAAATTGAAAATAAAAACTATATTCGTTTGTCTGTCACACCTATTTTTAAAATAGTATTTTTGTTAGTTCATCACGCTTAAGTTTGAAATATCATTTTCGTTGCTCTGTCACGCTTAAGTTTGAAATTGCATTTTCGTTGCTCTGTCACGCTTAAGTTTGAAATACTATTTTCGTTGCTCTGTCACGCTTAAGTTTGAAATAGCATTTTCGTTGCTCTGTCACGCTTAAGTTTGAAATTGCATTTTCGTTGCTCTGTCAAGCTTAAGTTTGAAATAGCATTTTCGTTGCTCTGTCACGCTTAAGTTTGAAATAGCATTTTCGTTGCTCTGTCAAGCTTAAGTTTGAAATAGCATTTTCTTTAATCTGTCACGCTTAAGTTTGAAATAGCATTTTCTTCGTTCTGTCACGCTTAAGTTTGAAATAGCATTTTCTTCGTTCTGTCACACATAAGTTAAAAATGTAATTTTATTCCGTCTGTCACGCATAAGTTTAAAATAGCATTTTGGTCGGTCTGTCACGCTTAAGTTTTAAATAGGATTTTTGTTGGTCGGTAACGCTTATGTTTTAAATAGAATTTTCATTAGTCGGTCACGCATAAGTTTAAAATGGTGTTTTCGTTTGGTCTGTAACGCTTAAATTTGAAATAACATTTTCGTTGGTCTGTCACACTTAAGGTTGAAATAGTATTTTCGTTGGTCTGTCACACTTAAGGTTGAAATAGTATTTTCATTGCTCCGTCACGCTTAAGTTTGAAATAGCATTTTCTTTAATCTGTCACGCTTATGTTTGAAATAGTATTTTGTTCGTTCTGTCACGCATAAGTTTCAAATGTAATTTTATTCGGTCTTTCACGTATAAGTTTAAAATAGCATTTTGGTCGGTCTGTCACGCTTATGTTTGGAATATAAGTTTTGTTGATCTGTAATGGTTTAGTTTGAAATATCATTTTCGTTGGTCTGTCCTGCTTATGTTTGGAATAGAATTTTTGTTGATCTGTAATGGTTTAGTTTGAAATATCATTTTCGTTGGTCTGTCATGCTTAAATTTGAAATAGCATTTTCATCGCCAATCGCGCTGTTTTACTGGACGCATCTTAAGACTACACGCTGTTCTTTTTTATTGTTACTTCGCATGATATTTCAGCTCCAATTCCTCGTAGTAGATTACAGATTCTATGAGCGACAATAGATTCTATTTAATTTCACCCGCCTCCTTGTGAAATACTTTTTTTTTATCAAAGAGCACAAAACTCATTAAAAAATATAAAAAAGTAAATAAATAAAGTTAAAAAAATAAAAAGATGTTGGGAAGACTAGACTTTTTTTTTTTTAATTCTGGCTATTCATTATCTGTCTTTTCACCGCTTCCCGTTCATTCTTTTTCAATAGGTTATTCGGTCCCAAAATAACTCGCGTTCTCATTGGTCGATCGCAGCTCCGTTTGTTTTCAAAATGGAGGGTAGTCGCGCGAAAGCTTCCATTGTCGTATTAACTCTATCTTCCGATGAAACACGAGTTATTTCTGGTACAAATAGCGACGAAGAAATCGCTGTAATCACAATGAGTACACATGCCTCTTATTGTGTACACACGCTGTGAGACAACGGCTTCATTCATTGTTCGGTTGTGTCGTCAATTTGGATACGTCTTGGAACTTGCTCGTGTTTTGAAGAAAAGTAACCGTTATTCCATTGTTCTCTTTTGTCTGAAGATGTTTTGAAAACACACATCGTGTTTTGAAGAATGTTTACTTTCCTATCATTGTCGATTTCTATCTAAAAAGTCCTTATTTCTAACACTACTTGAATAAACTTCGTAGCTTAAGGAAAACAAGCGTTTTGTTTAGTAGATATCTCAAAATGAACCAAAGTACTTTGACTTACAGTATTAACAAAATTACCAGACTATTTTAAAACCCTAACCAAAAACCCGAACCCGAACACCTAACTCTAAACCCCTAACCCCGAACCTTAACTCTAAACCCATACCCTAACCCCTAACCCTAAATCCGAACCCCGAACCTCCTAACCTTAAGAAGAGAGTGAGTGAGAGAAGCCGTCAGTTGGAAACCTAGGAGTACGAGCATTTTATTTTAAAATGTCCTGATAAGATATTGTTAAACATTAATTATCAGCATTTCTCTGCCCCCCCGCCTCACTAGTCAGTGATTAGAAACAAGAACAAGGCGAATAAACCTCTTCTGTCTTCAACAGTTTTGTTTTTACTTTGTACCTTTTCTCAAGGTAAAACAGAACTTAATTGCAGGCGGAGATTCCTCGCATAAAGCACGTGCAGGATCAAACAGCATAAAGTAAGATTATGAACTTCCATGTATGGCATAAGGTTTAAAAACAACACTAATTTAGCGTTTTCCCTTTCTTTTTTTATTTACGTTATTTATTTTTTGACTCCACCCGTTACTCTAGTCATAAACTGTGGCTACTAACACTGACATACCTATTCCCGTCCTACCACCACTTCTCGTCTCATTCGCCCTTCCTTCCACCATCTAACTCATTTAGGGTACAAAACAGCAACATTATGAGATTTAGTAGAATACTAGATACCCCCCCCCCAACTTCTAGGGTTTAGACAATTAATCCAGTAAATGATCCGTGGTCCGAAGGATACCCTCCCCCTTTCTCTGGTTTCATGGAGGATGTAATCATCTTGTGACGTCGTCCACTGTGAACGGTTATCTCCATCTGTCTGTTTTAATGGACGACGTCATTTTTTTTTAGTAACGTCATACACTGTGCACGCTTATCCCTATCTCCCTACCGTAATGAGAGTAACACTAAAACTAACAAAGAACATAAGTCAATCCTGAGATTGCATACCTTTAGCTGACAACGTAAGGATGGGCCAACGTCTTATCTGGGCCTTACTACTCCATATTGTATAAAGTATTCTCAAAGTTATGTCATAACTCAAAAACAATTTATCTGATCAGGCTGAAAATTTACATAGTAGTTACAAAAATCATAAAAAATGCAGCAAATTTGAAAAAAATCGGAAGTTGAAATTATTTAAATTTTTTTACTATGACTGCAATTTTCACAGTAAATGTCTAAGCTCAAGGTTTTATAAGATGTAGAGCTTCATTGTCTACAATATGGACTAAGTAGCGAGTCTCTACGCCATGAGACTTCATTGGCTACAAAATGGGCCAAGTAGCGAGTCTCTACGATATGAGACTTCATAGGCTACAATATGGACCAAGTAGCGAGTCTCTACGATATGAGACTTCATTAGCTGCAATATGGGCCAAGTAGCGAGTCTCTACGATATGAGACTTCATTGTCTACAATATGGGCCAAGTAGCGAGTCTCTACGATATGAGACTTCATTGTCTACAATATGGGCCAAGTAGCGAGTCTCAACGATATTAGACTTCATTGTCTACAATATGGACCAAGTAGTGAGTTTCTACGATATGAGACTTCATTGGCTACAATATGGGCCAAGTAGCGAGTCTCTACGATATGAGACTTCATAGGCTACAATATGGACCAAGTAGCGAGTCTCTACGATATGAGACTTCATTGTCTACAATATGGGCCAAGTAGCGAGTCTCTACGATATGAGACTTCATTGTCTACAATATGGGCCAAGTAGCGAGTCTCAACGATATTAGACTTCATTGTCTACAATATGGACCAAGTAGTGAGTTTCTACGATATGAGACTTCATTGTCTACAATATGGGCCAAGTAGCGAGTCTCTACGATATGAGACTTCATAGGCTACAATATGGACCAAGTAGCGAGTCTCAACGATATTAGACTTCATTGTCTACAATATGGACCAAGTAGTGAGTTTCTACGATATGAGACTTCATTGGCTACAATATGGGCCAAGTAGCGAGTCTCTACGATATGAGACTTCATTGTCTACAATATGGGCCAAGTAGCGAGTCTCTACGATATGAGACTTCATAGGCTACAATATGGACCAAGTAGCGAGTCTCAACGATATTAGACTTCATTGTCTACAATATGGACCAAGTAGTGAGTTTCTACGATATGAGACTTCATTGGCTACAATATGGGCCAAGTAGCGAGTCTCTACGATATGAGACTTCATAGGCTACAATATGGACCAAGTAGCGAGTCTCAACGATATTAGACTTCATTGTCTACAATATGGACCAAGTAGTGAGTTTCTACGATATGAGACTTCATTGGCTACAATATGGGCCAAGTAGCGAGTCTCTACGATATGAGACTTCATTGTCTACAATATGGGCCAAGTAGCGAGTCTCTACGATATTAGACTTCATTGGCTACAATATGGACCAAGTAGCGAGTCTCAACGATATTAGACTTCATTGGCTACAATATGGACCAAGTAGCGAGCCTGGAGCTCGTTGGAAGAACACAAATTACTTAGGCAAGTATTTAATTCCTTCCCACCGCAGGAATATGTGACACAAGGTCGGAAGGTTGGGGAAAAGTCAAGTCAGCACCCCTTTGTCAAAAATAGCCTGAGCAACCCCGTCGGCATTCCCCGGTCACGGCGCCTCAGGTAAACTTAATAATAAACTTACTCCACCCTAACGAAGGGGAGGCAAGGCCCGACAGATAAAAGGCCACCGAAATAGCCCAGTTCCTGTCGGACTGATTGTTGAGAACGAATCCCCGACTGGTATTACCCCATCTTGAAGTCCTTAATCAACCAAAGTTAATGAAAGACTGAACGGGCTGGGAATTGGAGCCCGCGCCTGTATTCAAGCGATTAGCAATAAACTAACCTCTTCTAGAAGGGTGAGAAGGCAACGCCTGTGAATGTGGACTTCCTAAAACTGCAGAGGACCATACCCCAGACTGGCAGCGAATAAGCCAACCTCAAAACGGCAGACACTTTGATTTTAATTCGACGACAAAGACTGAAAATATGAGAGAAATACAAAAAAAAGCACCTGCGTTTAGACAACTTTATTGCCGGGATCAACAAAATGGCGGGTTGCTCGCCAGTAGAACACATGGAATTTATTCACATATATCACGTGTCGCGTGGTCGTACATATCGCGTAGTAATCTTCACAACATTGCGTAAATAATGGAAACATTCTGTAAATAATGGAAAAAGTTCCCATAAACATCTGGGTTTCAGAGTTATAAGCCATTGGAACATTGTTTCTTGTAAGCATTTAACACGTGCAGTGTGTGTGTGATAGTCCACTTTTATTTTTAATATGGGATAAATAAACACTATCTCTATGACAGGGTCACAGGTAAAATGAGGGGGGGGGGGTGTTGCCACATATAAAAAACCATCAAAATTACATCAAAAGAATATAAAACCGTTGGGGTTCAGAAGACAGATCTGAACGTCATGATCGACAGGGCCTTCTCTGCTAGCCAACACGAAGTACCCGGTCGGCATCCTGCGAATGTTGGCCTTTCTTATGTCAGGTAATATAATACAGCAGGCGAAATATAGGTAAATAAATATGATCGCCACAAAAAAAAAAAAAAGATCACGCAAAGGAAAAAAATGAACCAATAATTAAATTAGATGACTAATGGAGTGCTATGAAAAAAAGTAAGCCCTACACAAAGAGGCTCTTTTAAACATATAGAACATAATCCCGAGGTTATGCTATCGATTTCACAAACAGCCTGCATATGTTTTGCCAGTTGTATCGGGTTAATAGGTATAATTGATAGGGTTTTTACTTAAGCTCAGCTGTAATCTTATACGGAGAAAATCAATGATTGTATTAGCCCGATCCTGTGACACGGAAGTTTGATTTTTTTTTTCAATTATGTTAATGGGTAGATTTTTATTAAGAAACACGTAACGTGAACCCCGTACCTAGGTAATAGCCCTTAGACCCCCACGGGGAAAGGGTTCAGCCAGAATCAATTTCGTCACCCACTTCACGAAGAACATGTTGAATTTACCCCCCCCCCCCAAGAAGAATCAGCAGAGAATATCTACTCTCTTTCTTGGCCTTTTGGCTAAGATCAAAGTGTAGTATCTGTTCCGATGGATACTGCACCCCATAGACTGGTATTGTCTTGTCCTTCGGGGCTGGATTTACGCCGGTCTATGGGTCTGTCCTGTGCAGTTCTAGGAGGTCCACCCTCCAAGGCTTCGCCTCCCCTCTTTCGGGAGGAGTAAGTTTATTGCTTACTGCCTGAGGCGCCCCTACCGGGGAATGCCGACGGGGCTGCCCAGGCAATTTTTAAACCCCACTTTCCCGACCCGACCTTGGGTCACAGCTTACTTGTGGGAGTAAGATAAAAACTGGCCTTGAACCTAACTCCTGGAGAGGAGTAAATCCATACCCTTTACAAGAAAGATAGGCGGACACTATCTATACTTCACACGGAGGGGTTGCTTGTTTTGTTTTACGGCATATCAACCCTTTTCGGGTTATTTAATGCCGAATCTGGTCATTTTGGTGAAGGTTTCCACGCTTCAAGTTCTTTATATTTTCAAGCATCCATTCATGGTGCTTGATCGAGTGAAGGGGGGGGGAGAGAAAGAGGGGAGATGGAAGAAGAAGGGAGGGAGGGAGGGAAAGTGTTGTTTTTTGTTTGGGATTTTGCAGAGACATGATTGAATTTTGCAAAGGAAAAACAAACAATAAAACATCAATGTTTGGTGCATTTTGAGTCAGGAAGTCAATAACTCCAGAAAGCCTGATCTGGTAGCGCCAGTAGGTTCTATTTGACCCATACATGGAGCCATTACAGGTACTACCACTCCGGGCCAGAGTGGACCTGGGAGCAATGACAACTAAGAGGTAACTCCACATTCCTCAGCAGAGATCCCAAATGGAGGCCTCACCACTGGATGTCTTTTAAGGTCACACCCAGAACCTCAGACCGAGGGAATATACGAGAGTTGTATCTCAAAATATTAAATATTATCTTATATTCAACGTTTTCTCTGATGTAAAGGCCAGTAAATGTTAAAACAAATTGCAAAATCAACCGTTATGTGGTGCTGATATCGATCCTGAACCAGTTTTCGTGAGGTTCGACTCGGAAGCGTTTGGCTGTCCTACGCAAATGCCCGAAAGTTGACGAGCTGATTGGTACCAGACGACAATTTTTATACGGTACTCCGTCCTATGATAATAAAGTTTTGTTTGCTTTGTTTTTTGTTGTTGTTAGGGTTAGGTTTAGGGTTTAGGGTTAGGGTTTAGGGTTTAGGGTTAGGGTTAGGGTTAGGGTTAGGGTTAAAAATATTTATTTGATAACAGTAATTTCGCTCTGTTTTGCTTGTTTTATTTGTTTTGTTGTTTAAAAAATTTCTTGCAACTATAACTAAAAATTATAGGACGCAGCAACGTATCAAAATAATAAAAAAAAATATTTATTTGATAACAGTAACTTCGCTATGTTTTGCTTGTCTTTGTTTTTTTCGTTTCTTTTAGAAAATTTCTTGAAAATATAATTTACAATCACAGGACGCAGCACTGTATCAAAATTCTCGTCTGGTACCATTCGGCTCGTCAACACTCGGGCGTTTGCGTAGGACAGCCGAACGCTTCCGAGTCGAACCGCACGAAAACTAGTTCAGGATCGATATCAGTACCCGTTATGTTATTTCAAATAAAGTTAATGCACCGACCCCGTTTTAATGTTTGAAGAGACAATTAAATGACTACACTCTAAAAAAAAAATGAAGAGCAACAAGTTGTATCTCAGAATATATTTGTTTCTTTTTAAATATAAATTTTAAAGTCAGGATAAATGTAAAAACAATGGCGTTTTTATTTTTAATTCTAATCCAGAAATCTCTTTTTGAGAGAAAGTGAGGTGACTGTTTCCTGCAATAAATATACGGATCTTATATTCTACGTTTCCTGCAATAAATATACCGATCTTATATTCAACGTTTTCTCTGATGTGAAGGCCAATATATAGTAAAACAAATTGCAAAATCAACCGTTATGTTAGTTCAAATTACAATACCGCGCTTATAAAGTTTATCCATCCAAACAACTTTACATCATCCATTATTGTTTATGCGCTGTTAACTAACAGATTTGACAGCGATAATTTTACACGTCCAGAAATGTCTTTGCTATTTTCCATACAAATAAAATATATTATCTCACACTTATTTAATATTAATAAATGAGAGACTGGATAAATATTTCAAATTAGTAATTTTATTTGCTGCTGAAAGCAAACACGACGGTAATTTTAACTTACATTTTCTGCCGAGTAGTAAGATAGCCATTCGTGAAATATACTCCGAGCAGGGTCAAATATATTTGAAAAAAAATTCAATCGAATTAAATTTTAGCGTGGACCAATTTAAACAAAAGGAAGATGTCTAGTCAGAATCAAATAAAGATATGAGAAGTCGAAAACTATCGGTGACGAAAGTCAACAAATCGATCGACATCATTATTCTCTGTACAGACGGAGCTTTCCTCTGGTGTTTATTATTTTTGACAAAGGGAAGTTTTTTATCCCCGAAATATTAAATAAATGATTTTTAATAATCACCCGGACAACACACAAACAGCTAACACAACACTTGTTGTTATGTAAGATTTTAATAAAAAATACATAGTAAGTACCATTTCGATTTCGATTTATTATTTTTGTTCCTTCCAGCTTACATCCTACCCGGGGCTTTGCATTGCCCACATCCTTTTAAAATCATACTACTACAATTCCCAGCAATGCTTCAAGCAAACTACCATTCATTCTCATTCTCTCTCTCTCATATATATATATATATATATATATATATATATATATATATATATATATATATATATATATATACTGTTTCGCTGTATCACAGATCTTCAGCGCGGCTAGACCAGTTAGTGTCTCAAGCCGGGATTGAAACTCAACCGTCGACCTGACAGTCGGCGCTCCTTCACCTACGCTTTCATAAGACACTGACTGAATGTAAGTAACATCTCAATGTAAACATTGCAAGCGCCGGGAGCTCGAATTAATTTTACCTAATGAGCTATGCCTTAAAGCTAATGGCAGTTGGCGATATCCTTACAAATAAGCTCTACTTCGGGAGGGAGCTTCATATAGTCATCACCATACAGATTGTTTCGCTGTATCACAGCTCTTAAGTGCAGCTAGACCAGTTAGTGCCTCAAGCCGGGATTGAAACTCAACCGTCGAGCTGACAGTCGGCGCTCCTATATATATGCCTATATATAAATGCATTGCTTTTAAACTTACTTTCATCTTTTATAATTGAAATCACTTGTTTAAAATACTATTACTCCAGCCCGCTGCTACTGAAACTGTGGTTTGTATATATTAAATTACCTTCTTTATCCTTACAAACTAAATGACAATTATTTACATAACATATGTTATTAAAAGAGAGACACAACCTGTACGATAATATAAGACATTACTAGAAATGATAATACTTCAAACAGATGTTACTGACTGATGTTGGAATTTGCTTGAATGTGTATTAATAATCTTTATTACTGTTACAGACATAGGCAAAGCTATTTATGCACACACACACACACACACACACACACACACATATATATATATATATATATATATATATATAAACAGGGACCCAGTATGTATTATTATATTAAGGATTATTGACACAAGTGTCAACATGAAAAGCTTATACAGGCCCCCGAACGATGGCTTCAAACCCAATCCAATTTTTGCCATGAAGCACGTGTAAGTTTTGGGCATTGAATTTGAAACAAATACTTTTGAGTGTAAGATGAGAGATAAAGAATAAACCCCCATCGAAGTACAGGAATAAATAAGTTTTAAAATCTAATGAAAATTATGGTTTTGATTGATTCTCCATGGTCAGTGGAATGCAAAATTATGATATATATGCTCTGAATCTTGTAATACGAATTCATTGAGCTTACAATTGGAAACATTTAAGATATTCTAAGGACTAGTTTTAATATTTCTTTTTTAAAACACATAAATATATATATATATATACATATATATATTTCTCTCTTTTTTCTCTCTCCCTATATATATATATATATATATATATATATATATATATATATATAAAAAGATGAAGATAAAAAATTGCATAACATTACATAAAATTAATACACATTTCATTACAGCGAAAGTTCAGAGGCAAGAATTTACACTAATCCTTAAACCATGGTTTTTCAAAGATAAAACTCTTCTATACCACATTACCGAATTTTATCCTCTGACGAAAAGAGTTTTATCTTTGAAAACCATGGTTTAAGGATTAGTGTAACTCCTTGCATCTGAACTTTCGATGTAATAAAATTTATATCAATTTTATGTAATTTTATGCAATGTTTCCTTCTTTAAATTGATTGCTCTACTCAACGTATTGAGCTTTACTTTATCACGATAGATCACTTTAACGATACTTCACTAATCGTTAATTCTATTATATATATATATATATATATATATATATATATATATATATATATATATATATCATCAACGATAGTGATGAATAAACTATCACAAATACTATATACACATGTTGTACTTGTTTATGTAGTGAGTTTCTAAAGTATAATGTTTTAGTATTCATGTCTGCCTTATTTGATTCGATGTACCTGTTTTGTTTTTGGTAAGACTTGTGTATGTAGATTTGTATATGTTCACGTATGTTAGTATATAAGTGTACCAGTATATATGTGAGTATTGATTTACTCCTCTCCAGGAGTTAGGCACAAGGACAGTTTTTTTATCCTACTCCCACAAGTAAGATGTGACCTAATGGCGGGTCGGGAAAGTGGGGTTTGAAAAGCCAGCACCCGAGAGGTGAGCACTCTGGCTATTTAAAAATTGCCTGGGCAGCCCCGTCGGCATTCCCCGGTAGGGGCGCCTCAGACAGTAAGCAATAAACTTACTCCTCCCCAAAGAGGGGAGGCAAAGCCTGGGAGGGTGGACCTCCTAGAACTGCACAGGACAGACCCATTGACCGGCGTAAGTCAAGCCCCGAAGGACAAGACAATACCAGTCTATGGGGTGCAGTATCCATCGGAACAGATACTACACTTTGATCGTAGACATATAAATAGATGAATAAATAAATACTACTCACCTGATTGCTTTCTCTTTTAAATCCGTTAATTTAAAACGGTCCTCTTTCTTCAGGTTTATCCCACTTTTTTGTAACATCCCATGTTGCGGAAGCTTCTCGCAGACAAACGATAGTTCCGAGGGTAGCGTATCAACATCCATGGCGGATATCTGTGTGGTAGTAATCCCTATTGTCCCGCCTTCCTCAACCAGAAGCTTGTTGGTAATGAATTCGGGCGGCTGGTTATCAACCGGCTTCACTTCGATATCGAACTGCTGGCCCGATATCCGGTTGCCCGACAGGTCCTCGATCATGTAGATGAACCGCACAAGGCAGGGCTCCGTGCCGATGTCGCTGGCGGGCGGAACGTAGGCAACCTTCAAGTGGTTGACGTCCTTCTGCGTGAAGGATTTCGTCATTGGTATCGACAGGTCTTTTCTCAGCATGGTGATGTTGTGCGTGGTGATAACACGACCGGCGTCCGCACGTTTCGAATTGTACACGAAATGGGGCGGGGTTGTTATCGTATAGACCAATTGGCTTTCCTTGCTGTCTTTGTCGAAGTAATCTAGCTGTGCCTTGCTTATGTATCCGATATTCGTTTCCTGGATTTGCATGAACTGGGTCGCAGTCGGAGAGAGGATCGGAGGGTTATCATTAATTGAATTTATAATAATCGTAAACGTCTCCTTCGGGGAGACGTTCGGGGGATTCTCTTGGTCATTGAGCTCAAAGTCAAATGAATCTCTAAATCTACCATTGCGTATGTGCCTATAATAGATTTGACCCTGCAGTAGATTCAGCTGGGTGAACTTCTTCACGTGCCGACCTTTGTCCGTGGGTTTTTGTTTAAATATGATCTCACCGGCCCGGGTGGTCTTAATAATCGAGTATATGATCCTCGAATCTAGAGTGTCGGAATCATGCGCCAGAAGAACGCTTTTGCCTATCCGGTGCACGGCCCCCTCGTTTAACTCCAGACCAACGTTATTGATAATATACGGCGGAGTGTCATCTTTTGGGATAATCGTTATAGGAAAACTCGCCCGGACCGTGTCCGTCTGGTCAGTGATTCTAAGTTCGATGTTGTCCCTGGTGCTGTCACTATCGTCATGTTCATACACAACATTGCCCTCAGCGAGATCCTTCACAGTGAAGAAGATCATCAAACTCCCGTTCACTTTGAGCTGGCCGTAGTTAAGCCCGCCCTTAACGTAGATCTTCACGTCTTTAACATTGTCCTGGTCGACGATATGCAGGTTACTAGGAAGGATCGGCCTCCTTTCTCCTTCAAGAAGCACCAGACCCTTATTGTATGAAATGCGCGGCGCGGTAGTAACAGACGGTCGGACCGCAATGTGTAATTTTATCGGCATGCTAGCCGAGAAGTGGCTGTCGTAGACGGTGAACTCCACTTCGTATACTTTTCTCTCAGCGTAACTGGAGCTCGGCGGTTGGTATCCAATTCGCAGGCTGTCCAAATCGTCTTGGATAAAAGAGGTTATCGGCTGGGTGTGGTCGTCTAATTTGACCAGATAGCCGTTCCCGCGGCCGGGCGGTTTGCTGATGTTGAAAACTAGTTGCGACGCCGGGGTCTCGTAATCCTCGGCGAAGATCACCCCCGGGATGAGCGTTGTCAATATGAACTGGTCTACGTCCATTATGTACATGCTCTTAAAAGACGCCCTCGGCGGGGAGTTCGGGAAGGCGTTCTGGACAATGATCGGCAGGAAAAAGCTCTCAGAGATTTCATCCTTTGAAGAAGGATCGTAAATTTCTATGACCAAAGGGAGATAATCGATGGCAGGCGAGGGGGACTTGAGGTGCTCGTACCGGAGGTCCATAAGCAGGAATTCGTGGCAGTCCCTTTTGATCGCCTCGACCACCTTTCCCTTCTCGCCCATCACTATCTGACCAACTAGCGGCCATTCCGAATTGTATTTGGAGAACCCTATCGAGCAGGATATATTCGCGTCAGACCTGTAGTTGTAGTGAATGACCGACGTGTCCAAAGAATTGGACATACCGGTCATTTCGCTCACGGTCAGTGATTTGTGACCTTTGGTCTGAACGATTTCGTAGGTTTCGTTCTGGATTTTGAACTTTAAGTAAAAGGTTTCCGAAACCGTGGTGCCCCGGGTAAACTTGTGGGCCCGCAGTTTGATCCGGTCTTCCGACAGCAGAGGATTACCACTGTGTAAGTAGCGAACACTTTTTTCCAGGAAGTGACAGTCGAACACCTGCAAAGAAAGAAAAACGAAGAAACATTAAGACCAAGCAAAAAGAAAAAGCCCTTTCCTTCAATAACTACAAGAAACCTCTTCAACCACCGATTGCCATAATAAAAAAAACACCATACATGAGAGTCCAATATTCAAACTCCTCGGCCTAACATTCACAGGTAACATGAATTGAAACAAATACATTGAAGACATTGCCAAGGCTGCTGCAAATAAGGTGGGCTCCCTCTACCGTGCTAGTAAACTTCTCACACGTGACATTATCCTATATCTCTACAAAGCCACCATGGAGTATTGTTGCCACATCTGGGCTGGTGCATCATCTATTAGTCTCTCCCTATTAGACAAGGTCCAAAAAAGAGTTGCCAACTTAATAGGTCCCTCACTATCCACCAAGCTCAAGCCCCTGTCCCATCGCCACAATTTGGTATCTTTGTGCCTGTTTTACAAGTACTTGAATTGATTGTTCTCCGATGAACTTGCTGCTCTGGTGCCCCCGCGACGTAAATACACTAGACCAACCCGACAATCAGCTAAGCCCCATCCATTCACTGTGGAGGTCCCCAGATGCCGGAGAACCTTCTACTCCGGTAGCTTCTCTCCTCGTGCTGCCGGCCTCTGGAACTCCTTTCCTGCTCCCTGAATGTACTGACATGCAGAAATTTTAAACTAATGTAAACAGACATCTCGATGGACAGCTTAAAACTGAGGATGCCCCCCAAAAAAACTTTCACCCCAATTCTCAGTAGCCCCTTACGTCTACAGTGGCGGCCTGCCTTGTTTGGGGTGAACTATGTTAAAAAAAGAATAGCCGGTGAATGTCTGGCATCCGGTAGGATGCCCCATCTCCAACAAAAACAGAAAGATAAGAAGAAAAAAAAAACTCATGGGAAAACCTAGCTCAGAACAGACGTTCCTAGTGTACTGTAATCTACAAAAGGGATCACGATTGCTGAATCCGCGTGCATTGAGGAATGCACGCGGAAACGTGCTATTCGAAAAGAAATAGCAGTCAGCATCTCTGCTACAGAATCGCCCCACACGTGCTCTACATGCGGAAGACACTTCAGATCACGGATCGGACTGACGAGCCATCCCCATCCGGACCCACAAATCAATTACATGATCACGGTCATCTTCGCAAGTGATGGAGGAACATCATCTTGCCTTTCATAATTGTCAACTGTAATAAATGTGTTTACGGTACTTTCGGTCTAAGCCTTTCGTTCTAATGATGGATATGTTTGGGATATGTGTTTAGTGCGTGAGCTGTGAATTAAAAGGACGTATATTCTAACAATGTCTACATCTATGAGGTTGACGACAGGAAATATAAGGTTAGTGGAAAAATAATGTCGATGTTTAACAGTTTAATTCAAATGATCATAAATCAAATTGAATTCTATTTTCTTGATCAAATTGAATTCTATTTTCTTAATCAAAATGAATTCTATTTTCTTGATCAAAATGAATTCTATTTTCTTGATCAAATTCAATTCTATTTTCTTGATCAAAATGAATTCTATTTTCTTGATCAAAATGAATTCTATTTTCTTGATCAAAATGAATTCTATTTTCTTGATCAAATTCAATTCTATTTTCTTGATCAAAATGAATTCTATTTTCTTGATCAAATTGAATTCTATTTTCTTGATCAAAATGAAAACTATTTTCTTGATCAAAATGAATTCTATTTTCTTGATAAAATGAATTCTATTTTCTTGATAAAATGAATTCTATTTTCTTGATCAAAATGAATTCTATTTTCTTGATCAAAATGAATTATATTTTTGTTGATCAAAATGAAAACTATTTTCTTGATCAAAATGAATTCTATTTTCTTGATCAAAATGAATTCTATTTTCTTGATCAAAATGAATTCTATTTTCTGATCAAATTGAATTCTATTTTCTTGATCAAAATGAATTCTATTTTCTTGATCAAAATGAATTCTATTTTCTTGATCAAAATGAATTCTATTTTCTGATCAAATTGAATTCTATTTTCTTGATCAAAACGAAAACTATCAACACAATTCTGTCTCACAGAAATAAGTTCACATCATGAAAGTTGAATAAAATTCAAACGCCCGGGAAACATATGAAAAATAGTTTCGTTTCTAAAGATTGTCTCACATAAGAACTTAGTTAAGATAGTCGGTGGGCGAAATGTCCGGAGAATACGGTGGGCGAAGAAGGATGTCATAACTAAATTTGTCTAACTTCTGTAAAACTGATATATGACAGCCGATGTCAAGCATTGCGAATCAGTTGGATTAGTCAATTTCTCTATAATTAGGATTATTACGTCTACTGTTCTTATATTGAGTGTATATTCTCACAACGTTTCGGCCGATGTAACCCCCGACCTTCTTCCGGTGTATCTTGTCGAACTCGGAAATCTTCCTGTCGAACTCGGGAATCTGCACGACATTTTGAACGGAACCCTATATTTAATCAAAGGAAGACATAATTCGCAATTCCTAGTAGGATTGAACCTTCAACCGTCAGAAGACTGCATCTAGAGCTGCATTTAACTAAGTACTTTATCCGTTACGCCACGAGGTTCTATACAAATTATATATTTTTGTTCAGATTTTTGCGGTTTTTATCATTACCGTCCGTTGTATAGTCTCAATCTTCCCTTCGATTCCAATTTTTCCTAATCATTTTCCTGTTTCTTATCTAGATGGTTCCTAGTGTTCCTGGAATTATTGGTATTATGTTGACTTTCTTTATGTTCCATATTGATTTGAGTTGTGCAGTAAGTTACATGTATTTATTTCGTTTTTCTGTCTTTTCTTCTTCTTCTTCTTCTTCTTCTTCTTATTATTATTATTATTATTATTATTATTATTTGTACTCACTAGGAGTTCTCCCACAAGTCATCGACAGTGATTTCTCACTGATAATAACCGGTGGTGTTCCCTGGAGTCTGAGTGACAACAAGCCTCCCCAAATTTCCAGTACTGTCCATCTCTTTTTGATAACCATTGCAAATGTCTTTGCGGTATCGCAACAGCCACTTACCATTAATTTATCGCTGGTAACAATTGGTATCCTCTGGAATTTGGGTGGCAATAAGCCTCCCCAAGGTCCAAATACTCTCCGCATTCTTCCAGTGGAGGTCTGGTTAGTGCTCTCCTTCCTCGGTCTTCCCATCCTCCTTGACCCTTCACGACTATATTGTGTGGTATCAGCCGAGGCTAGTGTCATCATTTATTATCATTATTTACTCACTAGGAGTTCTCACACAGGTCATCAGTGATTGCTCGCCGACAACCGGTGGTATTCCCTGGAGTCTGAGTGACAGCAAGTCTCCTCAGATTTCCAGTATTCTCCACCTCTTTTCGATAGCCACCGCAAATAAACTTGCAGTATCACAGTAAGGACCATTAGTTTTCTCTGGGATTTTGGTGGCAATAAGCCTCCCCAAAGGTCCCAGCATTCTCTGCACTTCCAGTGGAAATCTGGTTTGTGCTGTCTCTCCTCGGTTTTCTCATCCTCCTTGACCCTATGCAAATATTTTGTATGATGTCAGCCTAGGCTGGTACCATTTTTTTTAAAATTTAAATTAAAAAAATTTTTTTTTTATTTATTTATTTTTTAGGGGGGGGAGTTGATGGTGTTTCTTGCTATTTCTGTTCATTGGTTCATTTTTGTGTCGTGTCAGTTGAGGCCGATGTAATTTATTGGGGGGTGAGCTTATTATTATTATTATTATTATTATTATTATTATTATTATTATTATTATCATTATCATTATCATTATTATTATTATTATTATTATTATCATTATTATTATTATTATCATTATCATTATCATTATCATTATCATTATTATAATTATCATTATTATTGTTATCATTATCATTATTATTATTATTATTATTATTATTATTATTATCATTATCATTATTATCATTATTATCATTATCATTATTATCATTATCATTATCATTATTATTATTATCATTATCATTATTATTGTTATCATTATCATCATTATTATTATTATTATCATTATCATTATCATTATTATCATTATTATCATTATTATTATTATCATCATTATCATTATTATAATTATCATTATCTTTATTATTATTATTATTATTATTATTATTATTATTATTATTATTATCATTATTATTATTATTATTATTATTATTATTATTATTATCATTATCATTATTATTATTATTATTATTATTATTATCATTATCATTATCATTATCATTATTATAATTATCATTATTATTGTTATCATTATCATTATTATTATTATTATTATTATTATCATTATCATTATTATCATTATTATCATTATCATTATTATCATTATCATTATCATTATCATTATTATTGTTATCATTATCATCATTATTATTATTATTATCATTATCATTATCATTATTATCATTATTATCATTATTATTATTATCATCATTATCATTATTATAATTATCATTATCTTTATTATTATTATTATTATTATTATTATTATTATTATTATTATTATTGTCGTTGTGCTGTTCTTGTTTTTGGAGTACTCGTGCGTCTAGCCTCACTGAAGAGTCGTGGATAATATATATATACTTTACATTTATATTTATAATTTTTATTTATTTTTTACTTATATTAACCCAAAAGAAGGCACAATGCCACTGTGATTTGTAGCGGCAACCTAAGTGGGGAGTTGTGCAGCGAGATGTTTGTTCACATTACATTTAAATTTTTGTGGCTTGGTAGACAGTTCACTATTTCACGATGGTCACTTCATGCTTACACTTAATATTCAAATGAAACCGTGTCTTTGTCACAGTCAATTCCAACAACTTCCGTTAACGATATCGTCTGCAATTCTCATGTCTTTTGGAAAAAAGAAACGACAGCTATCTTTCAGATCTAACTTATTCTTCTTTACGTCATATTTTTTTTTTAACGTATCCCTCATAAATTTATGTGTTTGTTTGCGTATCTAAGTGTTTGTTTTGTTGTATTTCACAGTTTCTTTATTATTATTATTATTGCTTATTTTATTCATTGCCGGGTGGCTTCTACATCGTCACGATTCTACCCGCTATTAAACATTAAGGTCATAATTTATTGCCACTTGTTATTCACATGTGATCGCTGTTTTATTTTACGGTTGTTTAATTTATAGCTGTGTATAATTTAGGTGGTCTTTAAACACACCAGCTTTTCAAAGCTTGTCCTATTTTAAATATTCTCTAGTACACACACACACACACACACACACACACACACACACACACACTCGCATATATATATATATATATATATATATATATATATATATATATATATATATATATATAAGTACTTTATGTATCCACATAAAATATTATAAGGAGATATAATTTTTTATGTGTCAGTTTTCAGTATTTACTTCAACAGTGCTCGATACGTAAGTAGAGCAAGGTAGTAAGCAATGAAAATATATATGGCAATCAAGCTACACAGAGGCTCCCGTGTTTCATCCCCGGGGGGAATCGTCAGGCTAAATGCTAAATGCCTGACGATTCCCCCCCGGGGATGAAACACGGGAGCCTCTGTGTAGCTTGATTGCCATATATATTTTCATTGCTTACTATATATATATATATATATATATATATATATATATATATATATATATATATGTATATGTATATATATATATATATATGTATATATATATATATATATATATATATATATGTATATATATATAGTAAGCTATAAAAATATATTTATGGTAATTAAGCTACACAGAGGCTCCCGCGTTTCATCCCGTGGGGGGGGGTCTTCAGGTTAAAATGCCCCCGGGGATGAAACGCGGGAGACTCTGTGTAGCTTAATTGCTATCAATATATATTTTCATAGCTTACTACCTAGCTCTACTTACGTATCGAGCAGTGTTGAAGTAAATATTGAAAATTATATCTCCTTATAAAATTTTATGTGGATACATGAAATAGTAATATATCTATCTATCTATCTATCTATCTATCTATCTATCTATCTATCTATCTATCTATCTCTCTCTCTCTATATATATATTTATATATATATATAATGTTGGTAGCCTTACTTTTTAATATATATATATATATATATATATATATATATATATATATATATATATATATTAAAAGTGATGCTACCAACATTTGTAAAAAAAAACTTTTTTCAACAATTGTTTGTTATTTCATTATTTTATCATTTCATAAGTTTGTGCTTTTAGAACGCGTTTCAAGCCTCGTGCGACTCTCTTCAGATATATTTTCCAAAATGGACCTCATAGAATTGTACAGGATAATACTTCAGACTGGTGGAATCAGGGCCCGAGGGCCAAAACGGTACGGGTCTACAGAGTGTAGCATTCATCGGAACAGATACTACACTATGATCTTAGCCAAAAGACCCAGGATGATTTTTTTAATCGCATTAATGAACATAGATATTATATACATTGATATATGATATTGTATATCAACATTTATTGATATATGATATTGTATATCAACATTTATTGATATATGATATTGTATATAAACATTTATTGATATACAATATTGTATATATACATTTATTTATATATGATATTGTATATCAACATTTATTGATATATGATATTGTATATCAACATTTATTGATATACGGTATTGTATATATACATTTATTGATATATGATATTGTATATAAACATTTATTAATATATGATATTGTATATATACATTTATTGATATATGATATTGTATATAAACATTTATTGATATATGATATTGTATATATACATTTATTGATATATGATATTGTATATAAGCATTTATTTATATATGATATTGTATATAAACATTTATTGATATATGATATTGTATACATACATTTATTGATATATGATATTGTATATAAACATGTATTGATATATGATATTGTATATAAACATTTATTGATATATGATATTGTATATAAACATTTATTTTATTTTATTCATCCTAAACAAGGGACACTCCGACCGAAGCGTAAAAAGCTACTGTGAATTAGGGGCCATATTTATAGGGGGCATCCTAAGTTAGGAGTCGTGCAACAATATGTTTGTTCACATTACATTTAAATGTCTGCATATTGATGTAGTCGGCGAAACAGAGAGCAAAAAGGGAATTCCAAAAGCAAGCAGTCTGAATAAAGAAGCTATAAGAGTAGAAAGTTTTCCGGCGTCTGGTTACCTCTACAGTGAAGGGGTGGGATTTTGCTGCTTGTCGGTTTGTGTCGGGGATATTTACGTTTAGGGAGTACGAGCACATTTCATTGAAGCATTTGTAAAGCAAGAACAACGTTGCAACATTGCTGCGATGGGACAGGAGATGATAGACAGGGTGGGACTTATTAGAATAGAAACCCTTTTTGTTTAACCCTGTCTAAGCGTAAGAGATTAGTGATTGGTACACCAGACCAGATGTGGCAACAATACACCATGCATTGTCGAATGGTTGGTTTATAGAGATGTAGGATACTGGCTGGCGTGAGAAGTTTTCTAGCTCGGTAAAGGGAGTTTTCCTTCTTTGCAACAAATTTGGCAATGCATTCTATGTATTTATTCCAATTCATGTTACCTTTGGATGTAAGGTCGAAGAGGTTTGAACGTTGGACTTTCGGGAAGGGTGATATCAACCATAGAAATCGGTGGTTAGAAAGATTTCTTATAATTGTGAAAGGAAAGGAGCTTTGTCTTGGTAGCGTTAAATGTAACCATCCATTTTTGAAAAGGAGGTTTGTCTTGGTAGCATTAAATGTGACCATCCATTTTTGAAAAGGAGCTTTGTCTTAGTAGCATTAAATGTGACCATCCATTTTTGAAAAGGAGCTTTGTCTTGGTAGCGTTAAATGTAACCATCAATTTTTGAAAAGTAGCTTTGTCTTAGAAGCATTAAATGTGACCATCTATTTTTGAAAAAGAAGCTTTGTCTTGATAGCATTAAATGTAACCATCCATTTTTGAAAAGGAGCTTTGTCTTGGTAGCGTTAAATGTAACCATCCATTTTTGATTTGAAAAGGAGCTTTGTCTTGGTAGCATTAAATGTGACCATCCATTTTTGAAAAGGAGCTTTGTCTCGGTAGCATTAAATAAGACCATCCATTTTTAAAAGGAGCATTGTCTTGGTAGCATTAAATGTGACCATCCATTTTTGAAAAGGAGCTTTGTCTTGGTAGAAGTAAATGGGACCATCCATTTTTGAAAAGGAGCTCTGTCTTGGTAGCGTTAAATGGGACCATCAATTTTTGAAAAGGAGCTTTGTCTTGGTAGCATTAAATGTAACCATCAATTTTTGAAAAGGAGCTTTGTCTTGGTAGAAGTAAATAGGACCATCCATTTTTGAAAAGGAGCTCTGTCCTGGTAGCGGTAAATGGGACCATCAATTTTTGAAAAGGAGCTTTGTCTTGGTAGCATTAAATGTGACCATCAATTTTTGAAAAGGAGCTTTGTCTTGGTAGAAGTAAATGGGACCATCCATTTTTGAAAAGGAGCTCTGTCTTGGTAGCGGTAAATGGGACCATCAATTTTTGAAAAGGAGCTTTGTCTTGATAGCATTAAATGTAACCATCAATTTTTAAAAGGAGGTTTGTCTTGGTAGCGTTAAATGTAACCATCCATTTTTGAAAAGGAGCTTTGTCTTGGTAGCATAAAATGTGACCATCAATTTTTGAAAAGGAGCTTTGTCTTGGTAGCATTAAATGTGACCATCTATTTTTTAAAAGGAGCTTTGTCTTGGTAGCATTAAATGTGACCATCCATTTTTGAAAAGAAGCTTTGTCTTTGTAGCGTTAAATGTAAGCATCCATTTTTGAAAAGGAGCTTTGTCTTCGTAGCATTAAATGTAACCATCCATTTTTGAAAAGGAGCTTTGTCTTTGTAGCATTAAATGTAACCATCCATTTTTGAAAAGGAGCTTTGTCTTGGTAGCGTTAAATGTGACCATCCATTTTTAAAAGGAGCTTTGTCTTGGTAGCATTAAATGTGACCATCCATTTTTGAAAATGAGCTTTGTCTTGGTAGCATTAAATGTGACCATCCATTTTTGAAAAGGAGCTTAAATATTCGTCCAGTACTGTCGTACGAGTTGAATTTCTTGCTTTGTCTTGGTAGTGTTAAATGTGACCATCCATTTTTGAAAAGGAGCTTTGTCTTGGTAGCATTAAATGTGACCATCCATTTTAGAAAAGGAGCTTTGTCTTGGTAGCATTAAATGGGACCATCCATTTTTGAAAAGGAGCTTTGTCTTGGTAGCATTAAATGTGACCATCCATTTTTGAAAAGGAGCTTTGTCTTGATAGCATTAAATGTGACCATCAATTTTTGAAAAGGAGCTTTGTCTTGGTAGCATTAAATGTGACCATCCATTTTTGAAAAGGAGCTTTGTCTTGGTAGCATTAAATGGGACCATCAATTTTAGAAAAGGTGCTTTGTCTTGGTAGCATTAAATGTGACCATCCATTTTAGAAAAGGAGCTTTGTCTTGGTAGCATTAAATGTAACCATCCATTTTTGAAAAGGAGCTTTGTCTTAGTAACATTAAATGTGACCATCCATTTTTTAAAAGGAGTTTTGTCTTGGTAGCATTAAATGTGACCATCCATTTTTGAAAAGGAGCTTAAATATTCGTCCAGTACTATCGTACGAGTTGAATTTCTTGCTTTGTCTTGGTAGTGTTAAATGTAACCATCCATTTTTGAAAAGGAGCTTTGTCTTGGTAGTGTTAAATGTAACCATCCATTTTTGAAAAGGAGCTTTGTCTTGGTAGTGTTAAATGTAACCATCCATTTTTCACCCATTCTACTACAGTTTAAAACTTGACTACAGAAAAACGACCCAACACAAATAAATGGCTTAGTTGAGCTTTACGATGTTGAACTGTTCTTGTCTCTCATAAATTTTTTATTACTTGGTGTTACATTATATATAGACGTAGAAGGAGGCCATGTTTAACCCTGGCCTTTCTGCGAATTCATGGTAAGAATATGATACTAACCCACGAAACATACGTAAAAACGACACCAGTAATATACACAGCGAAGTTAACAGTAAAAACAATCCATCACAATTTCCCGCTGCTAACTTAAATAAATATATTTTTCCAGATATCACATTAAACTAACACGTTTTTGGCAATGCGATTTTAAGATGTAAAAATAACTACTAGCAGCATAATCTGTTAGTTACTATTAATATTAATTCACTAGTTAATATTAATTCACTAGTTAATATTAAATTAAGGAGAGTAGAAAGTAGACCGTAGGTTTACTTTCAGCAACCGCGTAACTCTCGCTTCCCTTATTTTGTCCGATATAGGAATAATGCATCCGCTAGAAAAAAGAGCCGATCCAGAGAAAGGGTTTATTAGAGAAAGAGAGAGAAAAAGAGAAAGAGAGAGAGAAACAGAAATATATCTAGAAAGATGGAAGGAGGGGACGGTAGAGAGAGAGGGGGGAACGAGAGAGAGAACAGAAGAGAGAGAGAGAGAGAGGGGACCGAACCGAAAGAGGGGGACCGAAACGAAAGAGGGGGACCGAACAGAAAGTGGGGGACCTAACCGAAAGAGGGGTACCGAACCGAAAGAGGGTGACCGAACCGAAAGTGGGGTAACGAACCGAAAGAGGGGGACCGAACCGAAAGTGGGGTACCGAACCGAAAGAGGGGGACCGAACAGAAAGTAGGGGACTGAACCGAAAGAGGGCGACCGAACCGAAAGAGGGGGACCGAAACGAAAGAGAAGGACCGAACCGAAGGAGGGGGACCGAACCGAAAGTGGGGGACCGAAACGAAAGAGAGGGACCGAAACGAAAGAAGGGGACCGAACCGAAATGGGGGACCGAACCGAAAGAGGGGGACCTAACCGAAAGAGGGGGGCTGAACGGAAAGAGGAGGACCTAACCGAAAGAGGGGGACCGAACCCAAATAGGGGGACCGAACCCAAAGAGAGGGACCGAACCATAAATTGTTTTATGAACTTGGGCTATTATTTGCAGGACAACACTGAATACTTTTCTTATATAAGATATTATAAAATGTACATGTATGTGTGTACGTACAGAGTGGCGGACAGTGGCGGCTAGTGGCAGACCTTTGCGTAGTTTCTTACGCCCCCATGTAAATAGAATTGACGCTATGAAACATTAAATAAAATTAAAAGTTATTTCAAATTATTACGTAATTAAATTACAATATGACTGAGCAATTTCAAATTACTATAAAATATAATGAAATATAACTGAAAAGGACCCCTTCCCCTGAGTAAATCTGCCCCATGGACACCTAAGGGGTGGATTTATAGATTCGGGAATACGCCCATCAACTTACTCTGTGAATTTTACATAAGAATACACTTTTATATTGTATCTATATTCTCTAACATTTTTTCTATAAGGCACACACACACAAACACACAAACATACAGACATTCAGTTTTATATAACTAGAAGGTATATATATATATATATATATATATATATATATATATATATATATATATATATATATATATATATATATATATATTATATATATATATATATACAGAGTGGCCCAAAAGTAGGTTTACATTTATTTTTTATGAATATTTAACCTATTTAAAGTTTTTCGAATAACCTAGTTAAAAAACTTCAAATATCAAATGATAAATGTAAACCTACTTTTGGGCCACCCTGTATATATATATATATTTACTATATATTCATATATATACATATATATATATATATATATATATATATATATATATATACATACATATATATATACATATACATATATATATATATACATATGCATATACATATACATATATATATATATACACTTAGGCAGCAAGTCACGGAACTTTCTCGTTTGTAAATCTTCTTCGTGAGGTTCTGAAACCGTCGAGCTATCCTTCTGGTTTCGGGTGGCAATCCGTAGAGTATTTCACTGATTGTTCTTAATTCAGCCATTTTTTCGAGCGCTTTCGAATTTCTTAGTCGTCTTCAGGATTAGTTTTTTTTTAAATAAGAAGACTTGAGTTAATGCTTTCTAGGTATCGTTAAGGGCGAATGAAAGAAAAAAGAGGGTGTGTGGTTGAGTTCATTTTATTCTATCGTCTGTGTGTTTGGTTTTATTGTTTATTTATTTATTTATTTATTAATTCTTATTTTTACTATCATTTATTAATTTATTTATTATTTATTCCGATTATTACTATTATTACCATTATTTATTTATTTTATTTTATTACTTTATTTTCATTTAATTATGGAATACTTTTAATACGTTAGTACCTGTGTTGAAAGTATTTTGTTAATATTTGGCTGTTTAGTTTTAATAAATATTGCTTCTAGTATTTTAAGTCTGTTTACGTAGTTATTTTTGTGTATTATTTTGGTATTAGATGTTAGTATTTTCCGTATATCGGCCGACTGTAGTCTTCTGCTATGTGTAGTAAAGTGACGTATAATATATATATATATATATATATATATATATATAAGGAAATTGACATTTTTAAATCACGGATTAGAATGTATTAAAGTGAAATATTTTGAAAATCAACAATCGTGCAAGTTAAATGAAAAAGTCATTTATTTAATTAAAAAAAAAAATTTTTTTAATTAAAAATTTTTTTTTTTAATTTAAAAAAATTTATTTTTGTCTTTTTAAAAACAAAAAAAAATAATGTTTTGTTTAAAAAAAAAATGAATTTTTAATTTAACTTGCACGATTGTTGATTTTCAAAATATTTCACTTTATATATATATATATATATATATATATATATATATATATATATATATATATATATATATATATATATATATATATATATATATATAAACAAGATTCTCTGTTTTTCTATCTGCTTCTTAACACCCCCTAAACGTAAGTCTTAAATTTTAACCAATCAAAATAATGTAACGGTTAAAAAAAAACAAAAAACTTTTATTCACCCTAACCCTAACCAGAGCTACCTCTTGTGCGTTAACTCAATAAATCCCACTTTCCGACCTTGTGTCACATCTTCCTACGTTAGAGAGGGAGATAACTAATTAGTCTTCCCGTATAACTTTAAACACCCACTCTGATAAATATACCACCGTGTTGACTTATTTATCATCGACCTTTCAAGGTCACAACAATAAAATATGATTAAGCAGTAAAAAACTACATTAACTAGAGTACTTGGAATTTCCACAGGTCCCGCTAGTTTAAGATAATAATAGCAAACTATATCTTCTCCATAGCCTCTTTCTCATAGAATAGACTTGGCTAGTCTTTCTCTACTCTATTATTATGGTTATGGTAGGTGCTCGACCGAGCTCTAACCTCTGGTTCCCCCTGTAAAATATTCACAGCAAAAACACATCTAGCTACAACCATTGTAAATAATGTTCCTTACTTCGTCAGTGTACCTGAAGCTTAACGGAACTTCCATGAGAAATGTTTCTTTCCAAGAAATAACCGTCTGTGAAACACAATACCGCGGGACTGCTTCCCAACTGACTACAACATGGTCGTTTTCATGTCAGATATTAACAACTTCTTATGGAGCCGTCCTCTTAAATAATAAAATTCTACCCAGTTTCAACCACCGTCTCCAATCAAGGTGTTTCTCCCACCGCCCACCTTGTAAGCTCATTAACCCTCATCCTCGAGTAGCTTTTGTGCCTTGATAAGCGGCGACACATTAGTAAAATATAAGAAGTTAAATTTAAAGGAGAAAATAATTTTAAAAAAATAATAGAAAAGCGTGTGCATCTTTGATAAAAAAAGTTGAAAAATCCGATGCCATTTTTATTCTGTATAAATTTACTTTCCCTCATGGATCATTCAAAAACAATAAATAAAAACGCTTGAAATATGAGTGACAACCAGTATATATGGAAAAAGTATATGTTTTTATCCTGATGCCCGTGGATATAATAGGAATACATCTCAATTTCTGAGTGATAAACTTTGACCTGTCCATTGGGGCCTTAGACTTTACAGTACCATCAGATTTTGTAGTCCTATATGATGTGTACAAAGGACAACTACACTTGAAAGCAGTGATATCGGCCTATATGGAGATGATAGATTAGCTATAGTAAGAGATTCTAACAATATACATATATATATATATATATATATATATATATATATATATATATATATATATATACAAGTATCATTAAAAATAACAGACATCTTGTGTCTAGATATTCCTGCCCCCGTTCGCATATCCGTAAACTTCTAGTAGATAACACAAAAATCATCGCACAAAATACTAATACACTTAAACTCCACATACTCGAAGCCCTATACATTAAAACAGAAAAAAACAGCTATTAACAAGATTAACTATACTATTAGTACTAATATACTCAAATGCCTATAAATATAAATTTAAATTAAACACAGTCCTTTATTTTTCCCGCCTAAATAGAATATATATTCACTCCTAGGTCTATGCCTGTTTAACATTACTCCACTGACGATGGACCTGGAAGGGTCCGAAAGCGCTTTGGGAAGCTATGGCAATTTTATCAGCCAGTTTCCGTCTGAAACTAAGAACCTAATCAGAAAAACGGAAAGGATCTTAGAAAAAATATCTAGACACAAGATGTCTGTTATTTTTAATGATACTTGTATAAAAGAAAAGATGCTGCCAAGATACATATATATATATATATATATATATATACAGGGTGGGCCAAAATAAGGGTCCTATCTTTAAATTTGAATAACTTGAATTTGAATAACTTCCACAAAATAAAAGTTAAACTCACCAAACTTTATGTGTGTGTAGACTGACCCTTCCGAGATTTTTTGAAATAAACAAAACAAATTTTAGCCGAAAAACACTTCTTAAAACTTACAAAAACTAAAGTATTGTTTTTTACACTGTTTTGAGTTTTTTAAGCAAAAATAATGTTTTCTAAATGAGGGTACGTTCCTTAGGGCTAATACGGCTCATGCTTGCTTCGGAAGGGGTCCTTTACTTATTCTAAAAAAAAAAAAAAAAATCAATAAATAAAAAAGTTATGAATTTTTAAAAATAGGACCCTTATTTTTGCCCACCCTGTATATATATATATATATATATATATATATATATATATATATATATATATATATATGGACATGAAGAAAAGAGTAAAAGTATGAGCAAACATAAAAATAACAGAAGTTATTGATATCACTTTCAACTTTGATGAAAAATATATGAACTGTATTTAAAAAATAATTTTATAGGTATTTAATACGGCTGTAAAAAATGCCGAAAAGACCGGAATGGTGAAAGAGAGGATGAACAATTACAAATAATTGAAGACAATACATGTGATATTTTTCTTCAAAAACTTATCTATTTATTTTTCAGTAAATCTTTCATTAACTATTTATATAATTTGAGATGGTGGGAAATATTTTGATATTTCGTGAGAAATCCCTTTCTCAAAAAGCAGAAATAAACGTTCTTTCCGTTTAGGGAAAAGAAAAATCTAAAGATGGTTGTTACTTAAAGAATACTAAAATTTTGACATATTGTTTCATTAAATCTTTCACGTACTATTAATAAAATCTGAGATGATGGAAACTATTTTCATGGGAGTACATGTATATTAGTGCGTTAAGATTCATCCGTCTATCTTTGTATATGACTAAAAATAAGTTATTGATCAGGATTAAATATTAATGGAAGCGATTGAGACGACACCATTTGTTTTTTTAAAACATGTATAAATAATTGGCCTAGGTTACCGACGAAACATTTTTTTTATCTACCTTTTGTTATTAGGGTTAGGGTTAAGGTTAGGGTTATTCCAGTCAAGGAAATATGGTAAAGCCTGACTTTGTTTCATATATAATTTATAGGCGCGGAAATTAATTCACGAAAAATTCAACTATGACAATTCTCCCCTTAATAATGCCAACTGAGTTGTGGCTGTTTGTATTTACTAGTTACCCCACGGAGAAAAAAATAGACACTGTTAGGACAACTAACGAAAACGAGTTACCTCCCTTTGAAACATTTCGGGAGTTTAGAGTTATCGCCCTTGGAAATGGAGTCATGCCCAGGGAGAAAGTAAACACAGATCACGGCTTTCAGACTGTTAAGATGACAATCGCGTTCAACGGCAAATTAACTCATTAATTCATTCTGTGTTCAGTTTTAATAAATTTGTTAAACGTTTATCTTGATAGTTCATCCATTTTATTTACAAGTTATTATTTATTATAAGCTAAATTACGAGGTTATAAAAGACACAATGCCAGTTTTAATGCTCTGGGTGACAACAAAAGTAGCTACATTACGGCACTCACGTTTAGGGGAGCTTAAGGCGACATTCTATAAAACTATCCCCTTTCTATAAAAAAGTGGATAATGTCTTCGTCTCATTATTTATTTGCCTTATCATGCGAATAATGTTAGACAAAAGAACAGGTTTTGCTGTGGAGAAAATCCAGCGACCCCGATAAACAACACTCTGAACGGGAATACAAATATTTGTGTTACAGTACTCACGAATAACAGCGCTTCGGGCGAGAGGCGATAAACCTATCCCCAGTAGGAAACAAGCGGATAATGCCTGACAGGATGAAACAGATAGTACACTTAAATCCGAACGTTTTGGGGATGTAGTTAGGGTATCCTCTATTTATAAACTTTCCTCTCTACAAAACGCTCATTGAGCCCCCTATTCGGATCTATAATATATAACAGGGATGTGTTACATTACTCGAAAAATAAATGTGGAAACGTTACCAAAATTACATCAATTAAAAACATACAACCACCAAACTATAATAAATACGCTATTATGTTAATTCTAACTGTTATATTATGAGGGGCCATGTATGCCTAAAAGCGTGTAGGTCCACTAGTTTTAATTGTGAGAGGGGTGAACTTTGTTCGAGTTAAGTGCAAGTCGAAATGACATCCATTTTGGGGCAAATAGATTTGTCCTCAGAATGAGTAATCCCAAGAAGTCATAACAACTGGTGAAACCTGGCCGACTTCAAAAGTTGAGGTTCAATAAAGGTCAGGCCAGCTCTGGTTATGATTTGCATGACAGGACAAAGGACGGTGACGTCACTTGTTGTTATCGAAAACGGGAAATCATCAGACCGTCATGGGAGCTCGAAACGACAAGATCGTCGTGAGAGAAAGTGGACGAAATTGTCCAAAGATGTAGACAAATAATATAAGACTGCGTCTCTAAAAATGAGACAGAAATCGATATCTCGCCCCATCTAGAAGATAGACATTAGCCGTAGGAAAAGAAGATGCAGAAGCAAAATTAAATGACCACTCTCTCCCGACCGAGTAAAAGAAGATTCAGACCAATAAATCGTTCACGACTCTCTGAAATTATCGTCGAAGTCCTTTCTTTCCCGTGGGGAGAGTTTTCAATTTCAGGTGACCGATGCTCCACGCCAGCAAACAGAAGGCCACTAGACGAAGGAAGAGAAACCCACGGCAGAGCTATCAACGATGATGAGATCCGGCCAAGGTAATTAATTGGGTACTATGTAACATAAAACCGATGGAGTAATACGTTAAATGTGCTGGCGATCACCTTTCTTTCTTAATAAATATAAAAGAAAACGGATAAATAATATCCATTGTATTCAATAGTCTACAAAATGCACATAAAGTAGATCTTATGGTAAGGCATTTTGCCCACTAAAAGTAAGGCTAGAAGAACACCGGAAAGACATAACACGTGGAGATATCGAAAATTCGGGTATGGTTGACCAGATATGGAAGGAAATGGGAAACCATCTACCGTTATGGGACGACGTAAAAATTATAAACGAAGAATGGTTGAGAGTAAGACGCCTGTAAGAAGCAGCGCATATGTTGGGCGACAATAACCTCCTACGTAGACCTTGTGTAGGATGAAATACAACATGGGAACAATTAATTATAAATAATAGATAAGGATACCATTAAAATATATATATATATATATATATATATATATATATATATATATAATTATCAGTGGTGAATAGTCGTACTTCTATGCTGATGAGTCTTGATTGAAAAGAGACGAAACGTATACGTCCATAGATAAAAATAAACAATAACAAATATTTATATTTGAAGCTCCTCGTTAAAAAAAAGTAGAGCACTGTAAAATGGTAGTAGTAACACAGCGTAGCGTCACTTGCTTTATATGCATGGTTCCTTCGCTTATAGAAGTTTGAATGCCATTAC
This sequence comes from Sepiola atlantica, assembly GCA_963556195.1. Taxonomy (NCBI): domain Eukaryota; kingdom Metazoa; phylum Mollusca; class Cephalopoda; order Sepiida; family Sepiolidae; genus Sepiola; species Sepiola atlantica. The sequence goes on from OY744544.1 coordinate 14,111,336, forward strand.
GCTTCGCCGCCGTTAATGTGTTAAAATTATCATTGTTTATAAGCTGTTCAGGACTGGCCTAGCGGTTAGCGACGTTGGACTGGGTTGAAAAATACTTATAGTCCAGGGTTTCGAATCGTGTGACCGGTGGTGAATAGTCGTACATCTATGCTGATGAGTCTTGATTGAAAAGAGACGAAACGTATACGTCCATAGATAAAAATAAACAATAACAAATATTTATATATATAATTATATATATATATATATAAATATATTTGAAGCTCCTCGTTAATATATATATATATATATATATATATATATATATATATATATATATATATATATATATATATATATATATATATGTATATATATTAACGAGGAGCTTCAAATATATATATATATATATATATATATATATATATATATATATATATTTGAAGCTCCTATATATATATATATATATATATATATATATATATATATATATATATATATATATATATATATATATATATATATATATATATATATATGTAGTACTATATAGTAATTAGTAGTAATATATAGTGATGAGTATGTAGAATTGTCCGGGATGTGGCGTAACGGATATAAGTGCTAAGTAGTAATAAGTTCTAAGTGGGGGTTGATCGTTCAATCTCCAGTGCGAGCGATACAAAGAACACAATTACGAATTACTTGGGTGACGGAACAAGAGCAAGCGACCCCCATGGATTAAATAAAGGGTTCAGTCTAAAATTTCGTACAGATTCCCGAGTTCGACATAAAGATTTCTGAGTTTTACAAAGTCGGTGGTTAAATCAGCTGAAACGTTGTGAGAATAATATACAAGACGAGAACAATAGTCCGAATAATCCAAATAATGTTAATTATCAATCGTCACCTAAAAATAAATCCGAAACAATATATATTAGGTTCACTTATATACCTTTATATACTCGTGTCATGGTTGTGAACTTGTTTTTAATCGTCTGTAGATAAAATACTCGAATTCTGATGTTAGTTTATGTAAAAGGTTTACTTAAAAAGGGATACAGTCACATAAAACATCAGAACGATAGTTTACTTACATCATGTACATTGTACACGATCCCTCCTGGAACTCCTCGTTTCGCCTCCGCTTTCTTAAGTTATCAGCCAAAAAAGAGATCGGTCGGAAGTCACGTGCTTCCGCTGCGAGGTAACCTCTGGTTTTTAAGGTTTCAATCAAACCCTTCTATCCAAACAGTTGACTTATGGTTGACTTTGAAAACGATTTATGATTTAGAGTGCCGTAACCAAAATTTAAGAATTACTTAAAACTAATTTTTAAAAACAGTTAATAAATATCACGAAACCTAAAAATACTAGACACTTACGCATGCAACTACATAGATATAATCCACCTAGACTATAAATAAATCCCAGAAAAACTTAAGATAAGCGATAAATTTACCTAATTAAAACCTAACGAATCACATTAAACGACCACAAAAGCGATTTCAACAATAAACCAACCAATAAACTAATTAACACAATTATACTCAAAATAGGAAGGATTAGTAAAACAATTGTCTCCAGAATTAAGGGGATAAAAAGGATCTAGGATTAAAGCAATGGATTAATACCGACGAAACAATCGACTGGGTTAATAGTATCAAAAATAAAAGTAAATGTACTTCCTTACAATTCGACCTCGTACATTTTTATTCATCAATAGTAAGACTACACAGCTAAAACATGAATATGTTTTAGGCTCCTAAAATTTATACTCGAATTGTCCGCAATGTGGCGTAACAGATAAAAGTGCTAAGTAATAATCAGTTCTATGTGACAGTCTTCTGTGGGTTGAAGGTTCAATCCTTAATGCGGGCGACATTAAAAACACAATTACGAATTACTTAAGACTTATATCCATTATAATATAACGAGCACCTTCTCTGTCTGTCTGTCTGTCTGTCTGTCTGTTTGTCCGTCCTGGAGAATTTTTGTGAACGTAAGAGAGAGAGAGAGAGGGGGGGGGCTCGAGTAATTACTATTTAATTAATTTTTCAAGTCAGCGTCATAAGATTTGTATACCTTTAGAATTAGGAAACTATTAATTAATTAATTTACATTAGATAACATTAAATAACATATAAACAAAGAAGAACAACATTTCAAGACGAGACTGCGATTAGAACAGAAAACATGTCAAGAATCTTACTTAAACTAATACTTTTTCAACTTCCTTATATACTGTTACAAAAAGTCGCTCAGACACTAGACGGGTTTTGTCGTTTACATAATTCATTCCTTTTAAACTTCAATTAAATTCATATTCACAAATATACACTTATAACTGCTATTATCAAAATTACATATGTATTTACAATATTTTTCGATAAGGTGATATTAATAAAAATTAAATAAAAGTTTCCGTTTTAAATTTCGTACAGATTCCCGAGTTCTACAAGGTGCACCTGTATAAAGTCGGTTGTTACATCAGCCGAAACGTTGTGAGAATAACATCTAAGACGAGAACCGTAGTCCGAATAATCCAAATCATACAAATGTCGAACTATATATATATATATATATATATATATATATATATATAGGATGTACTACACATTGTTTAGAAGTTTGAACCTATCGTGAAATGAGTTAAGCTCAATATACAGGATAGAGCAATAATATATATAAATATAAAAAGAGAAATACAAATATGTAAACGCCAGGAAGGGCGGAGGGTGGCGATAATTGGAAATGAAAGACCTGGAAACCTGACAAAGAGATAGTAACATATAAAGAACCTGAGTCATCTGCTGAACAAAGTATAAAATGGTTATTTTTCTGTCGTGACGAGACTTGCTGTGGTACCCTGGGTAGAAGTGACGATAATATTTCCGTTTCGAAACTTCGATAAAGTTAAATTTACCGAAAATTAAAATGATCTATAATACGGATCAAAGTAGGAATTCTTTTAGAATTGTGTTTTTTTTTAATAAAAATGTAATATATATTAGGAGAAAAGCCAAGAAGGCGGAGGATAGATGCATAATCAAACAAATTTATATATATATATATATATATATATATATATATATATATATATATATATATATATATATATATAAAATATAAAATTAATTTTTAAATATTTTTACCCACGTAGCTCTCATCAGCACAGGAAAATAACAATCTCAAACGGTCACAGGGCGCGAATCCTGTTCACAGATACACGTTAAATGTGTAAGCGTTCACGTTGTCCCACGAGGGATTGCCACGCAAAAACGGAGAAATTAAGTTATATTTATACTGAAAGCGGCGAGTATAAACATCTAAACATTCGATAGCACTCAACGACAGAGTTGGAGCATTGAACTGAAGCTTTTAAGCGAATGTTTATTTTAAAATCTTTCCGACAGTGCTCAACTTATAATTTTACTAATATATATATATATATATATATATATATATATATATATATATATATATATATATATATCTATATATATATATATATATATATATATATATATATGTATATATATAATAATAATAATAATCCAGGTAAAACATCCAAAGTAATCCAAAGAATTTTAACCGGGTTTATAAAAAGTGCTCAATATCAAATAGAGCTTTAACATGTTATTATTTTTATTTACACAGACATGCACAAAATCTGCGACACTGGCATGTCGATGTCATCGATCAACAGCTATTATGAACTGATATCTCACCGGGAAGAGTTCGAATCCGATCTTAACCTTAGATCATATTTGGAAAGAATTAATAACTCTGCCTGGTGAGATCTCAGTTAATGATAGCTGTCGATCGATAACATCAACATACCAATGTCGCAGATTTTGTACATGTCTGTGTAAATAAAAATAATCATATATATATATATATATATATATATATATATATGTGTGTGTGCGTGTGTGTGTTTGTGTGTATGTGCGTGTAAAATCTATAAAAATGTTTCCATTTGTGCAAACTACACATATTTTCCTATTAATACAAAGCTCTACTACTGTATTGTTTCTAATCGTTTCATGGTGTCGATCATCGTCTAACTGACCATCTTTTGAACCCTTGTCCCCACTGAACGAATTTAGAAACCGGTGAGAGAAACCAGAAATTTCAACTGCGTGCAGCGTTCATTCTTTGTCTGAATGTGCAAGTCAATTCACGCGAAATATCTCTACCAATTCCCCACTTCGCTTCTCTTCTCACTTCTACTGATTGGTCATAACTGATAGAGTCAAGAAGAGTCCATACAATTGCGGAATATGCTAGATAACCATAACAGAGAAGAAGTCAGTTTAACGTAGGGGTGGCAGCTCCTCCGAGGGGTGGAAACCCTGGAAATAATACAAACAAGAAATTGAATTGACATAAAGTACAGAAGTAATGGGTTGGCAGAGGCGGCTTCTTCACAATGCTTCTCTTTTCACTTATACTGATTGGTCATAACGACTCTATTCATAGAGTCAAGTGGATTCCATTTAGTGATTATTGATTGTTCAATGAATAAAGTAAGAAGAAGTCCATTCAGTGTCCACATAATGTAGATTATCACAACACTATGTATCCATATAAGTCTGTTCATTATTCGCCACTCTATAATATATATATATATATATATATATATATATATATATATATATATATATATATATATATATATATATATATATTAGTACTTCATGTATCCCCATAAAATATTATAAGGAGATATAATTTTTTATGTGTCAGTTTTCAGTATTTACTTCAACAGTGCTCGATACGTAAGTAGAGCTAGGTAGTAAGCCTGACGATTCCCCCCGGGGATGAAACACGGGAGCCTCTGTGAAGCTTGATTGCCATATATATTTTCATTGCTTACTATATATATATATATATATATATATATATATATATATATATATATATATATATATATATATATATATTGTGTGTGTGTTAGAGTGAAATAAATTCCAGAAGGAAATCCGTGTATAAGAGCTCAATGTAATAAACAGAGCAAGAATAAAATAAAGTAACACAGAATCACATAATCACCGGTACGATAATTTATTTCGACTTTTCGATAATTTCGACAAGCATTTTTGGGTTCTTAAAAAGACCGAAGTGTCGAAATAAATTATCACACCGGTGATTATGTCATTCCGTGTTACTTTATTTTATTATATATATATATATATATATATATATATATATATATATATGTATATATACACATATATATATATGTATATATACACATATATATACATACACACACACGCATATATATATATATATATATATATATATATATATATATATAGCACTAGATAAAGTGAAAGAATAAAATAAGGTGCGACTCAAATTTTATTTGCATTCAATGTTCAAGCAAAGTCGTTTAAAGTCCTTAACTCATGAGTTTTCAAAGAAAATCTTCTCCTCAGAGGCCCTATTACCGCAATGACATTACTGCAGGTAATAAAATTAAACTTTGAAAATATATTTAAAAAATTTACATAAAAATGCATAAAATTATATAAAACACCAAATGTATCGGCCCAGAACATACTTTTTTGCTAAACTTATACAGACTCATTCACAGACTGTTTCACTGTGTCACAACTCGTCAATACTGCTAGTGCGTGCATGTTTGTCTATTTCCTTCTCTAGATTTATTCAGAGTTGATCGCATCTCCCGCCATAATTTAAAAGCCAATTCAAAAGGGCGTGATCCTGCTAAACGCGACAACAATTGCAGCCGGGCACTGTCGGATCACCCTGCCAATTTTCTAATGAATAAACTCTTTCTTGACATGTGACCGGGACACAATCAGCTTAAAATCGTAAAGCTTAAGCCGCTAATTTGTTGAGGGGCAAGGGAGGGGGTGGGGGTGCTAGGGTTCTTTGTTATTCTTGTTTCTTTGTATTTTTTATGTAGTCCCCCCCTTCTTTTTTTGTTGTTTATCATAAAATGACCAAATACAACGTTAATCATTCAGGATTGAGACACGCACATTTTTCTTTTTGCGGCTTGACCTGCACTTAATCGGCCCCGAAATATCGTTGGAAAGATACAATTTGAAGATGATAAAAAATTATACAGGGGGGGGGGCGTTAACAGTGGGAACCAAGGTCAGCAGTAAGTGCCCTTTTAACTGGTCGCGTTCTCATGTGGGGGACAGATAATGAAATACTTTTTGATTCGGTAAAAATTAAGGGTTTCTTTTTTAGTTTTCACAATTAAGCATTCATTGCTACCACAACGGTATTTACACGGAAAGTGCTCGACTGAGCTTCCATCGCTGGTTCCTCCTCGTAAAACATTCACAGCAAGAACTCATTTAACTACCAAAACGGACCAAAACGGAAAAAGACTTTCCGTTCTTCACGCGATGGAGAAAGCTTCCTGTCTGTGAAACACGGTCTGCGGACAAAATCCCACCGGACAAAATCTCACCGGACAAATGCCCATCGGACACCCGCCACCGAACAAAAGTCCACCGGACAAAATCCCACCGAACAAAATCCCACCGAACAAAATCCCACCGGACAAAATCCCATCGGACAAATGCCCATCGGACACCCGCCACCGAACAAAAGTCCACCGGACAAAATCCCACCGGACAAAATCCCACCGGACAAAAGTCCACCGGACAAATGTCCATCGGACACCCGTCACCGAACAAAAGTCCACCGGACAAAATCCCACCGAACAAAATCCTATTGGACAAAATCCCACCGGACAAATGCCCATCGGACACCCGCCACCGAACAAAATCCCACCGGACAAATGCCCATCGGACACCCGCCACCGAACAAAAGTCCACCGGACAAAATCCCACCGAACAAAATCCCACCGAACAAAATCCCACCGAACAAAATCCCACCTGACAAATGCCCATCGGACACCCGCCACCGAACAAAATCCCACCGGACAAAATCTCACCGGACAAATGCCCATCGGACACCCGCCACCGAACAAAAGTCCACCGGACAAAATCCCACCGAACAAAATCCCACCGAACAAAATCCCACCGGACAAAATCCCATCGGACAAATGCCCATCGGACACCCGCCACCGAACAAAAGTCCACCGGACAAAATCCCACCGGACAAAATCCCACCGGACAAAAGTCCACCGGACAAATGTCCATCGGACACCCGTCACCGAACAAAAGTCCACCGGACAAAATCCCACCGAACAAAATCCTATTGGACAAAATCCCACCGGACAAATGCCCATCGGACACCCGCCACCGAACAAAATCCCACCGGACAAATGCCCATCGGACACCCGCCACCGAACAAAAGTCCACCGGACAAAATCCCACCGAACAAAATCCCACCGAACAAAATCCCACCTGACAAATGCCCATCGGACACCCGCCACCGAACAAAATCCCACCGGACAAAATCCCACCGGACAAAATCTCACCGGACAAATGCCCATCGGACACCCGCCACCGAACAAAAATCCACCGGACAAAATCCCACCGAACAAAATCCCACCGAACAAAATCCCACCTGACAAATGCCCATCGGACACCCGCCACCGAACAAAATCCCACCGGACAAAATCCCACCGGACAAAATCCCACCTGACAAATGCCCATCGGACACCCGCCACCGAACAAAAGTCCACCGGACAAAATCCCACCGAACAAAATCCCACCGAACAAAATCCCACCGGACAAAATCCTATCGGACAAATGCCCATCGGACACCCGCCACCGAACAAAAGTCCACCGGACAAAATCCCACCGAACAAAATCCCACCGGACAAAATCCCACCGGACAAATGCCCATCGGACACCCGTCACCGAACAAAAGTCCACCGGACAAAATCCCACCGAACAAAAGTCCACCGGACAAAATCCCACCGAACAAAAGTCCACCGGCATCGGACAACCGCCACTGAATAAAGGTCCACCGGACAAAAGCTCACAAACGTAAAAATAAATTTCTGAATTTTTTTAGATAAGGATTGATCAGTTGCATAATTTTGGTTATTCGGACTACATTTCTCATCTTGAGTGTTATCATCACAATCCTCGGTGCGGGCGATACGAAGAATTACGAATTACTGAAGACTTCTTCCAGTCATGGCTGACGGAACAAGAGCATGCTACCCCCATGGGTCCCGTTCAAAATTCCGTCCAGATTCCCGAGTTCGACAGAAATATTCCCGAGTTCGAAAAGATACACCTGAAGAAGGCCGGAGGTTACAGCGGCCGAAACATTCTGATGATAACACTCAAGATGAGAACAGTAGTCCGAATAACCAAAATTATGCAAAACATTTCTTTTTTAATTTTTGAACATTTTTCCTGTATTTAAAAAAAAATTGGCATAATGGTTTCATACCGCAGAATTTGTAATTCCACGAGTTTGTAAACATTTTTTTAAGAGAGTTGACCTAACCACTAACCCTAAGTCCGAGTGGCAAGGTCGTAAAACCACACGTAATCACCTAAATAAGTAGAACGTCGTCCTTACAAAGGTAATTAAAAAAAAAATAAAATAAAAATTTCCAAAGATAAAAATTAGTTTGGTTTTCTCATGTATTAATTAAAAAAAAATGGTGAAAACAAATTATTACCCCCCCCCCCCCAATATAACGGGTTATTGTTTTTTTTATGAACATCGCTTGTCAGTTTCCGATTTCAAAATCGGATGCCGTCACCAAGTAAACTTTTTCTCTTTACCCGTTTGGCCTTTTGGCTAAGATCAAAGTGTAGTATCGGTTCCGATGGATACTGCACCCCATAGACTGGTATTGTCTTGGCCTTCGGGGCTTGATTTACGCCGGTCTATGGGTCTGTCCTGTGCAGTTCTAGGAGGTCCACCCTCTCAGGCTTCGCCTCCCCTCTTTGGAGAGGAGTAAGTTTATTTCTTACTGCCTGAGGCGCCCCTACCGGGGAATGCCGACGGGGGTGCCCAGGCAATTTTTAAACCCCACTTTCCCAACCCGACCTTGGGTCACATCTTACTTATGGGAGTAAGATAAAAACTGGCCTTGTGCCTAACTCCCGGAGAGGAGTAAATCAATACCTGTATGTTTCATATTGTGGATAAATACTTAGCATTTTGGGGTCAGTATAGTTGGGATTCTTTGTTTCTTCGATTTTCCCGGCCAACACCAGGAAACGGGTCTCGCTAATATGTAATATAGCGTTATAGGCTAGGAGCAGGGTGACATAGGGTTCCTTAAAGATGACCCTCTTCACTACGTGAGTTTTCGTCTGATAAATATATTTGCATACAGCAGAATCCTCACCATCTAGTGACGGTTTAGCTGGTTTCAGATTATTCTTTTTTTCCCTCACCCCCGAATGCCCAGGCATTACCATCTACCAACCAGCATCTCTCCGACCAGCACACTAAAATAGATGGGGTCAGAGTTCATGAGACGTCTTATAATAAGAGGAGAGCTGACGGCGTGTAGGGGTCAGTCCCTCCCCTCCACTAAGCGTGTGACAGGGTTAAATTTCCTCGCATTCAGCCGAAATGTACCAAATCTTGTCAGCGCGAGGTGGTGTGTAAATAGCCCCCTTTTCATCTGGCTTGTTAGGCTTGTTAGGGTTAGGATTAGGGTTAGGATTAGGTTTAGGGTTAGGATTAGGATTAGGATTAGGATTAGGGTTAGAGTTAGGGTTGCGGTTAGGGTTACGGTTAGTATTAGGGTTAGGAGTAGGGTTAGGATTAGGGTTAGGATTAGGGGTATGGTTAGGATTAGGGTTAGGATTAGGATTAGGATTAGGGTTAGGGTTAGGGTTAGGATTAGGATTAGGATTAGGGTTAGGATTAGGGTTATGGTTAGGATTAGGGTTAGGATTAGGGTTATGGTTAGGATTAGGGTTTAGGGTTAGGGTTAGGGTTAGAGTTAGGGTTAGGGTTATGGGTTAGATTTAGGGTTAGGGTTTAGTGTTAGGGTTAGGGTTTTGTGTTAGGGTTAGGATTAGGGTTAAAGTTAGGCTTAGCCTATGTTTAATTGACAAACCTTTTTATTTTTTATTTATCTTTTCTATCGTTGTCACCGCTTATCAAGGCCAAGAGCAACTCGAGCAAAAGGGTTAATGAGTAGGGAATGAACGCCAGCCAAAAAGATTAGGAGCATTATGGGAGTACTAACATTGATCAATGGTATGAACTGTGTTCGATTTCCTTTGAGACGGTCCATAATAAGAATTTGTTTACATTGGTTTTAAAAACGTGCAAGTTGTAATTAGCAGGGAAGCACTTCCGAAGCAACGCGTTCTGCAGGTAGTAAACCCTTGCAAAGAAGGAGTGCTCTGTGCGGCACCTCCCCAGATGTGGCAGCAGTATTCCATCTTTGGGCGTTTCTGACTCTAATATAGGTAAAATTATAGTAGTATTATTGAGTCACAAAGCATCAAGGCCAGGAACCACTTGAGGATAAGGTCGAATGAGACGGAAGGGTTATCAACCAAAAGTTGAGAAACACTATAGGAGTACTAGCATTGATCAATGTCATGCACTGTGTTTGATTACTTTTGGGGCGGTCTATGACAGGAATTTTTTGACATTGAATTTCAAGACGACAAAGTTGTAACCAACAGGGAAGTAGTCCTGCAGTAATGTGTTCCACAGAAGGGAAGCCCTTGCAATGAAGCTCTGGCCATGGAAATTCCGCTGTGGTACAAATACGAGTTCTTGCTTTGAATGTTTTACAAGGAGGGACCAAAAAGGAGGAGCTCTGTCAAGCAGCTTCTACGTTAATAACGATAGAGGAGAGAGATGCTAGCAACGTGTCGTCTGTAAGAAAGGGGCTGTAGAGAAGAAAAGAGAAGAGAAGAGAAGATCCCCCCACTAGATTTCGAAGTCGGTTTTGAGAGGATGTACCAAAAAAAAGAGAAAAGACTATCAAGGTCGGCCAAGTGTAAATTTGCAGTCTGACTTGATTAGCCAATCGTCCCAACACGAATTTATCAATTAAAAGTCACGCTTTCTTTCTAAACGCAGATCGTATGTAAAAAAAAAGAAGGTCGGCTTCATTTTGGTTTATTATATAGTACGATTTGATATCAATAATTTATTTTGGTTGATTATATAGTACGATTTGATATCAATAATTTATTTTGGTTTATTATATAGTACGATTTGATATCAATAATTTATTTTGGTTTATTATATAGTACGATTTGATATCAATAATTTATTTTGGTTTATTATATAGTACGGTTTGATATCAATAATTTATTTTGGTTTATTATATAGTACGATTTGATATCAATAATTTATTTTGGTTTATTATATAGTACGATTTGATATCAATAATTTATTTTGGTTTATTATATAGTACGATTTGATATCAATAATTTATTTTGGTTTATTATATAGTACGATTTGATATCAATAATTTATTTTGGTTTTTTATATAGTACGATTTGATATCAATAGTTCATTTGGTTTATTATATAGTACGATTTGATATCAATAGTTCATTTGGTTTATTATATAGTACGATTTGATATCAATAGTTCATTTGGTTTATTATATAGTACGATTTGATATCAATAGTTCATTTGGTTTATTATATAGTACGATTTGATATCAATAGTTCATTTGGTTTATTATATAGTACGATTTGATATCAATAGTTCATTTGGTTTATTATATAGTACGATTTGATATCAATAGTTCATTTGGTTTATTATATAGTACGATTTGATATCAATAGTTCATTTGGTTTATTATATAGTACGATTTGATATCAATAATTTATTTTGGTTTATTATATAGTACGATTTGATATCAATAATTTATTTTGGTTTATTATATAGTACGATTTGATATCAATAATTTATTTTGGTTTATTATATAGTACGATTTGATATCAATAATTTATTTTGGTTTATTATATAGTACGATTTGATATCTATAATTTATTTTGGTTTATTATATAGTACGATTTGATATCAATAATTTATTTTGGTTTATTATATAGTACGATTTGATATCAATAATTTATTTTGGTTTATTATATAGTACGATTTGATATCAATAATTTATTTTGGTTTATTATATAGTACGATTTGATATCAATAATTTATTTTGGTTTATTATATAGTACGATTTGATATCAATAATTTATTTTGGTTTATTATATAGTACGATTTGATATCAATAATTTATTTTGGTTTATTATATAGTACGATTTGATATCAATAATTTATTTTGGTTTATTATATAGTACGATTTGATATCAATAATTTATTTTGGTTTATTATATAGTACGATTTGATATCAATAATTTATTTTGGTTTATTATATAGTACGATTTGATATCAATAATTTATTTTGGTTTATTATATAGTACGATTTGATATCAATAATTTATTTTGGTTTATTATATAGTACGATTTGATATCAATAATTTATTTTGGTTTATTATATAGTACGGTTTGATATCAATAATTTATTTTGGTTTATTATATAGTACGATTTGATATCAATAATTTATTTTGGTTTATTATATAGTACGATTTGATATCAATAATTTATTTTGGTTTATTATATAGTACGATTTGATATCAATAATTTATTTTGGTTTATTATATAGTACGATTTGATATCAATAATTTATTTTGGTTTATTATATAGTACGGTTTGATATCAATAATTTATTTTGGTTTATTATATAGTACGATTTGATATCAATAATTTATTTTGGTTTATTATATAGTACGATTTGATATCAATAATTTATTTTGGTTTATTATATAGTACGATTTGATATCAATAATTTATTTTGGTTTATTATATAGTACGATTTGATATCAATAATTTATTTTGGTTTATTATATAGTACGATTTGATATCAATAATTTATTTTGGTTTATTATATAGTACGATTTGATATCAATAATTTATTTTGGTTTATTATATAGTACGATTTGATATCAATAATTTATTTTGGTTTATTATATAGTACGATTTGATATCAATAATTTATTTTGGTTTATTATATAGTACGATTTGATATCAATAGTTCATTTGGTACACTTTATATAGCAGGTGAGTTTCTGAAGACAAAAACAAAAACAACAAAACAAGATGAAAACAAAAAGGAAATTAAAGAACGGATATTATTAAGATACGTCTATTCACCCGTGCATTTAGTGATTAAAATGACATTTCAGACTTGTGTGACGGAGGGAGAAACATGTTATTTCAAACTTGTGTGACGGAGGGAGAAACATGTTATTTCAAACTTGTGTGAAGAGCAAAGAAACATACTATTTCAAACTTGTGTGACGAGCAAAGAAACATACTATTTCAAACTTGTGTGACGAGCAAAGAAACATACTATTTCAAACTTGTGTGACGAGCAAAGAAACATACTATTTCAAACTTGTGTGACGAGCAAAGAAACATACTATTTCAAACTTGTGTGACGAGCAAAGAAACATACTATTTCAAACTTATGTGACGAGCAAAAAACATACTATTTCAAACTTGCGTGATGAGCCGTTAAAAATTCTATTTATAACTTATTTGAGGGACGGACGGACGGACAAAAATACTATTTATAAATTTTAATGATGGGCCATCAAAAATCCTATTTCAAACTAGTGTGATGGGCCATAAAACTCATACTTTCAACTTATGTGACGGACAGACGGACGAAAATACTATTTCAATATTGTGTGACGGATTGACCAAAAAGCTATTTCTTTCTTGTGTTACGTACTGACAAAAATGATATTTCAAACTTATGGGACAGTCGGAAAAAAATACTATTTCAAACTTGCGTAACAAACACAAAAAGTTATGTCAAACGTCTGTGACGGACGAACAAAAATGCTATTTCAAACTTGTGTGACGGACGGATAACAAGGCTAGATACAACTTGTGTTACAAAACGTTAAAATGCTATTTCTAACTTGTGTGACTGACATACGGACAAATAGCAATTTCTAACTTTTGTGATGGACGGACAAAAATGTTATTCAAAATTTGTGTGACGGAGCGTCAACAATCCTATTTCAAACTTGTGACAAAAATGTTATTTCAAACTTGTTTGAGGGGCTGAAAAGAAAGCTATTTGAAACATGTGTGACGGAAGGACAAAAATACTGTTTTTAACTTATGTGACGAAAGAACAAAAATGATATTTTAAACTCGTGTGACAGACGAACAAAAATGTTATGTAAAACTTGTCTGACGGACAGACAAAAAAGGGTATATTAAGCTTGTGTGACGGAGGCACAGAAATAATATTTTAAACTTGTGTCACGGACGAACAAAAATATTTAAAATTTGTGTGACGGACAGATGGACAAACAACAAAGCAATTTCAAACCTTTGCTACGGACGGAAAAAATCTTATTTAAAAGTTTTATGACGGAGCGTCAACGATTCTATTTCAAAATTGTGTGATGGACCGGACAGAAAGGCTATTTCAAACTTATGTGACGGACGGACGGACAAAAATTATATTTGAAACTTGTGTGACGGACGGACAAAAATGCTATTTGAAACCCGTGTTGGATGAGCAAAACATATTTCTAACTTTTGTGATGGACGGACAAATCGTTTTTTCAAACTTGCGTGACGGACCGACAATAATGCTATTTCCAAATGACCAGAAGCGATGTTCGTATTCCCATACTGCAAGAACAAGGTAGAAAATGATAACCTTTTGTTTAAATCTATTTTTGAATAATTTTAACACGTCAGTCGAAGGGAACTAACTTTCACTATAATATATTTAAATAGTCTGTCTTGTATATATTCAAATGTAAATGCCGATCAACTCAAGGTTGTGGGAAGATACTTAATTAATACGACTTCTAATATTTTAAGTGTGAGCGAGTAAGAAGAGAGAGAGGGAGAAAGAGAGAGAGAGAGAGAAAGAGAGAGAGAAAGAGAGAGAGAGAAAGAGAGAGAGAGAGAAGAGGAAAAAGAAATAGATATATAGGAGAGTAGAAAGTTGGCCTTATGTTTACTTTCAGTTGCCTCATAACTCTCGCTTCCCTTATTTTGTCCTTTAGTCCTCACATTCCATGAGAAATGTTTTTGACAACGGGGGAATAATTGCTGTTTTCTGGGTCAGAATCTATCCATATAACACTTATCGTTGGCTCGGTTTTGACCTTGAAGTGCTA
>OY744544.1:14133945-14136445 GCA_963556195.1 Sepiola atlantica
ACCCTCAACTACGGTCGATCACTTTACTTTTTTACATCAAGTGGTATTGTGTCATTTAAAAAAATGTTTATCCCAATATTCTAACGCTGTAAATAAAAGTGGCCTCACCAGCTGACGTCTATCTATCTATCTCTCTCTCTCTCTCTCTCTCTCTCTCTCTATATATATATATATATATATATATATATATATATATATATATATATATATATATATGAACTTAATGCCTGCGTGTATGTGTTTTTGTGACATGTTTGTGTGTTCCCTATAGAAGGAAAGATAGAGAATCTACATAAAATCTAAAAGTGCATCCATATGTAAAATTTATCAGGGAAGACAATGGAAGTGTTGCAAATCTCTAAGTGCACCAATAAGAGGACTATGAGGGTATAACTCCCCTTAAGACTGCTAATATGTCTTATTTTTATGAAATTTAAATCATCTGTATAACATTTTCTCGGGAAGACAATGGAAGTAACCCCGAATCTCTAAGTGCCTTACTAACCGAAGAAGCTATGCGAGCTGAACCTCTTTTAAAACAGCAACTATATCTTATTTTGATGAAATTCGTATCACATGTATGAACTTATCCGGGCAAGACAGTCGAAGTGGTCCTCAATCTCTACGTTTCTATCTATGTGCCGAATTTCTACGTCCCCATACTCTAAGTTAGCAATTTTGGACAGAACCCCCTTAAAACTTGAAATGGGTATATCCGATGTCAATGAGATACAACCCATATGTATAACAGACTCATTCAGAGAGTCTTCTAGCATTTCATCTTGTTTCTACTATATTTAGGGGGCGAAACGGCTGTAAAGGTTAAGAAAGTCATATGGTGTTATTAGTATAGTGAAAAACGTGCAGAGTATTGATTTACTCCTCTCCAGGAGTTAGACACAAGGCCAGTTTTTTATCTTACTCCCACAAGTAAGATGTGACTCAAGGCCGGGTCGCGAAAGTGGGGTTTAAAAATTGCCTGGGTAGCCCCGTCGGCATTCCCCGGTAGGGGCGCCTCAGACAGTAAGCAATAAACTTACTCCTCCCCAAAGAGGGGAGGCGAAGCCTGGGAGGGTTGACCTCCTAGAATTCCACAGGACATACCCATAGACCGGCGTAAATCAAGCCCCGAAGGCCAAAACAATACCAGTTTATGGGTGCAGTATCCATCGAACAGATACTACACTTTGATCTTAGCCAAAAGGCCAAGACAAAACGTGAAGAGTAGTTATTATCATTCAATGCCGGGCAACGTTGGGTTTTTCTTGCTAGTGCCAAATAAATTAGAAAAATTGGCGTTGAAAATTAAGGGAAACATTCGATTCTGGATAGTTTGGGCATGCATTCAAGTTTCATTTTACTTCGGTCAAAGTTCTTAAAAATCAAGGGTTCCCTTCCTGGAGCTAACACTTGATCTCCATATGAGATACATAGACATTCGAATATTCCGTTAAAGTTCTCTTCTCCCTCTCAAACATTAAGTTAGTAAAGAAGTTAAGAACATTAATTTCCCTCTCCCCAATTGACCAGTTAACTATGTTGTAGTATATCTTTTTTGTAGTCTCTTGGTCTTACCGGATTCCAGGACAAGAATTCATCTAGTCTGGTGGAGTATATAGCTAAGTGTATTTACTTGAGGTAACATCACTAGAGGAATATGCACTATTTTTCATATGAGCAAGTGTATAGTCGTGCTGAGGGGATCTTATTTGTGCTGCAAATAATATGTTATTTTGAATTTTTGGTTAGTGTTTACTTGTAGGGTGAAGCGTCCTCATGTCAGGTTGTCCTGACACACCCTTGTACAGAGAGACCGAAGACACCCGAGGATAGTGTCTAGTAGGTAATCCACACTCCCCAGTAGGCAATTCAAACTCAATATATATATATATATATATATATAGGTACAGGGTAATCTCCGAAACTACTGAACAGATCATTATTTATATTGGAATATATATTATAGGAAATACGGTGAATAACATGGGTACATTATTATTGTTTTTGTAAATGTTAACATATATATAAAGTTAATTTTTGTTTTAATGAACTAGTCATTAAGAATTTCGGAATATATATTCTCGAAAACACGGTGAGTAACATGGACACATTATTTCTTTTGTAAATTTTCCATTTAGGTGGTGCGCCCACGCAACCTGGCACCCTCCCCCCCAAAAACACTTTTTAAATATGTTAAGATACAGAAAGTTTTATAAAGAAAAGAATTGCTCTACATAAAATGTTCTGCTATATTAAGTAATGCGTTTTTAAAAGGATCGATGCGCGCTCGAGCGCCAACGATATGTATGTGCTTGGTCAAATCCTAAACTATTAAACTAATTATTATGAATTATAGAATATGTATTTTAGGCAACAGGGTGAGTAATATAATTGTATAAAAAAAAAAGAAAAAACATTACAATTTCAAAACTAATCCTCTATTTATTTCTTATAGCCGTCCCAAGACGAGTATTTTATTTGTATATATCCCATTCAAACG
>OY744544.1:14138945-14141445 GCA_963556195.1 Sepiola atlantica
ATCGTGATCCGTTCGTCAACGCTGGTACATCGTGTATACATTACACAATTAAGAAATGCCCTATATTGTTTGATTACGATTTTCTTTATCTAAGACAATTGACTAATACGCTTGATTCCACAAATTAACAATACATAGATTTATTCTTTTTTTACGTCATTTATTTATTTACGTTAGCCTATTTGTTGTGAAGTTGTCCAACAGTAAATAATAAATAAAGGAAGTCAAGTCGAGGGTTGGTTTAACAAGTGTATTAACAAAGTAAGAAAGTGACTAGCACTTGGCTAGACAGTTACAAGACTGTGCTTTGTCTTCTCTGTGTCTCTGGTGACTCGCACTATATATAGTGACAACCGGTGCAGTTTCTCCTGTGTAAGAACGGCCGGTGTAACACTATTTAAGCAATTACTTCTAATAATCCTTTACTTTTTTCTTTTATTTACGTAATTTATTTAATTTTATAATCCCTTTTTTATGCCACTGCGTTCACCCACTTTTCTTTTTCTTCTACATTTACGTTATTTATTTATTTACATTAACCGTTTAAGCCCCTTCTGCTACTCACTATTTCCCTTTCTTTTTAATTCACGCCATTTATTTATTTACGTTAACATTTTTAAGCCGCTTCTACTACTCACGTTTTCACTTTCTTCTTAATTTACGTCATTTATTTATTTACATTATATTTTTTAAGCCGCTTCTGCTACTCACTTTACTTTTCTTCTTTATTTACGTCATTTATTTATTTACATTATATTTTTAAGCCGCTTCTGCTACTCACTTTTCCTTTTCTTCTTAATTTACGTCATTTATTTATTTACATTATATTTTTAAGCCGATTCTGCTACTCACTTTTCCTTTTCTTCTTTATTTACGTCATTTATTTATTTACATTAACCTTTTTAAGCCGCTTCTGCTATTCAGCTTTTTCCCTTTCTTCTTAATTTACGTCATTTATTTATTTGCATTAACCTTTTTAAGCCGCTTCTGCTACTAATTTTTTCCTTTTCTTCTTTATTTACGTAATTTATTTATTTGCATTATTTTTTTAAGCCACTTCTGCTACTCACTTTATCCTTTTCTTCTGTATTTACGTCATTTATTTATGTACATTAACCTTTTTAAGCCGCTTCTACTACTCACTTTTATTTTTCTTCTAAATTTCCGTCATTTATTTATTTGCATTAACCTTTTAAAGTCGCTTCTGCTACTTACCTTTTTCCCGTTCTTCTTAATTAACGTCATTTATATATTTACATTAACCTTTTTAAGCCGCTTCTACTACTCACGTTTTCCCTTTCTTCTTTATTTATGTCGTTTATTTATTTACATTAACCTTTTTAAGCTGCTTCTACTACTAACGTTTTCTTTTTCTTCTTTATTTACGTCGTTTATTTATTTACTTCATGCTCTTACTCTCATTCACATACGATGTTGTTGCTATCAAGCTCATCCCACCATTTGTAACTTTACTATTACCACTGTCCCACCACTTCTCGTTTCATGTACAACATTCAATGTACAAACAACCAAGTAACAAAGCAAGATTAGTACAGTTTAAGTATTATCTAATATATAAAATTATCTTTAAGGACAGCTGCATAGAGATTGTCAGAGATTTAGTATTATACCGGTAGATTTAGTAATACCGTTAGGGCGGGTATTTATTCTTGTACATAGTGCCCCCCCCCCACACACAAAAGTACGTAACGTTGTTTGTTAGCTTAGTCATTCCGGCGACAGAGTAATAACCGTGTACCAAAAATAATAACCGTATACCAAGTGGGATTGTTACGTTAACACTGGCGTATTTTGATATTCAATGTCTACTGAAGAGAGAGAGAGAGAGAGAGAGAGAGAGAGAGAGAGAAAGAGAGAGAGAGAGAGAGAAAGAGAAAAGAGAGAAAGAGAATAAGAGAGAGAGATAGAGAGAGAGAGAGAGAGAGAGAGAGAACAAGACCGAAAGAGACAGACAGACAGACAGAGATACAAAGACAGAGAGCGATTAAGATTAATAACCGTGTACCAAGTGGGATCATTACGTTAACACTGACGTATTTTGATACAATGTCTACTGAAGAGAGAGAGAGAGAGAGAAAGAGAGAGAAAGAGGAGAGAGAGAGAGAAAGAAAGAGAGAGAGAAAGTAAGAGAGAGAGAAAAAGAGAAATAAGAGAGAAATAAGAGAGATATCAGAGAAAAGAGAGAGAGGGGGAAAGAGTGAGAGAGAGAAAGAGAACAAGACAGAGAGAGAGAGACAGACAGAAACAGATGCAAAGACAGAGAGCGATTAAGAAAGAGAGAGGTTGGTAGAAGAAAAAACAAGTTTTTTTCTTTATTGGCTATAAAGATATATATATATATATATATATATATATATATTATATATATATATATATATATATATATATATAGATAGATAGAGAGAGAGAGAGAGATAGAGAGAAAGAGAGGGAGAGAGAGATAGAGAGAAAGAGAGAGAGAGAAAAGGGCGAGAACAAT
>OY744544.1:14148945-14158945 GCA_963556195.1 Sepiola atlantica
GATAGATAGATAAAGATATATATATATATATATATATATATATATATATATATATACAGAGAGAGAGAGATAGAGAGAGAGAAAGAGAG
Source organism: Sepiola atlantica (assembly GCA_963556195.1). Taxonomy (NCBI): domain Eukaryota; kingdom Metazoa; phylum Mollusca; class Cephalopoda; order Sepiida; family Sepiolidae; genus Sepiola; species Sepiola atlantica. The sequence goes on from OY744544.1 coordinate 14,149,035, forward strand.
ACAGAGAGACAGAGAGAGAAGGAGAGAGAGAAAGAGTGAGAGAAGGAGAGAGAAAGACAGAGAGAGAGAGAGACAGAGATAGAGAGAGACAGAGAGACAGAGTGAGAAGGGGAGAGAAAGAGAGAGAGAAAGGCGATAAGACAGTCTATAGTATAATTAAGGAGCAAACATTTTTAAAAAGAAAGATGCTACACGCAGTTTTAAAACTCTTCTATATTTTATAACCATGCCCCGGACAACGCCAGGTAGCCCTGCTAGCAATTTGTAAACACCCAAATCTGCTCGAAAAAGATAATTTGTTTTACACGGATATTATATGTTTGTAAAAATGTCATAGAACTTGTCTAAAGCTGTAAACGCATCCTCCAACATGTAACCAAACACTAAAATGACCCTCTTCGGAATAGACCTGATTATTCTACGGTGTGCTTGTTTATAACGGGGGGTGGGGGGTAGAGAGACAAGACGTCATAAAAAAGGAGAAACCCTGGTAAACGTTAGACCGCCGTGACACACTTCAGGTAGTAAGTATAAAACGATGGGAAACTCATTACAAAAATTACTTACATTTCACTTAATTTCCGACATTTAAAAGTAGTGGTTTCAAGCGTCTGTTCGAGTTCAGGGCAATTTTGAAAGAGAATGAATCTAGGTATTCGAAATAAAATGTTGCTTCTGAGTTTCGGTGAGGACCAGCTTCGTATTTTGAAAGAGAATGAATCTAGATATTCGAAATAAAATGTTGCTTCTGAGTATCGGTGAGGACCAGCTTCGTATTTTGAAAGAGAATGAATCTAGATATTCGAAATAAAATGTTGCTTCTGAGTTTCGGTGAGGACCAGCTTCGTATTTCGACAGAGAATGAATTTAGGCATTCGAAATAAAATGTTGCTTCTGAGTTTCTGTGAGGAACAGCTTCGTATTTAGACAGAGAATGTAGCGAACGTGAGGAGCCATTTTAGCGTTTAAGGCCAGTCGTTTTTTTTCATTGAACGTTGATAAAACACCGACTATTGGACATCCACGAGTGAAACTTGGTGTCTATCTGGTACGACATTAACTCTACTCCAATTTAACCCACATCCTCCGAAAGAGGAAGTTTCATGGGAGTATCGAATGTACAAGCGGTTCAGGATCGCATGTATTCAATATAATGCACAAGTCAAGCATACACTGAAGGTTATTTGTACTAGATCGTTTAAAGGATTGGTAATTTTATTAATGATTTCAGGAGCGAGGGGGTGTTTTGGGGGCTCATCTTGTATATCAAAATTAATTTTTTGTTTAGTGTTTAATTATTTAAATTTCGACTTTCTTTTTACATCCGAATAAATCCCGGCATTTATACATGTTTTTTTTTTGTGTGGCTTTCAGCGCATGTGTAGAATTGCTGCTTAAACCTGAACCTGCGCAAAATGCATGTGCAGTTTTTACCTGCATCCGAGTGTAATGCAATCGCATGTTTCTGTAATAATTCGCCGTGGATGTTAAAATGATCTAGTCGCACGTTTGCAGAATACATTCAACACAATTAAAGCAGTCGTTGAGCCAGAGTTATCGACCTTGAAGAAATTCTGTTTTAACGCTAGAGGGCGCTACTCTTAGTGATATTTTCTACTTATGGTGAGAAATTACGAAACTAGACTGTCACTTATTGGCGCTACTTTAAAAAAAACACATGGAAGCTTTTCCAGGGCTCTGCAAGGTAAAGTTATTTTTATGATCGAGTCAACCGACTCTTAGACAATGGTCAAGAGACCAAACGTACTTTGTTTCGTATTTTCTCCGAGTTTCGCGTCGCCACCGTTCGAGCTCTGTAAGTAACTTTAGATTAATATTCACTCACACACTTTTATTTCGTCTCTCTAACAACTCTTGCATTTTCTGCAATGACTTGGAATATTTTAAATTCTTTTTTTAGAATTCATTTCTCCTACTTATTTTCCTTTGTATAACTGAATGTATTACATATATTTCATCGCCATTTTGTGTCTAGTCTCCAAAGAAACTGTAAATAAACATGAATTTTATATTGGTAAAAAAAACTGTTTCCTTTTATATTTCTGTCCGACATTTGTGTCGTATTCGTCGATACAATGATAATACAACACGAACAATATTCGCCAGGCGTGGAGAGAGGATATATATTCTAAACACGTGCAGAGTGCAGAATTGTTAAATTAATAAACACGTGAAGAATCATTCTAAACATGTGCAGAGGATACATATTCTAAACACGTGCAGAGTGCAGAATTGTATAAATTAATAAACACGTGAAGAATCATTCTAAACATGTGCAGAGGATACATATTCTAAACACGTGCAGAGTGCAGAATTGTTAAATTAATAAACACGTGAAGAATCATTCTAAACATGTGCAGAGGTACATATTCTAAACACGTGCAGAGTGCAGAATTGTTAAATTAATAAACACGTGAAGAATCATTCTAAACATGTGCAGAGGTACATATTCTAAACACGTGCAGAGTGCAGAATTGTTAAATTAATAAACACGTGAAGAATCATTCTAAACATGTGCAGAGGTACATATTCTAAACACGTGCAGAGTGCAGAATTGTATAAATTAATAAACACGTGAAGAATCATTCTAAACATGTGCAGAGGATACATATTCTAAACACGTGCAGGGTGCAGAATTGTTAAATTAATAAACACGTGAAGAATCATTCTAAACATGTGCAGAGGTACATATTCTAAACACGTGCAGAGTGCAGAATTGTATAAATTAATAAACACGTGAAGAATCATTCTAAACATGTGCAGAGGTACATATTCTAAACACGTGCAGAGTGCAGAATTGTTAAATTAATAAACACGTGAAGAATCATTCTAAACATGTGCAGAGGTACATATTCTAAACACGTGCAGAGTGCAGAATTGTATAAATTAATAAACACGTGAAGAATCATTCTAAACATGTGCAGAGGATACATATTCTAAACACGTGCAGAGTGCAGAATTGTATAAATTAATAAACACGTGAAGAATCATTCTAAACATGTGCAGAGGATACATATTCTAAACACGTGCAGGGTGCAGAATTGTTAAATTAATAAACACGTGAAGAATCATTCTAAACATGTGCAGAGGATACATGTTCTAAACACGTGCAGAGTGCAGAATTGTTAAATTAATAAACACGTGAAGAATCATTCTAAACATGTGCAGAGGATACATATTCTAAACACGTGCAGAGTGCAGAATTGTTAAATTAATAAACACGTGAAGAATCATTCTAAACATGTGCAGAGGATACATATTCTAAACACGTGCAGGGTGCAGAATTGTTAAATTAATAAACACGTGAAGAATCATTCTAAACATGTGCAGAGGATACATATTCTAAACACGTGCAGAGTGCAGAATTGTTAAATTAATAAACACGTGAAGAATCATTCTAAACATGTGCAGAGGATACATATTCTAAACACGTGCAGAGTGCAGAATTGTTAAATTAATAAACACGTGAAGAATCATTCTAAACATGTGCAGAGGATACATATTCTAAACACGTGCAGGGTGCAGAATTGTTAAATTAATAAACACGTGAAGAATCATTCTAAACATGTGCAGAGGATACATATTCTAAACACGTGCAGAGTGCAGAATTGTTAAATTAATAAACACGTGAAGAATCATTCTAAACATGTGCAGAGGATACATATTCTAAACACGTGCAGGGTGCAGAATTGTTAAATTAATAAACACGTGAAGAATCATTCTAAACATGTGCAGAGGATACATATTCTAAACACGTGCAGAGTGCAGAATTGTTAAATTAATAAACACGTGAAGAATCATTCTAAACATGTGCAGAGGATACATATTCTAAACACGTGCAGAGTGCAGAATTGTTAAATTAATAAACACGTGAAGAATCATTCTAAACATGTGCAGAGGATACATATTCTAAACACGTGCAGGGTGCAGAATTGTTAAATTAATAAACACGTGAAGAATCATTCTAAACATGTGCAGAGGATACATATTCTAAACACGTGCAGGGTGCAGAATTGTTAAATTAATAAACACGTGAAGAATCATTCTAAACATGTGCAGAGGATACATGTTCTAAACACGTGGTGAGCTAAAATGATAAAGCGAATATAAAAGAAACCGCTTTATACAGCCAATAACTCCTACAAACAAGACGAGAGGGAGGAGGGATAACACCTTTACTGCTTGTATATTCATTGCTTTTTATAAACATTAGTTATTTCGGGCAGATGGAATTCGCCAGCCTTGAAAGGCAGTGCATCTAGGGGAAGGTAAAACCCTGATTTCAAAACTCTGCTTTCCTGTGGAATACTCACCCACCGGGAAAGGCATCAGAAGAAAACCCCGAAGAAAAATCTGAAGAGGGGCACTTACGGCAGTTCGGCGTTGCCTACAACTTCGTTCTACCAGATCTTGAAGACGGCGTTGGTGCTCGTTCGTTTGTATCCATCAGCGACGTAGACAGAGGGGAGCTTGCTACGTGGACAACAGCCTGCCCTCCATATCACACCACCCAGGCTAGCATCCAACAACTCTCAATTAACAAGACTATTACCTACATCCTGGGGTACACTCTTTATCTTCAGTGACCTTTGCTACAGAGACTGCCACTCTCACATTGGACACTTTAGACAAAAGTTGCGCTGTCCAGCCGAGCAGACAGACAGGACAAATAGGCAAAGGATGCATCACCCATGGTCAACTCTGACCGACAGACGCCTACTACTACTACTACTACTACTACTACTACTACTACTACTACTACTAGTTCTGTCAGTCAAAGGCATACGAGTTAATTCAGTCCAAATCAACTTTGCGTATGTCGGACATTCTCTAATTGACTGGTATTTGACAACAATCAGAAATTAGTTAAACATGGCACTACGTAAATAAATTATATAAATATATCACTACGTAAGTCAATTAGATTTAAATAGATCTACGTAGATCAATTAGAATCACATAGCACTACGTAGATCAATTAGATTCACATAGTACTACAGATATCATTTAGATTAAAATATCACTACGATCAATTAGATGAACATAGAACTACGTATACACTAGATTCACATAGCACTACATAGATCAATTACATTTACATAGAACTACGTAGATACACTAGATTGACATAGCACTACGTGAATCAATTAGATTCACATAGCAATTCGTCGATCAATTACATTCACAAATAATGACGTAAACTAATTAGATTGAAATAGCACTACGTAAATCAATTAGATTCACATAGCATTATGTAGATCAATTAGATTCACATATTACTACGTAGATTAATTAGATTCACATAGCACTACGTATATAAAATTAGATTCACATATCACTACGTAGATCAATTAGATTTACATATCACTACGTAGATACATTAGATTTACATATCACTACGTAGATCAATTAGATTCACATATCACTACGTAGATCAATTAGATTTACATATCACTACGTAGATCAATTAGATTTACATATCACTACGTAGATCAATTAGATTTACATATCACTACGTAGATCAATTAGATTTACATATCACTACGTAGATACATTAGATTTACATATCACTACGTAGATCAATTAGATTCACATATCACTACGTAGATCAATTAAGTCTACATATCACTACGTAGATCAATTAGATTCACATATCACTACGTAGATCAATTAGATTCACATATCACTACGTAGATCAATTAGATTCACATATCACTACGTAGATCAATTAGATTCACATATCACTACGTAGATCAATTAGATTTACATATCACTACGTAGATCAATTAGATTTACACATCACTACGTAGATACATTAGATTTACATATCACTACATAGATCAATTAGATTCACATATCACTACGTAGATCAATTAAGTTCACATATCACTACGTAGATCAATTAGATTCACATATCACTACGTAGATCAATTAAGTTCACATATCACTACGTAGATCAATTAGATTCACATATCACTACGTAGATCAATTAGATTCACATATCACTACATAGATACATTAGATTCACATATTACTACGTAGATCAATTAGATTCACATATCACTACATAGATACATTAGATTCACATATCACTACGTAGATCAATTAGATTCACATATCACTACGTAGATCAATTAGATTCACATATCACTACGTAGATCAATTAGATTTACATATCACTACGTAGATCAATTAGATTTACATATCACTACGTAGATCAATTAGATTCACATATCACTACGTAGATCAATTAGATTCACATATCACTACGTAGATCAATTAGATTCACATATCACTACGTAGATCAATTAGATTTACATAGCACTACGTAGATCAATTAAGTTTACATATCACTACGTAAATCAATTAGATTCACATATCACTACGTAGATCAATTAAGTTTACATATCACTACGTAGATCAATTAGATTTACATATCACTACGTAGATCAATTAGATTTACATATCACTACGTAGACCAATTAAATTCACATAGCACTACGTAGATCAATTAGATTCACATATCACTACGTAGATCAATTAGATTCACATATCACTACATAGATCAATTAAGTTTACATATCACTACGTAAATCAATTAGATTCACATATCACTATGTAGATCAATTAGATTCACATATCACTACATAGATCAATTAGATTCACATATCACTACGTAGATCAATTAGATTCACATATCACTACGTAGATCAATTAAGTTTACATATTACGTAAATCAATTAGATTCACATATCACTACCGATGCACCTGGATATGACACTTGGTAAGCCAAAGAAGTCTCTCATTTAAGTACCAATTAGGGAAACGTTGCATAACTCGATAAATCTATGAGAACAGATACTTCAACGTGATTAGATTGGTTGATTGTTTTTAATGGAAATCGCTCCAGACAAGGCATGAAGCCACTTGATGTAAGGAGCTAAAAAATACTACTTCTAAAGAAAAACAAATTGCAAATAAATACACTACCAGCAATGCCAGGTACGTACATGAGAACTATTTAAAACTCAATTACGCCACCACTTATTTAAACAGGACTCTTAAAGATCAATTTTTTAATTATTTTTTTAATGGAAAATCGGTCCAGACGAGGCATGAAGCCACTTGATGTAAGAAGCAATTCTTCACTCTTAGTCAGAAACCATGCTCAAAGAATGTGAGGACTAAAGGACAAAATAAGGGTAGCGAGAGTTACGAGGCTGCCGAAAGTAAACCTAAGTTAGTCACTTTCTACATTCGCATTCTTACTAAAGAGTCACCACTTATCAAGGCTAAAAGCAACTCGACGATAAGTGCTAATAAGATAGAGAGACTGCCAATTGAATGATGAAGAATATTGTGAGAGGATTGAAAATGATAAATGGGATGGACAACATTTGATTACTTATGGGAATGGTTAACCGGACCATTTAGAGTGTTCGCTAATGGACCGGGAGAAAGGGGTTCAATCCTCGATCGAGTCATACCAAAGACACAAAATATTGTACTTGACGCATTCTTGCTAAAAACTTGCAACATAAATTGAGGATCAAAGGTAAGTGGAGTAAGTCTTGGAAAGGAGTGGCGCTCTCCCCTACATCTCGATGTAGTAGCTAATGAGAAGAGAGCCTTCGGGTTGCCCTCGTCTATGGTCGAACAATTTTGATTTTTTAAGAAAAACGGTGTATGACAAGTATTTGCTGACATTGGATTTTAAGCCGAGTCGGTTTAAGTCTGAAAGGAAGCAGTCCCGTAGTAATAAGTTTCACAAATGGGAATGCATTGGAAAGAAACTCAGCATAGCAACTCGTTTGCGGGTAATCTACTACTAAAACCAATCGGTTTAGAAAAGGTTTTACGCTTCGATTCTCAAGGTCTTAAAATATTTATTCATGGTGTTTGCTTTTACGGCATATCAACCTTTTCAGGGTATTTAATGTCGTATCTAGTCATTTAATTAGATATAACAGAATAATAGTTGAATAATAGATGCTGCTGGACGCCGAGCGTTACAGTTTCTTGTTAACATACGTACGAAGACAGGTAAGTATTGATTTATAAATGGTAGCGGTTCCGCGTATTAATTACTATTCATATTTCTAAATTGCATGTATCCAGGAACTCCTAGACCAGTGCCTCTTTCATAGGTGACAGTTATTAGTCAAAACATTACCTGAAAATATTAGGTATAGTGATTAATATGCGGCAACCGTCATTGTGTAGACAGAAAATATTGCCACAACAATGAGTCCATGGGAATTTCTGCTCTCTTTCTCTATTTCTCCTTTCTCTCCCTCTCTCTCTCATATATATATATATATATATATATATATATATATATATATATATATATATATATATATATATATATATTAGTAGTAAGTTTTTGAAAGGCTGTGGGCAATGCAAGTTCCGGGTAAGATGCAAGTTGTAAGGAACAAAAACAATAACAATAAATCGAATACGAAATATGACTTACTATTTATTTATTCATATATATATATATATATATATATATATATATATATATATATATATATTTATATATATAATTATTAATGACAATATATGTATTAGCATATACTATCAGTGCCCTTTTACTTTGCAGTCTCTTTAAAAGATTCAGCTCGATGATTGTCAATTAGTGACAACAGAGCAAATACAAGTCAGGTTATATTATATTCCAATAACCATGTTTTTATTTTATTATTTTTATTTTTATTTTTTCACATTTCCAAAAACATAACATTTCTGGCGTATTAGTTGGTTCCTCCACCTGTGAGTTTGCTCTTTTCTTTGTTTTTTTGTTTGTTTTCACCCAAAAATGAACCACTGTATAGTGTAGGTGTTTTCAAGACACTTTAATCCAAGAACTTTTTACTCTTTGTGATTTTTTCTGATGATTGTGTAGTGTTGCAGAGACGATATTGACATAAAATGTTGTTTGGCACAAGACAAATGAAACGGACCGTAAAAAATATATCTCACAGAAATGTTATGTTTTTAAGAAATTTGAAAAAATAAAAATACTAAAATAAAAACATGGTTATCGGAATATAATATGAACCTGACAGCATCTAAATAAATTATATTAGCTCTCTTATATGATAGAGCACTTTATTTTATTTCTTTTCATATACAACCTGAAACACTATATATATATATATATATATATATATATATATATATATATATATATATATATATATATATATATATATATATATATATATTGATTTACACAAGTGATTTTCCAACGAACGACTTGGGACTAAAATGTTTTTGTTTTTTTGTTTTTTCTTGATATAGTTTTAATGGTTGAGAAACTTCCGAGACTATATATATATATATATATATATATATATATATATATATATATATATATATATATATATAGTACTCTACAGACACGTGTTCGCTGTCTCTAAGACTCATGAGTGGTGTGACTATACGTAGTGAGATTCAAGACCAATACCCCAGTGATTGACATCCAACGTTCTACAATTAACCTACGGACCCCACTAGTAGTATTGATTTACTCCTCTCCAGGAGTTAGGCACAAGGCCAGTTTTTATCTTACTTCTACAAGTAAGATGTGACCCAAGGTCGGGTCGGGAAAGTGGGGTTTAAAAATTGCCTGGGCAGCCCCGTCGGCATTCCCCGGTAGGGGCGCCTCAGACAGTAAGCAATAAACTTACCCCCCCAAAGAGGAGAGGCGAAGCCTGGGAGGGTGGAACTCCCTAGAACTGCACAAGTAGGGAATTATTTAGTCTACGGGGCTGGATATAAAAATGACACAACAGAGTGTAAAATGAGACTCTTCTACGAGTCTCACTTTCCACTTTGTGATAACCTTTGTTTTTATGCTTCCGCGCGGACTAAATAATCGA
>OY744544.1:14173945-14188945 GCA_963556195.1 Sepiola atlantica
ATATGTATATGTATATGTATATGTATATATATATATATATATATATGTATATATATATATATATATATATATATATATATATATATATATATATATATATATATATGCGACAGTGGCGATTTGTGTTCGGGGTTCGCGCCCATCGACCGTCGAGAATTAGTTCCTAGACTGAAGATTGCGTTAGCATGAAACATCGATGTCTCTAGGTACTTAAATATTTAATATTTATTTATAAAAATATTATTGTTTATCAGCCCCCTCCCACGGAGGCTGGGCACTTTCGAGGAGATTTAATAACAAGCAGTACAAATAGCTATATGCATGGTCCGACGTTTCGTTGATCACTCTAGCTGCCGAATTCCGCTATTTACAGTTAAAGTTCCTCTCTATTTACTAACTAGTTGGCAATGGCCTATGGGTAAGATCCTCGACTGCGAATCGTTCGGGGTTCGCGCCCATCGACCGTTGAGAATTAGTTCCTAGACTGAAGATTGCGTTAGCATGAAACATCGATGTCTCTTAATATATTTAATATTTATTTATAAAAATATTACTGTATATATATATTTTAAATTATATATATATATAAGAGACGAAACGTATACGTCCATAGATAAATAAATAATAACAAATATTTATATTTGAAGCTCCTCGTAAAAAAGTAGAGCACTGTAAATGGTAGTACTAACACAGCGTGACGTCACTTGCTTTATATGCATCAATCCTTCCCTTATAGAAGTAGAATGCCTGTATGTCTCGCCGCTTTAAATGTGTTAAAATTATCATTGTTTAAAAATACTTGTAATCCAGCGTTTCGAATCGTGTGACCGGTAGTGAATAGTCATACTTCTAAATAAACAATAACAAATATATATATATATGCGTGTGTATAATCGCATGACCAGTAGTCATATCTCTATGCTGATACGCCCCGATTATAAAGGACGAAACGTATACGTACATAAGTAATAAACAACAACAAAAAATTATTATTTGTAGCTCCTAGAAAACCAGTCTAGAAGGGCACTGTAAGTGTAGTATTAACACAGCATGACGTCGCTAGCATAAATGCATCGTTCCTTTCATTAATTAGAACGCTCTTATAACGTCAAGCCGCCAGATAAAGTATTAAAATTACCACTGTTTATTCGCTATTCAGCGTTGGCCGAGTGGTTCTAGACGTCGGGATTTGAGTTGTTATAATAATTCAACGACAGATAATTCGCAATTTAAAAAAAAACAAAAAACAACTACATATATAAAAAATAAATTGATTCCAATAAAACAAAATGAAAGTAAATAAACGAAATTAAATTAATTTATTGCAATAAAACGAAATGTTCATATTCTGACTGGATACCTTTCCTATATATACGTATTACACACAATGCTTCAAGCAAACTATCTCTCATATATATATATATATATATATATATATATATATATATAGAATTATAAAAAGAAAAAACTATACACACATTAAGGTTGTACACATTATAACTTATTTCGACCCCTTAATTAGGTTTCCTCAGATGTATAAACAACCACGTCAAAAAACCAAATAATTATTTGTTTTTTGACGTGGTTGTTTATACATCTGAGGAGACCTAATTAAGGGGTCGAAATAAGTTATAATGTGTACAACCTTAATGTGTGTATAGTTTTTTCTTTTTATAATTCTGTTTTGCTCTGTTTAAATTACATTGAGCTCTGTTATTCAGATTCTCAACACAAAATTGAAATCTACACACTATATATATATATATATATATATATATATATATATATATATATATATATATATATATATATATATATGTATGTATATATATATGTGTGTGTGTGTGTGTGTTTGTTTGTGCGTATATGTGTATTTTTCTTCATTTATCCCTGTTGTTACTTTTTCATTACCCGAAAGAATTACCAACCTTCTAAACTAATTAACCGATCATTATAAATTTTGGAACACTGCTGTTAAGCGTACGGGTCAGTAAAGTGGACCATATTTAGTTTAATTTATTTTTATGCAAGTTGGCGGGAGTTAAAGCCCCTTGTGAAAATTAAGATACTTCTGATTTTAATGAAATTTAGACGTGAATTAATAAATATACCAAATTTCAGTTTCTTTGAAGAATTTCAACCTCCAATTTGAAACTTAAAATATTTCTGATTTGCATGAAACCGGAGCCCCTGTTATTACATACCGATGAAGCAATTTCCCTGAATATCAATTTGTTATGAAAACACGTTCAGCCCCTAAATTTTAGACATTCTTTTTGTAATCAAAATCATTTTATGGATTTTGATCATAATTAGAATAAGTATTCTAAGCATAAGATTTGGTGCTTCCGTAGTTTCACAATAACATGTTAGGCCTCTCTTAAAACGAAAATAGCTCAAGAAATGTATACACTTTGTTATGTACTTACGTGGTAGCCGAAAAGAAGACAGTACACCAAAATAAATTACGTAAATTGATCCAGTATTTATTAAATAAAAAATTAAAAATACTATTTTTATCTATATGTCGCCATTTTTCTTATATTTGGAGATTTTCCAAAAGTTGTCCCCCTTTTGTAATCAGTAAGCTGAAATGTCTGTCTATGCGTAAGATCGTTTTTTTTTCTTTCTTTTTCTTATAATTTGATAAATACTAGATGAATTTGTGTCATTTTTTCTGTACAATCTTATTTTCAGCTAACACGCAAGTACATAACAAAGTTTATGCATTTCTTTAAATATTTTAATGTCGGGGTTAAACAGCAGAAGCACCAAAACTGTATTGAAATTTAATAAATAACCAAAAATTTTAATAGATTTCTTTTAAAAAAAATGGAGTTGTTTGGACAGAAGTAGAGTAGTCTGAATTGAGTTATGGGGAAGATCCCACCTCGTTTATTTAGCTACAATTTGCTGGTCATGGGCGTGGCCACCGAGAGTTACTACAGGCCGGTTAGCTAGAAAATGACGTCACTGACTTCCGTGTCAAAACAAGAACCGTAGTAATAACAATAAGAAGGCATTTCGACTTCTCCATTCACTAAATAATCCATCAAAATTCAGGAAATCAACCAATTTTAATGAAATTTTCAGGATTTATTAATTAATGATCACGGAATATAATAAATCCATTACTTTATTATAAAGCTTGGTGCAAATGTATTATTTCTTGTAAACAAAAAACACCTTTACTAAAGTTATTCAAAATATCAAAACATGTTGACCATACGATATTGTAAATATTTAAAACAAAGCATTAGACAACTTTAAAAATTGCATGTAAAAAAAGAAAAGAACCCGATTCGATTCATCTTGAAACTGATCTTTATCCAATATAAATTTAAAGAAAATAATAATTCACGATCAAATACTTCAAAAAACTGAATTATGAATTACCATTATTTAAACTTCTTCTAACCCAATCAACCGTAAGTAATTCAGACTTTGAAATTTGTTTAAAAATTATACAAAAAAAAGTTCAATGTTAACTTTTTGTTTAATAATGGAATCACCAACTCCTATCTTGCTATTAAGAGATAGGTACGTGCAAAATCAAAGGCCGATCCCCAAAATGTAAAAACATTTTGACTCTCCCATCACTTAAAAATTCACCAAAATTCAGGAAATCAACCAATTTTAATGAAATTTTCAATATTTATTAATAAACAAGCATAGGAGATATAGTGAAACATTTTTTTTAAATCTTAGTGAAAATGTATTATTTTTTTTTAAATAAAATACACCTTTACTAAACGTATATTTTTATATATATAAAAAAAATCCATGATTTTTTTAAAATGAAAATAAGATCTGTATATGTTTAAAATATTTTTTTTTTTTAAACTATTTCGTATATATTACGGAAAATGCCCTACACTCTTGTTAATAAAATCAGTATAACTCGAAGAATTAACGATATTATCATTGAATAAAGCATTGTTTAATTAATATTTTTTGTGAAAATTTTGATTAAATATGATGTTATTATTTCATTTATTTAATCTACAAAAGTAGAGAAAAGATAAACTATGCTACACTTAAGACATCGAAAAAAAGTAATAAAAAAAATGGAACACTACTTTTTTATCAAATAATGAATAAGTAATTCAGACTTGATTTTTTATATAATTAAAAAAAATTCAAACTTACTACACTATATTTAGTCGGTGTAAACATTACGTGTATCCATATTTGCAGTAATTATTTCTCTTTTGGAAATCCAAACATATGCAGTAGGCATTTTAACTTTGTGAATTATGAAATGAAATTTTAAAAAGCGCGAAATTATTTTAAAATTGGTTGATTTCCTGAATTTTGATTCCATTATTAAACAAACAGTTAACATTGAAATTTTTTTTTGTATAATTTTTAAACAAATTTCAAAGTCTGAATTACTTACGGTTGATTGGGTTAGAAGTTTAAATAATGGTAATTCATAATTCAGTTTTTTGCAGTATTTGATCGTGAATTATTATTTTCTTTAAATTTATATTGAATAAAGTCAGTTTCAAGATGAATCGAATCGTGTTCTTTTCTTTTCTTTTTTACATGCAATTTTTAAAGTTGTCTAATGCTTTGTTTTAAATATTTACAATATCGTATGGTCAACATGTTTTGATATTTTGAATAACTTTAGTAAAGGTGTTTTTTGTTTACAAGAAATAATACATTTGCACCAAGCTTTATAATAAAGTAATGGATTTATTATATTCCGTGATCATTAATTAATAAATCCTGAAAATTTCATTAAAATTGGTTGATTTCCTGAATTTTGATGGATTATTTAGTGAATGGAGAAGTCGAAATGCCTTCTTATCGTCATTACGACCGTCCTTGTTTTGACACGGAAGTCAGTGACGTCAGAGGGGGGCAGGAAGTTAGTTGCTTGGCCTGTAGTAACTCTCGGTGGCCACGTCATGGGCCTCTTCCAAGCGAAAGAACGGGCCTTAACATCAAGTGACACAAAGGTCACTCTCCTTTGTCCTTAACGACCCGACTAAGCCAAACCTGTGTCTGGTGAACCATTCCCTTGAATTTATAGGGACATCCGCCTAGGACATTAAACAACCTTTCTCTCAGACCTTCCCAAGGATCAAACAAAGGTAACGAAATGTACCTGTATGTATTCCCTGAAACGAGCTTACCACTGTCCGCGTCTCCTACAGAAAAACTTGCACAACAGACTATTATATACGCATTTGAAATCCGTCATGTCACTTAGAAAGGTTACGATTTAAACATCGGATTCTGAAATAAATGATTGACTTTGTCGAATTAATTTGTAAATAAACAATTAAATTAAATAATGTATTTAAATAATTTTCGTTTTGTTTAGAAACTATGAGAATATCGGGGAAAAAAGTTAGAAAAGATTTTTCTTAAAAATCAGGTCGAGATAACTCACCATAGAAAAGCTCATTGCACATGTTATAGTGGTAATAGTAGTTCTAAATGATTCTTAATATTATGAAATTTAGTATCATTATATCTTGATTTTAATCTTCGTAAGAGGACATAAAAGTGGTGAAAAAATATTTTTATTATTTACTTGTATAATACCTGCCCTAGGACGAGTATTATATATTCAATCGGACGATTCAAAATTTTAAGATGTGTATAACATAAAACCCGAAGTGATCCTTTCGAGTTGTTATGGTTGGGCCGCAAAATGGTACACACGCGTTTAGAAGTTAGAGGAGACGGGCGACTCCCGTTCGACTGTTTGTAGTCAGACGAGTGAAGGACCCTTTAAAAGGTTTAGAGTTGATTGCGTGTTTTTTTCTTTTATAGACGCGTTTTTTTTTCTGTTATATCTGGGGAAAAGTGGAGTCGGAAAAACAAAACAAAACGGAAGATAGAGAGATAGCGAGAGAGAGAGAGAGAGAGAGAGAAATAAAAAAATGAAAAGAACGAACAATGAAAGAGAGAGAGAGAGAGTGAGAGAGGGAAGAAAAACAGGGAAAAGAAAAAAAGAAAAGAACGAACAATGAGAGAGAGAGAGAGAGAGGGAAAGAGAGAGAGAGAGAAAGGGAGGGGGGTAGAGATAGGGAAGAATTAAAAAAAAAGAAAAAAAGAGAGAGAGGAGGAAATAAATAAAAACAGAACGAACAGTGAGAGAGAGATAGAGAAGAAGAAAGAGAGAGAGAAAGAGAGAGAGAGAGAGAGAGAGAGGGGGTGAAGAAATTAAAAAGCTAAGAACAAACAATGAAAGAGAGAGAACAAGAGAGAGGGATAGACAGAGAGAGAGAGAGAGAGAGAGAGATTAAAAAAACGAACAATGAGAAAGAGAGAGAGAGTGTGTGTGTGTGTGTGTGTGCGAATGCGTCCGTTGCGCGTTGCATGCGTTTGTGTTTGTGTGTTCGACAACAAGTGCGCGTGTGACAACAGAATAAACCTGATCGCTTCTCTCTCGTTTTCGCATTCTCCCCTTAGATCTCTTCTCTCTCTCTCCCCCCCCCTCTATCTCTCTATCTTTGTCCGTCTGTTTCTCTCTCCCTCTCTCTCTCTCTCCCTCTCTCTCTCCCTCTCTCTCGCACCTTCTTTCTGTTTTGGGGTCTTTCTTTGTTCCACTCTCACTTTATCTGTCTCTGTATCCCCCCCCCTCAACGTGTGTCTGTCTTTCTCTATTTCTCCTTTCTGCATTGCCTTTATTTTACACTCTTTGTAGTTCTGTCTTTCTTTGCTCCGTCTGTCTGTCTGTCTGTCTGTCTGTCCGCCTGTCTCTATTTTCCTACCCTCTCTCTTTATCTCTCCACAACTTAGCCACAATCCTCCAACCCAATTCTATTTGTCATTATTCTACGTTCGCTGACGACACACACACACACACCCATACACACACACCCCATACACACACACACCCACACGCACCCACCCACACACACACACGCACACACACCCACACACGCACACACACACAAACACACACATTGCTTACGTGCTACTCAGTAAATAGGGGAAACGCTGCTCATTCGCTTATATATCCAGCTGCTACCAGATCAGACTGTCTGAAGAGACAGACTCTCTGACTTAAAATGCACCAAACATTGATGTTATTATTTTTTTCCTTCCCCTTTGAAAAAACTCAAGACCAATGTATATATATATACATATATAACTATAATAAAGACCAATGTTTGTATATATATATATATATATATATATATATATATATATATATATATACATACATATAATAAAGACCAATGTATATCTATATAACTATAATAAAGACCAATGTTTGTATATATATATATATATATATATATATATTGGTACAGAAAAATTAGTACGACATTCGTACCGTCGGCTTCAAACACAGAAGGACTTAGCCATCCGGCTCTAAGCTGAAGTCCTTCTGTGTTTGAAACCGACGGTACGAATGTACGCATATCTCTCTACACTGAAGAAGGTCGCAGATAGTGGTCACAAATATGTAATGTTGCAGAGACGATATTGACATGAACATGTTGTTTGGCACAAGACAAATGAAACGGACCGTAAAAATATATCTCACAGAAATGTTATGTCTTTGGGAAATGTGAAAAAGTAAAAATAAAAATAAAAATAAAAATAATAAAATAAAAACATAGTTATTGAAATATAATATGAACCTGACTTAATATATATATATATATATATATATATATATATATATATATATATATATATATATATATATATATATATATATATATTATAAAAAGAAAAAACTATACACACATTAAGGTTGTACACATTATAACTTATTTCGACCCCTTAATTAGGTCTCCTCAGATGTATAAACAACCACGTCAAAAAACCACGTGGTTATTTATACATCTGAGGAGACCTAATTAAGGGGTCGAAATAAGTTATAATGTGTACAACCTTAATGTGTGTATAGTTTTTTCTTTTTATAATTCTGTTTTGCTGTTTAAATTACATTGAGCTCTGTTATTCAGATTCTCAACACAAAATTGAAATCTACACACTATATATATATATATATATATATATATATATATATATATATATATATATGTATATATATATGTATTAGCATAAATATCATTAAATTCTCATTAACAGATACATGTGTTTCATCCTTTTTACCAGGAATCATCAGTGTGGAGGGTGATTGCTCTACAGGTCACACGATTCGAAACCCTCAGACCCAAGTCCACATTTTAACTTTTGTCTGAACGCTTATGACGATGCGGCCACCAAACCAACCACATTGAAGGAAGAGAATTGAGATCTATTCATGTCTTAGTAAAGAGACACACACAGAAGACTGTCAGCAACAGTGTTCAACGACACGTCGGCCAAAGCTTAGCATTACACATTTAAATCTGACAGCCTAATTTTATAATTCTCTTAAAGCGCCCGTCTTAGTATTAAAGGGGCGAAACAATATTACGATAAACATTATCAAATTCGTATCCGAAGACGCATGTGTTTCATCATCCTTTTTACCGGGAATCATCAGTGCGGAGGATGATTGCTCTGTCGGACGCACGATTCGAAACCGTTAGATATATATCGGCAAGTTTTGTAATGTATTTTAGTCTGCAATCTGCTAATATTTTTTTGTGTTTCTATCGTTAATAATCTGATTTAATAGCCGGAATCGTATACGTTACTGTAAGTCCATTCCCTGCCGTGTGTGCCCTCACGTTTAAACTTCTGTCAAAATAAATCTATGCCCTTCTCATTTGTCCTTAACCGGTACACATGTCACACCTTGAGCGTGTGTATGTGTTCGTTTGCGTGTGTGTGTTTGCGTGTGTTTGCGTGTATACTTAACGCCCCCTCGTACATTTTAGCTTACGCACCGGTTTTTAACGTGCGGTGAATGGAGTTGTTTATTTTCGTCTAGCGTTACACATTCGCTTTAAATCATGGCGGGCTGAATCGACTGCTCAATTGCGTTTTGTTTTATTTCATTTTGTTTTTAAATGTTTTTTTTTTTATTCAAGTGTTCTTCGCACTTAACTTGTAAGTAAAGCGATTTTTTCCCCCTCTGAATAATGTTCTTAAACTCATTCAACTTAATTGCTGAGATTTTTACATCTCATATAAATTTACTACCACCGCGGGAAAGATGGGATTCGTAGAGAGCAGGTGGTTTCGGTGGCTGCGAAATCGGGCCATCAAGAAGTCATTAAAATTAACATGGCGGTCGATACGAGGCAGACGATGACAAAAGGATAAAGTGACGATTTAAGAAATAGGAGGAGGGGGGGGGGGAAGAAAAAAGAAAAGATGTGAAGGTAGGGGAAAAAAGAAAGAAGGAAATAGGCTAAAAAATGAAAGAAAGAGCAATAATTTAGATGGAAAAGAAAAGAGGGAAGGAATGGAAAGAGAGGCGAAAAAAGGAGGCGAAAAGAAAGGAAAGGCACAAAACAAAAAAGAAAAGAAATAAAAAAAGAAAGAGAAAAGAAAGGAAAAGAGAAAAAAGAATAAGAAACGAAGGGAGAGAGAAAGAGAAAGGGAGAGAGAAAACACTGAAAAGAAAGGAAAGAAATGCAAAGAAAAGAAAGAGAGATAGGACATAAAGAGTAACGAAAAGAAAGAAAGAAAATGAAAGATATTAAGAAAAATAAAAGAATGGAAAGAAAGAATAAAAAAAATGAAATAAATAAATAGAACGAGTAAAGAAAGAGAAAAGAAATAAATGAAATAAAAGATGAAAAGAAAGAGAGAAATAGAGGAAGAAGAATTAAGATAAAGGAGTTAAAGTAAAAAGAAAGGGAAAAGAAAAAGAAAATAAAAGTAAAAGAAATAAAAAGAAAGAGAAGAAAGAGAAAAATAAAAGGAAAGATGAAAGAAAAAGAAAAGAGAGAGAGAGAGAAGAAAGTGAAAAAAGGGGAAAAGAAAGATAAAACAAAAGGAAAAACTAAAAAGAACGAGAGAAGAAAGGGAAACAAGTGAGAGAGAAAAGAAAATGAAAGTAAAGGAATGAAAGTGAAAAGAAAGGGAAAAGAAAGGGAAAAGAAAGAAGAAAACAAAAGTTAATAAGTAAAAAGAAAAAGATAAAAAATAAAAAATAAAAGGAAAGATAAAAGAAAGAGAGAGAGAGAAACAATAAAGTAAAAAGAAAGAGAAAACAAACAAAAAAAACAACTGTTATTTAGAATCCCGAGCCCTGAGAGTGTCTCCATGATCTTTCCTTTGCTACCTGGCTCGCCTCTACAGACGGACACTGTAAGTTTTGATTTTGCTTCGTATGACTTTCTTACCTCTTTATTACAATAATGTGCATTCAATTATAGTTTGGACTAATGTATTTAATTATATCTACAATCTACCTTGTATGTCTCCTTAATGTTTTTCTATAGTTTGTTAAAAAAAACTTTTAATAAATGTATATTCTGTTAATCATGACTTTTATCGTCTTTTCTTGTCGACACGTACATACTGTCCAAATAAAACACAACACACCTTTTGGCGTCCACATGTTTAGGGGATTCGCTTTGATTTTCTAACCACACATTGCCTATCTTGATAGAATGAGAATATTAAATATTCATATTCTTCAACACGGGTTTTTAAAAATAGCAGGCAGGAGATGTCGACTGAACGTGGTAGCATATAAATAGCTAACATATTTCGATAAATACCCCTATTTGTAAACTCACACGTCCAGTCAACACGTCTGGCCTATTTTGTAAAAAAAAAAAACACGTTCATTTAATAACCGCGGACTATTTGTAAATAAACATCTTCGTTTAACACCTTCGAACTATTTACAAACGGACACGTCTGTTTTAACACCTTCGGATATGTAAACAAGCAATATCGTTTATTAGTTTTGGACTATTTCTAAACCAACGCGCCTTAATTCACGCTCACTGTCAACGCACAGAATATCCTTCATACTAAAACCGAGGTCATTTCAACCTTTGTTTTATTTAATTAATTATAGTAAATAATTAAAACGGGACTTATCTTATTTCAATTATTCATTATTTAATTATTTATCATTTTTATAATGCTCTATTTGAAATGATATGATTTTAAAAACATCTTTATTCATACAATTGTTTCTGCCTATTTCCAAACACACATTTTTTGTTGGTAAATAATAAATTCAGAGTATGTTTTGATAAGGCTTCCTCAGTGAATTATATCGCCCATCAAATTAAACACAGAAAAAATAAAAACCGTTAACATCAAAATTGTTCTTTTGATTTCACTTATTTTTTTTTTAAAAGCAACCGGATGAAAAAAAATCCTGGTTGTTTCTTTATATAATTTCCTTGGTGTTCAGCAATAGTTTGATTATCAGTCAGTTTCACTTTGAGGGTTAGGGTTAGGGTTAGAGTAAAGGTTAGGTTAGGGCGAGGTTATGGTTAGGGTTAGAGTAAGGGTTAGAGTAAGGGTTAAGGTTAAGGTTAGAGTTATGGTTAGAGTTATGGTAAGGTTAGGGTTTGAGTAAGGTTTAGAGTTAGGGTTAGGGTTAGAGTTATAGTTAGGGTTAGAGTTAGGGTTAAAGTTATGGCTAGGGTTAGAGTTAGGGTTAGAGTTAGGTCAGAGTTAGGGTTAGGGTTAGGGTTAGGGTTAGAGTTAGGGTTAGAGTTAGGGTTAGAGTTATAGTTAGAGTTAGAGTTAGGGTTAGGGTTTAAGTTGGGGTTAAAGTTAGGGTTAGGTTTAGGGATAGAGTGAGGGTTAGATTAGGGTTAGGTTTACATTTTACAACAATGCTTTGATGACGGGAGTTTTTTTTTGTTTATTATTTGAATTTGCTTTAAATATGTTTTGATTCTTTTAAAACATGTGTTAGCTTTTCTTTGGTACGAAACTGAGAATAAATCACAGTGACAGATACTACACTACATTCATAATGAGTTCAAAGTATTGAATTTTGTATTACATTTGTATTAAATGAAAAATCTTCACGTGTCAAGACTTTACGAAAACCTTGCAGTTTATGGATTTGATGGTTCTTTCAGACAGGATACTAGGAACATACGTGAACCATATTACTTGACCTTTGCACTGTTTGGATTATACGGACTACTGTTCACATCTTGGATGTTATTCTCACAACGTTTCGGCCGATATAACCTCCGACCTTCTTCAGGCGCGTCTTGTCGGACTCGGGAATCTGTACTGTATTTCGAACAAAACCCTTTATTCAACGCACGGAGGTAGCTTGCTCTTGTTTTGTCAGTCATGTCCGGGTAGATGTATTAAGTGATTGGTAATCGTATTCATAGTATCGCAAGGACCGTGGCGTAACGGATAAGAGTCATAATCAATTCTAAGTGACAGTCTTCTGGAGGTTGAGAGTTCAATCCTCAGTATGGGCGATATAAAGAATACAATTACGAACAATTGTGAGAATAACATTCAAGATGAGAACAGTAGTTCAAATAATACAAATTATTAATCCCTATCTCAAAAATCCCGAAACATAATATTTGCAGGACTGGCGACACAGTTATAAAAGTGTGTGTGTGTGTGTGGGGGGGGCTCTCCTAAAAAGTGGGGGGGGGGGGCGGTTAAACACATGCATATATAACTTCATTATTGATGACCGTAAAGTGGGGGGGGCAAGTTAAAAAGTGTTAGGTGTGTGTGGGATGCGTCAAAAACGTAAAGTGGTCGACCATAGTCGAGGGAGACCTAAAGGCTCCTTTTTTATTTGCTGCTACACTTAAGTGAGGGAAGAGCGCAATTCTTTTTTTCAGGATTACACCACTTATAATACTGAGTGTTTAGCTAAAAGGCATCAAATAAAATTTCGGAGTCTTTGATATGATCGACCAGGGATTGAACCTCGGTCTCTCAGTCCATTAGCGAACAGTCTAGCCAGTAAGCCAGATAGGCTCGTTTAAACCAGTGTAATACGTAATTTACATTAAAAAAGCAGGTGCTTCTATAATAAAAAGCCGATAAAAAAAGTTTTTCTTGTTTTTTAGTGTTGGAGAGGTAAATAAGGGGCAGGTAACTTTTACAACGAATTTTAAACACGATTTTCCAGTAATCAAAACCGATGGCTTTAATTAGCGTTGCACATGTGGCTACTGTGCAAGGAGAACGTCGATTAGACATAAAAGGGTTAGGGTTAGGGTTGGGGTTGGGGTTAGGGTTTAGGTTTTGGGTTAGGGTTTAGGGTTAGGGTTAGGGTTAGGGTTAAGGTTAGAGTTTAGGGTTAGGGTTAGGGTTTAGGGTTAGAAAAATATTGTTCGAAAGCTAGAGCTGTTGTGAAGAGTTACCTGCCCCTTATTTACCTCTCCAACACTAAAAGACAAGAAACACTTTTTTTCGGCTTTTTATTATAGAAGCACCAAAAAGCATTACGTGCTGTTTTTGATTTGTAATTGCGTTGTTTTTTTTTACATAAGGATTGCTGATTTTTATAATTTGGATCATTCAGAGTACTGTTCTCATCTTGGTTGTTATATCCACAACGTTTCGGCCGATGTAACCTCCGACATGTTTCATGTTCATCTTTTTGAACTTGGGGACGTTGTAGTCGAACTTGGAAGTCGTTATTTCTCCATACGCGCTATTATCTCTCTGACTGAAGAGAAGAGCTACAGTATAGTAAAGATTGCTGACTGTTGATCACGGTTACAAGTGATCTGGCGATTGAGGTTCGAATAGCAGCGTGACACTTGCAACGTATATCCCCAATGAAGAGACGTGATACGGCGAAACAGCTGTCTATAGATGACGTTCACCAGATTGTCGAGAACAAGAAAGACAGAGAGATAGGAAGAGAGAGTAGAGTGAATATATATATATATATATATATATATATATATATATATATATATATATATATACATATATATATGCCAACTGATGATGATTGTCTTAACAATTGAAATATTTTGGTAGAACTATTCAATATGTGTTTTTGAGTTTATTTTTGCTAGTTGTTGATTTGCTTATCTTTTTATTCCATCTTCATTCACACCAAAGAAGACAGAGAAGTGAGCTCATTTCTCCGTCTGCTTTGGTGTGAAAAGGTTGACTCTGTGAAGAGTACAACCGAAACATGTATGCACATATGTAACCAATAATGTTTGTATAAATAAAAATTTACACTTATATATATATATATATATATATCGAGAAAGAGAGAGAGATAGAGAGAGAGAGAGAGAGAGGGGGGAGGAGAGATAGGTAGCTAGATAGATAAAAATAGAGATAGATAAGGGAAGGAGAGATAGGTAGCTAGATAGATAGAAAGAGAGAGAGAGGGGGAGGAGAGATAGGCAGCTAGATAGATAGAAAGAGAGTGAGAGGGAGAAGAGAGATAGGTAACTAGATAGAAAGAGAGATAGAGAGGAGGAGAGATAGGTAACTAGATAGAAAGAGAGATAGAGAGGAGGAGAGATAGGTAGCTAGATAGATAGAAAGAGAGGGAGAGGGGGAGGAGAGATACGTTACTAGATAGAAAGAGAGATAGAGAAGAGGAGAAGAGACAGGCAGCTAGATAGATAGAAAGAGAGAGAGGGGGGAGGGAGAGATTGGTAACTAGATATACAGGAAGAGAGAGAGAGGGGGAAATAGGTTGATAGAAAGAGAGAGATAGAGAGAAGAAGGAGAGATAGGTAGCTAGATAGATAGAAAGAGAGAGAGAGAGAGAGAGAGATCGGGAGGAGAGATAGGTAGCTAGATAGATAAAAAGAGAGAGAGGGGGAGCAGAGATCGGCAGCTAGATATATAGAAAGAGAGAGAGAGAGGGGGAAGGAGAGATTGGTAGCTAGATATATAGGAAGAGAGAGAGGGGGAGAGATAGGTTGATACAAAGAGAGAGAGAGAGAGAGAGAGAGAAAGAGAGATAGATAGAAAGAGAGAGAGAGAGGGAGGTCAGTAAAGAGATGGGAAGAAGTGTTTAATTCGAGAAAAAGCGTTAGAAACAGAAAAGAATAAATAGATTAAAAACACCAACTGGAAAACAACGAAAGAAAATCAGAAGAAACGAATAAAAATGAGTTCAACATAATATCACGACGAGAACCTATTGAAAAGTCAAGCAGTCTTAACTTGTTCAAAACT
>OY744544.1:14193945-14211445 GCA_963556195.1 Sepiola atlantica
GCGATCACTACTACTTAGATAAGTAAAGGAGTAGTTGTCTCCCCCTGTGATCGCTATTACTTAAATAAGTGAAGCATAGGCTGCACCCCGTTTGCGATCACTACTAATTAAATCATGAGATGTCTCCGTCTGTGATCACTACTACAATAATAATTATAAGTTGTCTTCCGCTGCGATCACTATTGCTTGGATAAGAAAAGTGTGGGTTGTCTTCCTGCGATCACCACTACTTTAATAAGTAAAGTATGAGTGATCTCCCCTTGCGATCACTACTGCTAGAATAAGTAACGCATGAGTTGTCTTCCCCTCCGATCACTACTTCTTGAATGAGTGAAGTGTAAGCTATCGTCTTAGTACTTGAATAAGTAAAGCATGAGTTGCCCCCCCCCTGCGATCACTACTGCTAGAATAAGTAACGCATGAGTTGTCTTCCCCTCCGATCACTACTTCTTGAATGAGTGAAGTGTAAGCTATCGTCCCTGCGATCACTAGTACTTGAATAAGTGAAGCACGAGTTGTCATCTCCCTGCGATCACTACTGCTAGAATAAGTAACGCATGAGTTGTCTCCCCCTGTGACTACAACTACTTGAACTAGTAAAGCATGAGTTGTCTTTCCCTGCGACCACTAGTACTTGAATAATTAAAACATTAGTTGTTTTCCTCTGCGATCACGTCTGCTTGAATAAATCAAACATGAGTTGTCTCCCCCTGTCACTACAACTACTTGAATAAGGAGAGCACGAGTTGTAAAGTAAGCATTTGTTGTCTCCCCCTGCGATCACTACTGCTTGCATAAGTAAATCATGAGTTGTCTCTCCATGCGATCACTACTGCTTGAATAAAACTTTCAACGGTTATAGAAAGATGGGGAGAGTGCTGGACATCCTGAAAGGATCATTGTTCCTTAGACCCCAGAGAACATTACTGATTATTGTCATTGAGTAATGACTGAATAATACTAATACTAATACTAATGATGATAATGATAATGATAATAATTATGATAATAATAATAGTAATAGTAATAGTAGTAGTAGTAGTAATAATAATAATAATAATAATAATAATAATAATAATAATAATAATAATAATAATAATAATAATAATAATGATGATGATGTCACTCAGACCCCAGGAAATACCACTGGTTGTTGTCGGTGAGCAATCACTGACGATGATCTGTGTGAGAACTCCTAGTGAGTACAAATAATAATACTAATAATACTACTACTACTACTACTACTACTACTACTACTACTACTACTACTAATAATAATAATAATAATAAAGAATAAAGATGATATAGAAGTTACGAGACTTATTATTTTAATTATGCAAGAAGAACGCCATGAAAGATATCTCAGAATGTATGAATTTTTGAATGAATTCAAAGTAGAATGATTAGCGGTTGTGGTTCTGACCCAGCGGGTCATTAGACCATGTATGGTGTACTGTTGTCATATTTGGGCTGGTGACTCTCTGTCCCATTTGAGGGTGTTTGATAAGGTGCAGAAACGTATATTATTTGATTGGCACCACCCTTTTTCTTCTTTTCACCCTCTCTCTCTATTTCTCTCTCTCTCTCTCTCTCTCTCTCTCAGAGACGTTATGCTGCTAGTCTCAGTCTTTTCTATAAACAGTATTATGGCATGTTTTCTTCAGAATTGTGTGATCTATTTTCTGCTTCTTTTGTTCCAGCTCGTTCGATTCGTTGGTCTAGTGGTCTCCATCAATTCGCTGTTTTGAGACCTCATTGTAATACAGCTTCATATTCGAGTAGTTTTTTTTCCAAGAACTGCAGGCTTGTGGAACCCCCTTCTTGCTGACTGTTTTCCTTCTATCTATAACCTTGTTTTTTTTTCAAAACTAAGACAAATAGGCATCTCCTGTCTCTACGATAATCATCTTTTGTTAGTGTTACCTCCTTACATCAAGTGGCTTCATGCCTTGTCTGGAGCGACTGACATTAAAACAAAAAATTGGTAGGACTAGTAAGACTTTTGTGATCTCCTTGTAAATTATATCTGGTTTCATTTTACTTCAGTTGAAGTTCTCAGAAATCAAATGTCCCTCCCTGGGGCTAACACTTGATCTCCATATGAGATACATAGATATTCGAGTATTCCATTAAAGTTCTCCTCTACCTCTCAAATACAAAGCCAATAAAGAAGTCAATAACATTAAGTTTCCTCTCTCCCAATGGACCAGTAAACTATGTTATAGTATATCTTTATTGTGACTTTTTGGTTTTACCGGATTCCAGGACAAGAATTCATCTAGTCTGGTGGAGTATCCAGCTTAGTGCTGTTACTAGAGGCAACATCACTTAGAGAACGTGAACCGTTTCTCATATGAGCTGGTGCATGGCCAAATCGAGGAGATCTTATTTGGGCTTTGAATACTTTGTCAGAGTTTACTTGTAGGATGATTTATCCTCATATCAGGTTTTCATGACAAACTCTTTTACAGACAGACCGAAAGTAATCGAGGATGGTGTCTAGTAGGTAATATATATATGTATGTATGTATGTATGTATGTATGTATGTATGTATGTATGTATGTATACATGTATGTATGTATGTATGTATATATGTATGTATGTATATATGTATGTATGTATGTATGTATGTATGTATGTATGTATGCATGTATGTATGTATGTATGTATGCATGTATGTATGTATGTATGTATGTATGTATGCATGTATGTATGTATGTATACATGTATGTATGTATGTATGTATATATGTATGTATGTATATATGTATGTATGTATGTATGTATGTATGTATGTATGCATGTATGTATGTATGTATGTATGCATGTATGTATGTATGTATGCATGTATGTATGTATGTATGTATGTATGTATGCATGTATGTATGTATGTATACATGTATGTATGTATGTATGTATATATGTATGTATGTATATATGTATGTATGTATGTATGTATGTATATATGTATGTATGTATGCATGTATGTATGTATGTATGTATGCATGTATGTATGTATGTATGCATGTATGTATGTATGTATGTATGCATGTATGTATGTATATATGTATGTATGTATGTATGTATGCATGTATGTATGTATGTATGCATGTATGCATGTATGTATGTATGTATGCATATATGTATGTATGTATGTATATATGTATGTATGTATATATGTATGTATGTATGTATGTATGCCCAACTAAAAGCAAAAACTACAAAACTATAGCTATACAGAAGGGATCTTATTTGGGCTTCGAATACTATGTTATTTTTAGTATTTGGTCAGAGTTTACTTGTAGGAGAAGTATCCTCACATCAGGTTGTCCCCCCCTGTACAAAGAGACCTTAGATATTCGAGGACAGTGTCTAGTCGGCATTCATGTTCTCTCCAGTAGGCATTCATGTTTTTTTCTAATAGACATTCAATTGAATGAATGAATCTTAAATCTTTCTGCTCAGATAGCTTCTTTCCTCGTGCTGCTGGCCTCTGGAACTCCCTCCCTGCCCCCTGTTTCCCCGGCAGTACTGACATGCAGAAATTTAGCATTCATGTAAACAGACATCTCGCTGCGCAGATCTCAGTTTAGGTTGACCCCCCCCCCCCCACACACACACCTCCTCCAAACTTCTCCCCTCTTCTTTCTTTTCAGTAGCCCCTTACGTCTACAGTGGCGGCCTGCCTTGTTTGGGGTGAACTACGTAAAAAAAAAAGAAAAAAAAGTAGACAAACGCATGCTTACAGTTCATAAAAAAAACCGCTTTAAACGACCCTGTATCGTGCACAAACGTTAATTTAACGGGTCACGGGTCGTCTAGTATAGCATTAAAATTCATTCTTCATGTTTGTATGTATCAGCCGATTCGAGAGAAAAATATCCAGACCACAGCTTGAACCACGCCCCCCCCCTCCAATCAAAAAAAAAAATCAAATTATATAACACACTACAAGGAAAAAGGCTTCCTGGGTTCAGATGTAATTTTTAGAAAAAAATGCATTAATATATACCAAAAAGCATCAATAAAGATTATTAAAATATCAGGTTGATTTTATTTACAGAAAATGCACTGCTTACAAATATAAATGGGATGTCTAATATATTTAATGATGTTTAAAACACGGGTTTCAATAAATAATTACCTGTTATTAAGGTAGTTTTAATCTCATTGTTTGTACGAATACGTACACGCACCGGTTTCGAGTGTGAATTTTAAGACGTTGTGTTATACGATACACAAAACGGACTTGAACAAAAATAACTTAAGCGTGACAGACCAACTTAAGCCTGTATAACCAACTAATGTCAAATGGGAGCTTAAACATGACAGACTAACCGGTATTCTATCAAAAACTAAAGCGTGACAGACCGACGAAAAATATTATTTCAATCTTGTACGTGACGGAACAATAAAAATATATTTTCAAATTTAATACAGAAAGACGAACGAAAGTGACCGTTAAAGCTTTAGTGTGGTTGGGTTGTTTTGTTTTACGGCATATCAATCCTTTTCGAACCCTTTTCGAGTTATTTTATGCTGAATCAGGCCATTTTGGTAAAAGTTTTCATGCTTCAAGTTCTTTATATCGTCAAATATTTATTCATGGTGTTTTGTTTGGTTGTTTTGTTTTACGGCATATCAACCCTTTTCGAACCCTTTTCGAGTTATTTTATGCTGAATCAGGCCATTTTGGTAAAAGTTTTCATGCTTCAAGTTCTTTATATCGTCAAATATTTATTCATGGTGTTTGGTTGGGTTGTTTTGTTTTACGGCATATCAATCCTTTTCGAACCCTTTTCGAGTTATTTTATGCTGAATCAGGCCATTTTGGTAAAAGTTTTCATGCTTCAAGTTCTTTATATCGTCAAATATTTATTCATGGTGTTTTGTTTGGTTGTTTTGTTTTACGGCATATCAACCCTTTTCGAACCCTTTTCGAGTTATTTTATGCTGAATCAGGCTATTTTGGTAAAAATTTTCATGCTTCAAGTTCTTTATATCGTCAAATATTTATTCATGGTGTTTTGTTTGGTTGTTTTGTTTTACGGCATATCAACCCTTTTCGAACCCTTTTCGAGTTATTTTATGCTGAATCAGGCTATTTTGGTAAAAATTTTCATGCTTCAAGTTCTTTATATCGTCAAATATTTATTCATGGTGTTTGGTTGGGTTGTTTTGTTTTACGGCATATCAATCCTTTTCGAACCCTTTTCGAGTTATTTTATGCTGAATCAGGCCATTTTGGTAAAAGTTTTCATGCTTCATGTTCTTTATATCGTCAAATATTTATTCATGGTGTTTGGTTGGGTTGTTTTGTTTTACGGCATATCAATCCTTTTCGAACCCTTTTCGAGTTATTTTATGCTGAATCAGGCCATTTTGGTAAAAGTTTTCATGCTTCAAGTTCTTTATATCGTCAAATATTTATTCATGGTGTTTGGTTGGGTTGTTTTGTTTTACGGCATATCAATCCTTTTCGAACCCTTTTCGAGTTATTTTATGCTGAATCAGGCCATTTTGGTAAAAGTTTTCATGCTTCAAGTTCTTTATATCGTCAAATATTTATTCATGGTGTTTTGTTTGGTTGTTTTGTTTTACGGCATATCAACCCTTTTCGAACCCTTTTCGAGTTATTTTATGCTGAATCAGGCTATTTTGGTAAAAATTTTCATGCTTCAAGTTCTTTATATCGTCAAATATTTATTCATGGTGTTTGGTTGGGTTGTTTTGTTTTACGGCATATCAATCCTTTTCGAACCCTTTTCGAGTTATTTTATGCTGAATCAGGCTATTTTGGTAAAAATTTTCATGCTTCAAGTTCTTTATATCGTCAAATATTTATTCATGGTGTTTGGTTGGGTTGTTTTGTTTTACGGCATATCAATCCTTTTCGAACCCTTTTCGAGTTATTTTATGCTGAATCAGGCTATTTTGGTAAAAGTTTTCATGCTTCAAGTTCTTTATATCGTCAAATATTTATTCATGGTGTTTTGTTTGGTTGTTTTGTTTTACGGCATATCAACCCTTTTCGAACCCTTTTCGAGTTATTTTATGCTGAATCAGGCTATTTTGGTAAAAATTTTCATGCTTCAAGTTCTTTATATCGTCAAATATTTATTCATGGTGTTTTGTTTGGTTGTTTTGTTTTACGGCATATCAACCCTTTTCGAACCCTTTTCGAGTTATTTTATGCTGAATCAGGCTATTTTGGTAAAAATTTTCATGCTTCAAGTTCTTTATATCGTCAAATATTTATTCATGGTGTTTGGTTGGGTTGTTTTGTTTTACGGCATATCAATCCTTTTCGAACCCTTTTCGAGTTATTTTATGCTGAATCAGGCCATTTTGGTAAAAGTTTTCATGCTTCATGTTCTTTATATCGTCAAATATTTATTCATGGTGTTTGGTTGGGTTGTTTTGTTTTACGGCATATCAATCCTTTTCGAACCCTTTTCGAGTTATTTTATGCTGAATCAGGCCATTTTGGTAAAAGTTTTCATGCTTCAAGTTCTTTATATCGTCAAATATTTATTCATGGTGTTTGGTTGGGTTGTTTTGTTTTACGGCATATCAATCCTTTTCGAACCCTTTTCGAGTTATTTTATGCTGAATCAGGCCATTTTGGTAAAAGTTTTCATGCTTCAAGTTCTTTATATCGTCAAATATTTATTCATGGTGTTTTGTTTGGTTGTTTTGTTTTACGGCATATCAACCCTTTTCGAACCCTTTTCGAGTTATTTTATGCTGAATCAGGCTATTTTGGTAAAAATTTTCATGCTTCAAGTTCTTTATATCGTCAAATATTTATTCATGGTGTTTGGTTGGGTTGTTTTGTTTTACGGCATATCAATCCTTTTCGAACCCTTTTCGAGTTATTTTATGCTGAATCAGGCTATTTTGGTAAAAATTTTCATGCTTCAAGTTCTTTATATCGTCAAATATTTATTCATGGTGTTTGGTTGGGTTGTTTTGTTTTACGGCATATCAATCCTTTTCGAACCCTTTTCGAGTTATTTTATGCTGAATCAGGCTATTTTGGTAAAAGTTTTCATGCTTCAAGTTCTTTATATCGTCAAATATTTATTCATGGTGTTTTGTTTGGTTGTTTTGTTTTACGGCATATCAATCCTTTTCGAACCCTTTTCGAGTTATTTTATGCTGAATCAGGCTATTTTGGTAAAAGTTTTCATGCTTCAAGTTCTTTATATCGTCAAATATTTATTCATGGTGTTTGGTTGGGTTGTTTTGTTTTACGGCATATCAATCCTTTTCGAACCCTTTTCGAGTTATTTTATGCTGAATCAGGCTATTTTGGTAAAAGTTTTCATGCTTCAAGTTCTTTATATCGTCAAATATTTATTCATGGTGTTTGGTTGGGTTGTTTTGTTTTACGGCATATCAACCCTTTTCGAACCCTTTTCGAGTTATTTTATGCTGAATCAGGCTATTTTGGTAAAAGTTTTCATGCTTCATGTTCTTTATATCGTCAAATATTTATTCATGGTGTTTTGTTTGGTTGTTTTGTTTTACGGCATATCAATCCTTTTCGAACCCTTTTCGAGTTATGTTTGGTTTCGTTTGGTTGTTTTGTATAGGAAAATTGTGTTTTTGTTTTTAGCTTTGCAAAACATGATTAAGTTTGCAAAGGCAAAGGAAAAAAACAATAACATCAATGTTTGGTGTATTTTAAGTCAGGAAACCGGTATCTTCAAACAGCTTGATCTGGAAGCACCACAGAAGTTTAAGTGTGACAGACGAACCAGAATTGTGACAGACTAAAAAATAGTACATCGAGCTTAAGTGTGGCATACAAATAAATATTCTATTTCACACTTAAACTTGATAGAGCAACTGATATCCAATTTAAAGTTGAAGCGAGATACACTCACCCCTAATCCTATTAAAAATGTAACCCTGCCAGACTAAAGAAAATACTATTTCACTATGAAGCGTGACAGACCTACGAAAATAATATTTCAAACTTGAGCGTAACACACCAACGAAAATTCGTTTTCAAATTAATCTTAATAAAGAAATAAAATGCCTCTTAAAACTTGATCATGAAAGACTAAGGAAAGTTTAATTTCAAGTGTGACAGACCCCAAAAATTATATTTCAATCTTTAACGTGACAGACAAACGAAAATTCTATTTCAAACTTCAATTAGAAAAAAAACAACTAATGAAATCTGAAACATTACAGACTAAAGAAAATAATATTATTTCAATCTTGAGCGAGATAGGCCAGCGAACATGAAGCTTAATATGACAGACCAACAACATCCTATTCCAATCTTAATCGTGACAGCCGAATAAAAATTCTATTTCAAGCCAAAGCTTAAAAGACTAACTGATATCCTGTTAGACCAGGGGCGGGCAACCTTTTCAGAGTGAGGGCCAGATGAGACTTTTGGAAGGAGATCGCGGGCCGGAGTGAAATACGAAATCTCAGAATTACTATATTTTGTTTACATGAATAAATTGTACAAAAATTGCATTGCACACTCCACAAATCTGATATTTTTCTCAGGAGACTTCTGTATGTGATATTATCAAAGGCGCTGACGTAAAGCTTTTTTGGAATCATAAAAAATAATGACGGGGAAGTAGCAAGTTGATCCAGCATTCGTTTGGACACACCTCACATAAGTTCTCTGTGTCATGCCCTTTCCTCGTCTCTCGTTTCCTCTTTGCCTCTCTCTTTCTCTTTTTCTATTTTTATCTCAGGTAAATGGTTTGAAATTAATAGTTAAATAAAAATGAAATATACATGCATCATCGCTCGCTGATATTTATACATTTTTATCCCACTGTAAATCTTAATTGAAAACTACTTTTACGTCTATGTCACAAAATGATATGAGTTTTACTGGGAGGTCCGCGGGCCGGATTGCAATAATAAAGCATAGCAGGGTGGCGGGCCGGACGGTTAGCCTTCGCGAGCCGGAAGTGGACCGCGGGCCGGAGGTTGCCCGCCCCTGTGTTAGACGCTTAAGCGTGACATACTAGGCTCAATCATATGAAAACTTTCAGCGTGAAAGACGAGCGAAAATACTATTTTTATATTAAGTGTGACAGAGCTACGAACATATTACTTCAAATTTGAGCGTGACAGACCAACGCAAATATCTTTGTAATTTAATCGTCATAAAGCTAAGATAATGCCTTTTCAATCTTAATCTTAACAAACCAATGTCATTTCAGTTCAAGACTTAAGTGTGAAAGACTAACCAATATGGTATTTCAACCTTAAGCGTGACAGATCAGAAAAATATTATTTCAATCTTAAGCGTGAGAGACCAACGAAAATCTAATTGCAATTTCAAGCAAGTGTGAGAGAACGGCTGACAGACTTTGCATCTTATACAGAGACTTGGACGCATGTTATAGAACATTTTTAATGAAAAAAACTGACGCGAAATAAAATATATTCCTTTTATAGTGGAAGGGGAATACAAAAAAAAAAATTAGGCTAGTGCGAATCAACTATCGATATTTCAGACAGATTGCTATGTTATAGAACATTTCTTGTAAGAATATTCTGTGTGTTAGGAATAATGTTTCAACCGTAACCGTTTTCGTTATCTGGAATAAGTATTTGAAGAAAACATCTGACGCGAAATAAAATGTATTCCTTTTATGGTGGAAGGGGGGAAACCAAAAAATGAGGCTAGTACGAATCAACTATCGATATTTTAGACATATTGCTATTTGCATTTGATCAAAGTCAAATGCACATACCAATCTGTCTGAAATATCGATAGTTGATTCGCACTAGCCTAATTGTTTTTTGTATTTTAGACGAGCTGTAACAGCTGGTGTGCAATAAAGTCATTTTAGTTTCTAGGTTTTATATTTGTTTTCACATTTTTTTTAACTCCTACAAAAAAATTAATACAATCTTTCTTATATTTTTAAAATATAAAATATGAGTTATTCCCTCTGCTGATTTTGATTTTTCGGTCAGAATTAAAATAATGATCCCATATCACCATTAGATAAACTCTAATGAAGTACGTTATTATAGTACCAATAACATCGTACAACAATAACACATTAAAATTCGCTTGTCAGAGTTAAAGTTTGCTATTTAAGTTCAA
Organism: Sepiola atlantica; assembly: GCA_963556195.1. Taxonomy (NCBI): domain Eukaryota; kingdom Metazoa; phylum Mollusca; class Cephalopoda; order Sepiida; family Sepiolidae; genus Sepiola; species Sepiola atlantica. The sequence goes on from OY744544.1 coordinate 14,204,048, forward strand.
CTTATAAATTATCTTGTGAGATGTTGAATGTTATATATGTCCAGTTCATTTAATCTGCGCGAGATGCGGTGAAAATTATATTTCAAACCGAATCCCGACTGACCGATCGACGGACAGAGTCTCTTAGAAAGAGGCTTGGACGCATCGAAAAGTAGATACATTTTAAGTTTCAGGCCCGACACATTTGATACATGCGTTTTTAAGCTGTTTTTTTTGTTAGGTTTGTTTTCTGTTGAAATGGTCATTTGAAATCGGATATGTATAAAGAACTGAGAAGTCTTTTTCTGTACTAGAATAGAAGGTCTGAAGGAATGCGAGAAATTCTTGGAATTAAATAAAAAAGAAAAGAAATAAACTTCTAGCCAAAACAGAACCTTAGATTACATAGAGGCGAAGCGTTGTTTTTGTTGTTGGAGAATATCAAAACACTAAATCGGAGATCTAGGATTGATCTCCAGGAAGCATAAGAGCGACTTGAAAAAAAAAAAGTGAAAAGAAAATGGCAGACCACAAAATATTATATCCTTACAGAATCTGTATTGCTTGAAACAACTAATACTCTATGAAAAGTGCTCTCTGTCTGATGTTCTAACGAAGTCATGTCTGTGATGATGATGATGATGATGATAGTAGTGTTGATGATTGTGGTGATGATGGTACTGGTTGTGATGGTTGCGATGATGCTACTGATGCTAATGATGATGATGATGATGATGATGATGATGATAGTAGTGTTGATGATTGTGGTGATGATGGTAGTGGTTGTGATGGTTGCGATGATGCTACTGATGCTAATGATGATGATGATGATGATGATAGTAGTGTTGATGATTGTGGTGATGATGGTAGTGGTTGTGATGGTTGCGATGATGCTACTGATGCTAATGATGATAATGATGATGATGATGATGATGATGATAGTAGTGTTGATGATTGTGGTGATGATGGTAGTGGTTGTGATGGTTGCGATGATGCTACTGATGCTACTGATGATGATGATGATGATGATGATGATGATGATAGTAGTGTTGATGATTGTGGTGATGATGGTAGTGGTTGTGATGGTTGCGATGATGCTACTGATGCTAATGATGATGATGATGATGATGATGATAGTAGTGTTGATGATTGTGGTGATGATGGTAGTGGTTGTGATGGTTGCGATGATGCTACTGATGCTAATGATGATGATGATGATGATGATGATGATGATAGTAGTGTTGATGATTGTGGTGATGATGGTAGTGGTTGTGATGGTTGCGATGATGCTACTGATGCTAATGATGATGATGATGATGATAGTAGTGTTGATGATTGTGGTGATGATGGTAGTGGTTGTGATGGTTGCGATGATGCTACTGATGCTAATGATGATGATGATGATGATGATGATAGTAGTGTTGATGATTGTGGTGATGATGGTAGTGGTTGTGATGGTTGCGATGATGCTAATGATGCTAATGATGATGATGACGACAACAACAACATGAAAAATCAACTCGGAATCAAAACAGACCCGATCCGAAACAGCAGATATTGCACACACACAGAGCTCGATATCTGTTCACACACACCTTTGTAACAATAATAGATAATTAAAATTGAATTTCTCAACATATATATATATATATATATATATATATATATATATATAGAGAGAGAGAGAGAGAGAGAGATTTAGATTTAGATTTAGATTTAGATTTAGATTTTTCACTTAGAAGATATTTTATTCAGTGACGAGCGGGAATAGGCCAATAAAAATAAGCTCGATGATACTCGATTACAGGGTACAGAGCATTTATATGTGATTTTTTGAAAGCTTACCAAACCATTCCGTTCAGGAGATCATTCATCACCACAAAATACTTTTTCTTTCAAAGTTTATTTATTTATCATATATATCTCTTTAATTTGGACATATATGATAAATAAATAAACTTTGAAAGAAAAAGTATTTTGTGGTGATGAATGATCTCCTGAACGATATGGTTTGATAAGCCTTCAAAAAATCACACACACACACACACATATATATATATATATATATATATATATATATATATATATATATATATATATATATATATATATATATGAGAAATTCAAAGGTAATAGCTGCATTGGTTTTGCAAGCACTACCCTATCTCGCCGTCTTACCATGCATTTTGTAAACTCTAGCTCAATTTACCAACATCTACAAAAGCATAACTGTCCCCCCTCTGATTTAAGACAAATTCTAGTTAATAACACTAAAATTATACATTCCGAAACCAATTTAAAAAAATTAAAAATACTGGAAGCTATCTACATAAAGACACAACCTAAAATTAACAACATCACGCATGAAACCAACGGCAACATTTTTATATGCTTAACGTAATGCAGTTTTGTTCTGTGATGCCATCTAGCATTGCTGAATTTAAATCGTCAACGACTTTCTGGAACAATGCGATAAGACGTTCTATGAGCGTTTCTCCGCCGTCTTTTAAAAAATTCCCTTCTTTCTCCAGCTTTTTTGTTCATTTGCTTTTGACACCTGAGGATGATTCGACGAAGAATCGAAAACGTTCGTGAAACCTGTGAAACCTATGGAACATTTAATAATTTTTTTTGATTTTAAATACATAAAAGACCATAAGAAAAATTGAAAAAATAAAAAAAAGTATAATTAAACAGACGAATTCTGTTATTTTTAACAATGTTTGCATAAATGAGAAAATGCTGCTTAAATACACACACACACACAATATATATATATATATATATATATATATATATATATATATATATATATATATATATATATATAAAATTCCGATATTTTTCGCGATTCCTTTCTAAATTCCCGATTCCGATAAAATTCCCGATTCCGATTCCGATTTTTTTTAACTTCTAAATATTTAGTTATAGAGTTGTTGTATAATTTGGGTTATGGTAACCTCAGGCCTTCTTCAGGTATGTATTTTCAAACTGGGGAATATTTCTGTCGAACTCGGGAATCTGGACGGAATTTCGACTGGAATCGTTTATTTAATCCACGGGGATAGCATGCTCTCATTCCGTCAGTCATGACTGGGAGAAGTCTTCAGTATTTCGCAATTCTTCGTATCGCCCGCATCGAGGATTGAACCTTCAACCTTCAGATGACTATCGCTTAGAACTGAATTTTACTTAGTGCTATATCCACTGCGTGTATTACAAATACATTAAAATGGGAAAGGGGTTGGGGCGAAAAAAAAATGGAAACATATATGCAAAGAGAAGGTCTCAAGGACTTTGTTTCTAGGATCTTGAGACTTTTTCTCCATTCTTAGTAAGTCGCACTCTCTCTACCATCTCAAGATCATAGAAACAATCTATATTAAGTCCTTGAGACCTACTCTTGCAAGCAAAGAGAAAATCTCCTCGGGCTTAATGTTGTTTCTATTTGAGTGAACCCTTTTTCTTTTTTTTACCCCTTTCCCTCGCTATAATTCTCATAGCATCTTTATTATATTTTTTTACACGATACCTCGATATTTGGCTCTGTTGAGCGAGGTACGAAACCGGTCAGCTGCCCTTTCATCTTTTTAATTCTTAATTCATCATGATTAATAAATATTGTCTCTTTCTAGCCAATATATATATATATATATATATATATATATATAGAGAGAGAGAGAGAGAGAGAGAGAAAAGAGGGTAGTGCAGTATTAGTGCAGTTCCAACGAGAGAAAAGTATATATGTAAAGGAGTAAGGCTACCCACATTTGTAGAATGTTTTTTTCAACATTTATTTATTATTTTGTTGTTTTACCATTTTATAATTTTATATAACGCGTTTCAAGCGGCGGCCTGCTTTCATCAGATATGAAAATTCATTTGAAGAAATGTCTTTCGATTTGAGCAAATGTTGTTTCATTTGAGGAATTTGTTATTGTTTTTGCGCATGCGTGGGTTTGCGGGTGTGTGGGTATCTTTTATTTTTTATTTTTTATTTTTTATTTGCCATTTTTCCAGCTTCTCTTGGTCAAGTGCGTGTTTTATATGTATGTATGTATGTGTGTGTGTGTGTGTGTGTGTGTGTATGTCTAGATATAAATTAGAAACGCACAAAAAGCCATAGTAAATAACGAAAAAATAAAACGAAAACTGATAAGTATTTAGCATGTGTATAAGTGTGTATCCACAACTACGTGTGTGTGTTTGAGAGTGTTACGTGTCGTTGTATGCTTATGTGTGTACATATCAGGTTTCAATGTCTTCATTAAATCGTGGAAAGGTTTCGCTAGATTTGCTGTCAGACTCGCCAGCTTCAGACATTTGCTTGTCAAACGGCGAAAGGTCTCAGGAATCTCCAATACGAAACCTAACATATTTCAGGGTTTTCATAGAGAAAATACGAAACAAGCGCGACAGCTTTATCCTACACCAAATTACAGATTGAGATTGACTCCATTAATTAGCCTCGTCTTGAACAAATGGTAGAAAGAATTTTTTTTAGAAACATTGAAAAGAAATGAAATCATATATATCTAAGTTTTATGTTCATAAATTATTTTGATTTGTGTGACACTTTTTGATCATATTTGCATTGTAATACTCTACAAAAAAATTGGTGAACCCCGACGTGAAAAACACTCGCACGTCGGATGTCACCAATTTGTGTAGTGCTGTGTTTGTCCATCCTTACACATTAACTGTCTATATTTAGCCATATCTTCAGAGAGACAAAAAGACAGATTGTCCACATGTTTTGAAACATGACGTAAATCATAAATCTAAAACTTCCCGTCAAAGCAATACTTATTTTGTTAAGGTAATGTTTTAAGATCTATTTATAAGAACATCTAAATAGCTCAGTTCGTAGATCATCAAACTGGAGATCTCAACGTCTTAATTTCGATTTCCGGTCACGGCACCCACTTTATTTTTTGTGCATTTATTATTTAGTATTGGTGCAATATTTTTCCATTTCCAAAAGAAGTTCAGATATTTCGATATTGAAATGAGACAAATGCTGCTATGTATTTTTTACGTTTAGAAAAATTGTGATTGACGGACAGACAGACACTCAGACACACACACAGGTAATGGGGAGTTTGAATTACCTACTAGACACTATCCTCGAGTGTCTTCGGTCTCTCTGTACAAGGGTTTGTCAGGACGACCTGACATGAGGATACTTACCCCTACAAGTAAACCCTGACCAAATATTCAAAATTACGTAGTATCCGCAGCACAAATAAGATCCCCTCATACGAGGAATAGTGCATCTTCTCCTAGTGATGTTACCTCAAGTAACACCACGTAGCTGGATACTCCACCAGACTAGATGAATTCTTGTCCTGGAATCCGGTAAGACCTACAGACCACAAGAAAGATATATTATGACATACTTGACTGGTCAGTTGGGGAGAGAAGAAATTATTCTTAACTTTTTATTAACTATTGAGAAATAAAGGAGAATTTTAATAGAATATTCGGGTATCTATGTATCTCATATAGAGATCAAGTGTTAGCCCCAGGAAGGGGCCCCTTGATTTCTGAGAACTTCGACTGAAGTAAAATTAAACATTAAGGGCAATACCTCTTATATACTGAGGATATTATTTGTGCTTTGTATGTTTTAAGTGTTTCGTTATTTTTATTGTAATTGATGTTTACGTAGTTATTAGACTGAACACAATTTTCTTATGGGTTCGTTTAAAAGAAAAAACCTCTCATTATTTATAATTTTTAATACAATTTGTAAGCATAATGATTTGCAATTTATGTGATTTTAAAAGAAAAATAATTTGCATTGAAATCTGTAGCAAAACAATTCGACATACATCTCGCGCTCTCTCTTTCTCTCTCTCTTTCTCTCTGTCTCTCTCTCGCTCTCTCTCTCTCTTTCTCTCTGTCTCTTTCTCTCTGTCTCTCTGTCTCTCTCTCGTTCTCTCTCTCTCTGGTTTTAATAGTTGCTGCGTCATTGGTACTAGTCGAATGAGTAGACTTTTTTTTTTGTTGAACGTATTAAAAAAACGTAGGCTTGAAATAAATACATAGCAGATTTTGCCAAGTCTGCTGCAAAGAAGGTAGGATCCCTCTACCGGGCTAGAAAACTTCTCACACCTGCCAGTATCTTATATATCTATTACACCACAATTCGCCCGTGCATGAAACATTGTTGCCACATCTTAGCTAGTGCACCAACCACTAGCATATTCCCGATGTACAGGGTGCAAGAATAGTTTCTAACCTAATAAATTCCACACTGTTTGCCACGCTCAAGCCTCTGTCACATCACCGCAGTCTGGTATCCATGTGCTTGTTTTACAAGTACTTAGACGAAATTTACTTCGATGAACTTACTGCCACTTGTACCCCTTAACGAAAATACCCCCAGGCCAACTGACTAGCAGCAAAATCCCACCCCTTTAGTGTAATGGTCCCTAGATGCCGGAAAACATTTTACTCTAATAACTTCTTACTCGGGACGCTTGCCTTTTGGAATTTCTTCTATGTTTCCCCGACTGTACCAACATCAAAAAAAACTTTAAATGTAATGTGAACAAACATCTCGCTGCACAACTCCCCACATAGGGTGACTCCTGTAAATCTAGCCCCCATCACAGTAGTCTATTATACTTTGGTGGCCATATGCATTGTTCGGGGCGAATAAAAGCAAAAATGGCTGACTTATGTTCTTGTTTTGGTTTGGCTTTGGTTTTTGTTAAGTTTGGTTTCATAAGACGCTTATCCGAAACAAAATGGCCGCCGGCGACCACGTGATTCGCCGGATGCGTGCCGTGCGCAGAGGAGAGCAAGGTGCCGATGGTTCCGCCTGATTTGCCGAGCAAGAGAAGCCATTCAATTGTTCGGCATTAAAAACAAAATGAAATGAAACAAGAAGAGGACGTTCAAATAAATAAATAAATGAATAAAGCAACGAATAAATAAAGAAGTCGTACTTGTCTTTTCATTACCTCGTCTCTGACATCGGCAATTACAATGCGGAAAATAACTGACACGGATTGTAAGACGATAACTTCAAACTTAATTACCATCCAACAAACGTGACAGATGTTGGACAAAATCACGGCGAAATAGACCTTGCATTCCTATCTATCGACATGCGGATAATATATATATATATATATATATATATATATATATATATATATATATATATATATATATATATATATATATATTGTGTGTATTTAGGCAGCAAGTTTTCATTTAGGCAAACGTTGTTCATACACCAGTTTGATCGAGGTACGAAGTTGACCATTCGGAAGATGGAAAAAATTTTTTAAAAGATCACAAAGCAGAAACACTCCGTGCTATTCAACAACGTTTGCCTAAATATATTTATATATATATATATATATATTTAAATATTTTCTTTGTCGTACAAAACTTTAAAATAGC
>OY744544.1:14221445-14231445 GCA_963556195.1 Sepiola atlantica
TTTTAAGCTATGACAATGGAAGTGGTCCCGAATATCTACGTTACTTTCCACGTGTCGAATATCTACGTTACTTTCCACGTGTCGAATATCTACGTTACTTTCCACGTGTCGAATATATACGTTACTTTCCACGTGTCGAATATCTTCGTTACTTTCTACGTGTCGAATATCTTCGTTACTTTCTACGTGTCGAATATCTACGTTACTTTCCACGTGTCGAATATCTACGTTACTTTCCACGTGTCGAATATCTACGTTACTTTCCACGTGTCGAATATCTACGTTACTTTCCACGTGTCGAATATCTACGTTACTTTCCACGTGTCGAATATCTACGTTACTTTCCACGTGTCGAATATCTACGTTACTTTCTACGTGTCGAATATCTACGTTACTTTCCACGTGTCGAATATCTACGTTACTTTCCACGTGTCGAATATCTACGTTACTTTCTACGTGTCGAATATCTACGTTACATTCCACGTGTCGAATATCTACGTTACTTTCCACGTGTCGAATATCTACGTTACTTTCTACGTGTCGAATATCTACGTTACTTTCTACGTGTCGAATATCTACGTTACTTTCCACGTGTCGAATATCTACGTTACTTTCCACGTGTCGAATATCTACGTTACTTTCCACGTGTCGAATATCTACGTTACTTTCCACGTGTCGAATATCTACGTTACTTTCTACGTGTCGAATATCTACGTTACATTCCACGTGTCGAATATCTACGTTACTTTCCACGTGTCGAATATCTACGTTACTTTCTACGTGTCGAATATCTACGTTACTTTCTACGTGTCGAATATCTACGTTACTTTCCACTTGTCGAATATCTACGTTACTTTCCACGTGTCGAATATCTACGTGCTCCCACCACAAAGTGACCCATGGGGGATAGAACCCTCTTAAAACTTCAAATACGTATATCCGATTTTAATGAAATTTTAACGATATGTACAAGAAACTAATTGTGTTATTAAGTATTATTTACTCCTCTCCAGGAGTTAGGCACAAGGCCAGTTTTATCCTACTCCCACAAGTAAGATGTGACCCAAGGCCGGGTCGGAAAGTGAGGGTTGAAAAGCCAGCGCCCGAGAGGTGAGCACTCTGACCATCAGAAATTGCCTGGGCAGCCCCGTCGGCATTCCCCGGTAGGGGCGCCTCAAGCAGTAAGCAATTAACTTACTCCTCCCCAAAGAGAGGAGGCAAAGCCTGGGAGGGTGGACCTCCTAGAACTGCACAGGACAGGCGTGCAGTATCCATCGGAACAGATACTACACTTTGATCTTAGCCAATAGGCCAAGGGGCCAAGAGAAATTGTGTTATTAAGTGACAGACAGACACAGATATTAATTTAAACTTTAACGTGATATCTGTCTTTCAATTAATAACACAATCGGCATAACCTAATATTAAAATCACATTTAACTGTATTATGTTTTGTAAATTTTTAGATGAGGGTTGACAATTTGTAGAATTTGGAATATTTATCACAACGTTTCGGCCGATGTAACCTCGAACATTATTCAGGTGTACTTTGTCGAACTTGGAATATTTCTGTCGAACTCGAGAATCTGGACGGAATTTTGAATGGAACTCTTTATTAAATCCACGGGAGTAGCATGCTCTCGTTCCATCTGCAATGAATGCAATTCTTCGTATCGCCCGCACTGAGGATTGAACCTTCAACCTTCAGATGACTGTCACTTAGAACTGAATTTTACTTAGTACTATATCCACTGTGCCACGGGACAATTCTAGTATGAATTTTGGGAGCCTTAAACCTATTCTTGTTTTTGATCTAACTACTTATCACTATATATCACTACTTATCTATTATTTATAATTATAGGTTCCCATATTGTATTGAATTCTATACTAGGTCTGCTTAGTGAGTCATGCTACCCCCGTGGATTTAATAAAGGGTTACGTTCGAAATTCCGTCCAGATTCCCGAGTTCGACAGAAAGATTCCCAAGTCCGACAAAATACACCTGAAGAAGGTCGGAGGTTACATCGGCCGAAACGTTGTGATAAAAACACTCAAGATGAGAACAGTAGTCCGAATAGTCCAAATTCTACAAAGAGGATTAATAAGTTCTATTATTTGGTCGGACTACTTTTTTCATTCTGAGTGATATTTACTGTAGTTACTGAGGATTGTTATCCAAGGAAAACCATAAATCGAACTAAGTTGTCCTATTTTTCTCTCGGAAATGTATCCGAACTTGAATTCTGTAGAACGTAACTGGAACCCCCCCCCCCAAAAAAAAAACAACAAAATGCATCAACATTCTTACATTTTATTTAAATTTATTCATTTTATTTTAGACAAATATACATTCAATCCCTCAAGATAACCGTCTGTTTGGTGATAGAACATTGGACCGAATGCTCGGACCTCCTAAACAATCAGGACTAAATTCGATCCCCTCTTTTTTTGTGTGTAATGCTCACATCGTCTACACGCTCGCCCTTCTTAACAAATAAGCACTTCTTGAACGGCCCCATTACCCAATGTATTTACAAGCCCCTTTTACAAATACGTGTTGTTTAACGACAGATTTCTTATCTCGTGATAAGCCGGTCATCGCACCGAGGGGAAAAAAAGGCCGTGAGCTCAGTTCTCAGTTTGTATATCGGTCCTTCATCGTCGCAGGAAAATAAAAACAAAATACCGGCTTTCGTCTGACATCAGTTTATTTTATGATAATTCTGACATGTTTAAAAGTTAAGAGAAAATGATAGGAGTATATAATAAAAAAAATGATAGGAGTATATAATAAAAAAATGATAGGAGTATATAATAAAAAATGATAGGAGTATATAATAAAAAAAATGATAGGAGTATATAATAAAAAATGATAGGAGTATATAATAAAAAAAATGATAGGAGTATATAATAAAAAAAATGATAGGAGTATATAATAAAAAATGATAGGAGTATATAATAAAAAATGATAGGAGTATATAATAAAAAAATGATAGGAGTATATAATAAAAAAATGATAGGAGTATATAATAAAAATATGATAGGAGTATATAATAAAAAAAATGATAGGAGTATATAATTAAAAAATGATAGGAGTATATAATAAAAAATGATAGGAGTATATAATAAAAAAAATGATAAGAGTATATAATAAAAAAAATGATAGGAGTATATAATTAAAAAATGATAGGAGTATATAATAAAAAAATTGATAGGAGTATATAATAAAAAAAATGATAGGAGTATATAATTAAAAAAATGATAGGAGTATATAATAAAAAATATGATAGGAGTATATAATAAAAAAAATGATAGGAGTATATAATTAAAAAAATGATAGGAGTATATAATAAAAAATGATAGGAGTATATAATAAAAATGATAGGAGTATATAATAAAAAAAATGATAGGAGTATATAATAAAAAAAATGATAGGAGTATATAATAAAAAAAATGATAGGAGTATATAATAAAAAATGATAGGAGTATATAATAAATGATAGGAGTATATAATAAAAAAAATGATAGGAGTATATAATAAAATAATTGATAGGAGTATATAATAAAAAAAATGATAGGAGTATATAATAAAAAAATTGATGAGAGTATATAATAAGAAAAATGATAGAAGTATATAATAAAAAGATTGATAGAAGTATATAATAAAAAAATGATAGGAGTATATAATAAAAAAAATGATAGGAGTATATAATAAAAAAAATGATAGGAGTATATAATAAAAAAAATGATAGGAGTATATAATAAAAAAATGATAGGAGTATATAAAAAAAAATTGATAAGAGTATATAATAAAAAAATGATAGGAGTATATAATAAAAAAAAATGATAGGAGTATATAATACAAACATTGATAAGTGTATATAATAAAAAAAATGATAGGAGTATATAATAAAAAATTATAGGAGTATATAATAAAACAAATGATAGGAGTATATAATAAAAAAAATGATAGGAGTATATAATAAAAAAAATGATAGGAGTATATAATAAAAAAATGATAGGAGTATATAATAAAAAAAATTGATAAGAGTATATAATTAAAAAAAATGATAGGAGTATATAATAAAAAAAATGATAGGAGTATATAATAAAATATTATAAGAGTATATAATAAAAAAAATGATAGGAGCATATAATAAAAAAATGATAGGAGTATATAATACAAAAATTGATAAGAGTATATAATAAAAAAAAATGATAAGAGTATATAATAAAAAAATGATAGGAGTATATAATAAAAAAATGATAGGGTATATAATAAAAAAATTGATAAGAGTATATAATAAAAAAAATGATAGGAGTATATAATAAAATATTATAAGAGTATATAATAAAAAAATGATAGGAGTATATAATAAAAAAAATGATAGGAGTATATAATAAAAAAAATGATAGGAGTATATAATAAAAAAATGATAGGAGTATATAATAACAAAAATTATAGGAGTATATAACAAAAAAAAAATTTACCAATATGATTAAATGTCTATATGTAAAAGATGAAACTACTTTTTTGGGGATTATTAAACCTACTAACTGTAAATTTGAAAGAGATGATTCCCTATGGAATACAAAGTGTTCGAAAGGGGATCACATTGATCTTTTCTGTTTAAGAGCCCCATAAACCATGGACCCTCCAATTATATCGTTTTCCCTTCAATTTTAAAGATATTATAATCATATTATAATCATATTATAATCATAGTAAAACAAAAACACAAATCAATCGTGAGACTGCATCTCTCCTCCTGACAACGTAAGGATGAGTAAAACATCTCATCTGGGCCTTACTTCTCTATATTGTAGGAAATATTCACAAAGTTATGCTATGGAAATATTGCTAACTCGATAACGATTTATTTAATCAGGTTGAAATGTTGCTGGGTGGTTACAAAAAACATCACATCATTACATCAAATTTGAAAAAAATAGGAAGTTAAAATTCCGTTAAAATTTCGTTAAAATTCCGTTAAAATTCCGCTAAAATTTCGTTAAAATCCCGTTAAAATTTCGTTAAAATTCCGTTAAAATTTCGTTAAAATTTCGTTAAAATTCCGTTAAAATTTTATTAAAATTTCGTTAAAATTCCGTTAAAATTTCGTTAAAATTCCATTAAATTTCGTTAAAATTCCGTTAAAATATCGTTAAAACTCTGTTAAAATTTCGTTAAAATACCGTTAAAATTTCGTTAAAATTCTGTTAAAATTCCGTTAAAATTCCGTTAAAATTCCGTTAAAATTTCGTTAAAATTCCGTTAAAATTCCGTTAAAATTTCGTTAAAATTCCGTTAAAATTTCGATCACGACCGAACTTTTCAAGGTCATATACGATGCAAAGATTCATTGGCTACAAGACGTGCCAAGTCGTTCGTCTGTGAGATGAAAAAGAACCGTAGTAGTTTCCCAAATTGAGACTTTCACCTTTTCTGTGACCTTAATCTTCACCATTGACCTACATGTCCTCAAATTAAATCAGTTCTAAGTTTAACCATGGCCGATGTTTTGACCAAGTCTGGTGACGATTTGGTCAAGCGACGTGGACGCTAGACTGTACGCAAACAAACATTCTGACAAACTCGACCGAAAATATAACCTCCCTGGCGGAGGTAATGATGTTTTCTTTGTGAGGCGAAGACCGAATTATAGACAGAGAAGAACGGTGAAGAGGAAGACGTCTCAAAGAATCATCGCGTATGTTAAGCAACACGATTCCTTGAGCAGACCTAGTATAGAACAAGCCGCGCATGCGTGGTCCCCCTCTATATATGACTCGATGTGGCGAGTGTAAAATGCAATAAATTTGGGCTATTTGGGACATTTTTGACCCCTATTGTACCCCCTGGGGGCGCGAACCAGAATTCTTCTGAGGTCAAGGATGCTCATTTTATATCCAGAAATATTGCCTCTACATTTTGGCCAAGTTTCAGAAAAATTGAATGGATGGATCAAACGTTATGGGAGAAAAGGGTCATTTTTTTGCCATTGTGGGGGCTTTTGACCCCCTGGGGGCGCGAACCAGATTTTTTCCAAGGTCAGCGATACTTATTTTCTATTAGGAAGAGTTGCTTCCATATTTTGGCCAAGTTTCAGAGAAATTGAATGGACGGATGAAATGTTATGGGGCAAAAAATGTAATTTTTTGCGATTTTGGGGCCTTTTGACCCCCTGGGGGCTAACCAGATTTGTTTTCAAAAATCAGAGAATGTCACTTTCTAACCTGACAAAAGTTACTTCATGCAAAATTTCAGAGAAATTCAATGGATGGTTGCGGAGAAAAATCCAGACGGACGGACGGACGGAAATGCCTCAAAACATAGGTCTCCCGATTTTATAAATCGATTAAATACAATATGGGAATCAATAATTATATAGTTAGTAGATCAGAACACTATTATATATACTATAGAAAAGGTGCGACCAGAGGTCACTACACACCTACAGAAGAAGATAATCCCTAGGAGGATGTTATTATAACAAGATAACAGATACTACACCACATCCCCGAAAAGGAAGATGGTAATGCCTGGGACGATGGTATCATGACGAACGAACATATACTACATAACTCCTCTTCAATTAGGAAGTAATACCTGGGAGGATGATAATATAACAACAAAGACAGATACCACATTACCCACCTAAGAATGAGGTAATGCCTGGAAGGATGGTGTTATGACAAAAAAACATACTGAACTACCTTTTCCCGAATTGAGCATTGAAAAATAGTACAATAGGACATTGATAGAAGTAATAGTATAGGGTCGGCTTCAGACAAATACGAAATCTCGATTAGTGATAAATAGTACAATAAGACATTAATAGAAGTAATAGTATAGGCTCGGCTTCAGACAGACATACACCAAATATCCATTACTAATAAAAGCACAATAGGACATTAATAGAAGTAATAGTATAGTTACGGCTTCAGACAGACAGATAGCAAATCTCTGTTAGTAATACATATCTACTTCACCATTCCCCCCTCTTACATAATGTACTCTACTCATTTAATTGATGGAATCGTCCAAATACGAAGAGGTTAAACTAGTACTTCACGTTTGCGACAAAAAATCCTATCCCAAACCTCAGCTTGACAGACCAAAGGAAACGTAATAATTCTCGAGCCAATCGAGCCCATCTTTTAACCACTTACAGACTTGTCCATCAAGGTTCGATTATGAATACCCAACAGTCTTTTTTTTATTGCGGTTTAATAATAACACCTGTTTACGACAGACACCTGCTTTTTTAGCACTGTCATGATGTTTTTGTGATGGCTCTCTTTAGTTTATGAATACTCTGAGAATTGTTTTGATAGGGATTGTCTTTAAGATAAATCCACAGATATCAATCGGGGGGGGGGGGTTATGGTCCGGTGAATATGAAGCCCATTCGGGATCAAACCTCCTACTTATTTGAAGTGTGGTAAGTCGCTCCATCCCGTTGAAACCAATGTTCATCCCTCGCAACACATTTTCGGTTTCCCAAGGCTGCCCCAAACTTCTTAACGATCAGTGGTTTGTGCTCAGCATTGATCAATGCAGAGGTGTTCATTTGAAGAATATAATTTATCGGCGATAGGACAACTACCTTTGGACATTCGCGAGTGAAACTTAGTGGATTAGTCAAACCTAGACTAAAGTTTATTTGCACCAAATCAAGGGAGGCGCGGGAGCGCTCTATCCCTTAATAGACTTTACGAATGACCTATGCTGGAAATCTCATTTCTTTGATCAATCATAACTCAAAAACCAATAGACCAAATTAGTTAAAACGTTGCACAAATTTTTTATTTGATAGGTTCTATAAAGGTGTAGAATTTCAGCATCATTAGTCAATACAACCCAGAGATCCAGAAAGTTCAATCATGAAATCATGTTATCTGTGTGTACGTACGTACGTATGCGCCACCCTGTATCTCATCAACTATTTGATGGATTCAGTTGATTTTTGGCAGAGATAGAGGTTCTAGGGTCTAGTTGATAGAATTTTAATTTCAGTTTACCATATACCTTAGTTTTCCAGAAAATTCAAAAAAACCTTATGCGAAGGCATTGTCTTGAGGCATAGCCTTTATAAAAGTAGTGGCATTCCATGATAAATGCCAGTACACTGAAATCATATGCCCTTAATAGGGTTAAGATGAAAATTCATATACACTAAATGTACAAAAGCAAGGAAATTCCCAAATTTTTACACTTGTATTGTCATTAAGGGTATGACTACATATCAACCAAACCATTTCATTATCACATCACTCTATGCATGAGTGGATGAAGTGTGTGAGGTGCGCTGAAGAAAAATTCCTACCAGTAAAATACATAGCCCTGTTGTTCTCGCATACCCTTAATGACAATAAAAGTGTAAACATTTGGGAATTTCCTTGCTTTTGTACATTTAGTGTATATGAATTTTCATCTTAACCCTATTAAGGGCATATGATTTCAGTATACTGGCATTTTTCATGGAATATGGTTTGATTTCAGAAAAGATTGTAGAATTTTATTAATGATTCCGTGGGTGGCATTTTCGGGGGTCACTCTTAATATAATAAACAGAACTGCTCGCCCTAAGAATTGCCTACGTCAAATTGCAAAAATAAATCCATGAAATTAGCAACGAAACACTAGTGTGATTTTGAAGCTTTACTCTTTGGTCGGTAATGCTTAAGTTTGAAATAACATTCTCTTTAGTCTACCGCGCTTAAGATTAAATTAATGTCTTCGCCTGTCTGAAAAAAAGCTTATGTTTGAAAGAACATGTCCTGGTGCACCTGGCGAATATGCATGGTGAACCAAGCTCAAGAGAGATCCAAAGAATTGCGTTTAAACGGACGGTTAGATTCCTAAAATGATCTCTTCATTGGAGTCTCTGAAATAGCGGGTGTCTGTCCGGCATCCGTTAGGATGCCCCTATCTTCAGCAAAATCAAAAAGATAATTTTAAAAAAGTGAAAAAAAGATGAGTGATCTCAATCACGACAACAAGTGCAAGTTCTTCCACACCGAAGTGGAAAGTGTGAGACACCTGACATCATATTGTAAGGTTCTGCTGGGGGGGATGGCTGTTATACAATGCGACATAATAAAGTGTGTAAATATCTCCACTGGACCATATTCAGTGTATCAGCAAATCCTGGGAACATATACCAGGAATAACTGTCGGAAATTAATCATACATCATTCACTATGGCTATGCAATTCCTTCAGCTACGTACCTAGAAATATATATATATATATATATATATATATATATATATATATATATATATATATATATATAAGGAAATTGACAACATCTTTGAAGCACGCATGAGAATGTATTTAAGTGAAATATTTTGAAAATCAACGATCGTACAAGTTGAATGAAAAATTCAGTAATTTTATTTTTTTGCAAGCTTTCGTTATAGAACACCTTTGTCAAGCGAGACTGTCTTATATTTTTTTTTCTTCTTTTTTTCCTCCTCATTTTGATTGTATTAACCCCGAGGGTCGAATCACGATATGAGCAGAAAGAGACGTCAAGTTCTTAAGACGTTAGGATAAGGGTAGTCCTGGCGATGTTATGCGCAGATTGGCGCTTTTTAAGTAAGGAAATTGACAACACATTTGAAACACGCATGATAATGTATTTAAGTGAAATATTTTGAAAATCAATAATCGTGCAATTTGAATTAAAATTTCATTATATATATATATATATATATATATATATATATATATATATATATATATATATATATATATATATATTACACGGTAATATTTCATAACATAACATCTCAAGATAATTTTAGAAATATCTTAACCGGTAGCACATCCATTCTTGCTGTATCATTTTGCGGTATTCGCCTCCCCATAATGGAAGCGTTGTTCATTCAATTACAAAATCCCAACATTAACAATGCTCGTTATGAGGGGTGAGAAGGTGTTTTGAAATGCTGTTGAATGATTTTATGTTTTTAATCAGATGGAAACG
>OY744544.1:14236445-14241445 GCA_963556195.1 Sepiola atlantica
AAGAAGCAGAAGAAGAAAAAGAAGAAGCAAAAGAAGAAGAAGAAGAAGAAGAAGCAGAAGAAGAAGAAGCAGAAGAAGAAGAAGAAGAAAAAGAAGAAGAAGAAAAAGAAGAAGAAAAAGAAGAAGAAGAAAAAGAAGAAGAAGAAGAGGAAGAAGAAGAAAAAGAAGAAGAAAAAGAAGAAGAAGCAGAAGAAGAAGAAGCAGAAGAAGAAGAAGAAGAAAAAGAAGAAGAAGAAAAAGAAGAAGAAGAAGAAGATGTGTCAGATGTTGACGTTTTTGTGTGCATGTCTATGCATATATGTGCCGGCATGCTGGTGCAGTGGAAATATCATGGCTATATTGTTGACCTTAGGCATGTGCTTGATGGTGGGTGTTATTCGATAGATTTCATTCGACATGACGTATTGCCCTTTTTCCCCCGTCAGACGAAAGTAGTTTAATTCTGCTGACATCAGGGTTTTTTTTTAATAGAGAGGGGGGGGGGTAGTACTATTTTACAGATCATATGATACCATTTTGAGGTCGCAAACTGTTTTGTTTGTTTGTTAATTTCTAAAACGAGTCACTACTTATCAAGACTAAAGCCACTCGAGGATAAGGGTAAATGAGAGGGATAGATTGACTGTTCAATGATGATTAACATAATAAGAGGATTGAAAGCATGGAGTAAATTTGATTACTTATTTTATCACCTCTCCATGAGGTTAGACACAAGGTCAGGTGTTAAGTTGAGAAGCCAGTGCACTATGGTTTGGCGCACTATGGCCTACAAAAAAAGGCCTAAGCAGCCCCGTCGGATTCCACTGGTAGGGACGAATTAAGTAAATAGCAATAAACTTATCTCTGCTCAGATAGAAGGTAAAGCCTGGGAGGATGGACGCCCTGAGACTGAACAGGGTCCCACCTCCGACGGATGGAAGCAAAGTATCTGTCGGACTGATTGCCGAGAACGTATCCCCGACGTTTCTGAAATAAGTTGGTTCAACTTTACTTATGAAGATGGTTTCTGACAAGGATTTGTTGGCATCGGATTTGAAGACGACCATGTTGTAGCCTGAAGGGAATCAATTTCGTGGTAACGCGTTACACAGATGGGAAGCTCTTGGAAATATATTGTTCATGGAAATTTTTTTTAACATCAGGTACACAAAACAGGACAGCAAAGTTCTTCTCAGTTGTGGTAGGAAGACGTTGCACCGAATTTCTTTATTATTATTATTTTTATTTTTTTTACTAATGTTTTTTACTAATTTTTTTTACTATTTTTTTTACTAATTTTTTTACTATTTTTTTTACTATTTTTTTACTA
Organism: Sepiola atlantica; assembly: GCA_963556195.1. Taxonomy (NCBI): domain Eukaryota; kingdom Metazoa; phylum Mollusca; class Cephalopoda; order Sepiida; family Sepiolidae; genus Sepiola; species Sepiola atlantica. The sequence continues at coordinate 14,237,755 of OY744544.1, forward strand.
TTTTTTTACTATTTTTTTTTACTATTTTTTTTACTAATTTTTTTTACTATTTTTTTTTACTATTTTTTTTTACTAATTTTTTTTTACTATTTTTTTAAATATTTTTTTTACTAATTTTTTTACTATATTTTTTTACTATATTTTAAAACTATTTTTTTACTAATTTTTTTACTAACTTTTTTTACTATTTTTTTTACTATTTTTTTTACTAATTTTTTTACTCATCTTTTTTACTATTTTTTTTTACTATTTTTTTTTACTATTTCTTTTACTAATTTTTTTTACTATTTTTTTTACTAATTTTTTTTACTAATATGTATAATGTAATTGTTGAGTTTGCGAATGAACAACCGATTACGACAATTTCACGTTGACGTACACTACTGCCCATAGGAAGACGTAATGCCTGGGAGGATAGTTTCATGAAAACACAACAAACACTAAACTATCTCACAAATAAAGGCGTAATCCCTGGGATGATAGTCTCACGAAAACAAAACTGATACTACACTATCCAAACCAAAAAGAGAGGAGGTAATGCCAAGGGTAGAATAATTCAGATCCGTTCAAGTTTTGTGAAATGTTGACAACATGTATTAGATATGAATTTATAATTGTTCTGCAAATTTCAGTTTATTTGGAGTATTTTGAAGGGCTTTTAGGGGTGAAAGGCACAACCCCTCATCTGAAAATTCAAACGAACCAAATTTGCATAAAATTTGACCCATCGCCATTAGACGCCAATTAAGCAGGATTTCCTGAATTTGAATTTCTTTTTAAGACTCTGTAAGCTTAAGTCTTAAATTTTAGTCATTTTCTAGAATCAAAATCGTGTAATGGATTTTGGTCAAATTAGAATAAAGATTCTAGACATAAGGTTTACTTTCATTTTAATATACGTAAGGAATAATGAAAGTAGTTAAAAACTGTTTTGTTCGAAAACAGATTTTTTACCCATCCTAAGACAGGTATTCTTCTCGAACATATTTACACACACACGTACACGCACACAAACACACACCCATATATATATATATATATATATATATATATATATATATATATATATATATATATATATATATATATATGACTTCTTTGTAAAATGGTAGGAAAAATCCCAGCAGAGTGCTCGATTAATTAAGAATTAAAGTTAAAAATTAAGAGCATAATATTTATTTATTCTGGTACAGAAAAATTAGTACAACATTCGTACCGGCTCTCTTCAGCTTCTGTTGTCATCTCATGATGACAACAGAAGCTGAAGAGAGCCGGATGGGTAAGACCTTCCGTGCCTGAAACCGACGGTACGAATGTTGTACTAATTTTTCTGTACCAGAATAAATAAATATATATATATATATATATATATATATATATATATATATATATATATAAGTATACATTTTTATTTATACAAACATCATTGGTTACATATGTGCATACATGTTTCGGTTGCACTTTTCCAAGAAAGTCAACCTCCTCAGACCAAGAATTTTTCAGGAACAATTTTTCCTGAAAAATTCTTGGTCTGAGGAGGTTGACTTTCTTGGAAAAGTGCAACCGAAACATGTATGCACATATGTAACCAATGATGATTGTATAAATAAAACTTTATACTTATAAACAGCTCTACTTGGTATTGAGCACTTTTTATAAACACTTGAGTTCTACGGATCTACATTTACAGAAACTAATACAATACACACACATATATATATATATATATATATATATATATATATATATATATATATATATATATATATATATATATATATATATATATGGGAAATGAAAAAGGAAAAACCAAGAGATATTTTGTATATATTCATCAACGTTTCGTCTTTATTGTAAGACTTCCTCAGGATGATAATTTTAAGAAAAATGTCATGCAAGTACATCGAAATATTGGGTTGACATGATGGGTTGATGAGGAAAAGTAGTAGGCGTGGCTACTAAGAGCGCTGGACGAGAGTCCAGACTGCGAGAAGACTCTCTGCTACTGACTGACTTCTCGCAGCCCGGACCCTGGTCCAGCGCTCATAGTAGCCACAGCTACTACTTTTCCTCATCTACCCATCATGTCAACTTGATATTTCGATGTACTTGCATGACATTTTTCTTAAAATTATCATCCTGAGGAAGTCTTACAATAAAGACGAAACGTTGATGAATATATACAAAATATCTCTTGGTTTTTCCTTTTTCATTTCCCATTACGTCGGATTACTCTCATCCTTCTTTTCTCATATATATATATATATATATATATATATATATATATATACATATATATATATGATTATTTTTATTTACACAGACATGTACAAAATCTGCGACACTGGCATGTCGATGTTATCGAGCAACACTTATTATTAACTGAGATCTCATCAGGATCTAAGGTTAAGATCGGATTCTAACTTTTCCTGATGAGATCTCAGTTTATAATAACTGTTGATCGATAACATCGACATGCCAGTGTCGCAGATTTTGTACATGTCTGTGTGAATAAACATAATCATATACAAAAGCTCTATTTGATATTGAGCACTTTTTATAAACCCGGTTGAAATACTTGGGATTACTACCCTGTGGATGTTTTACCTGGATTATATATATATATATATATATATATATATATATATATATATATATATATATATATATATATATATATATATATATATATATATATATATATAGTAGTCCTTGCTCACCCCATCTTTACATTTTTTCCCCACTCATTTTCTTCAACATTCATTTTTATTCTCCAGCAAGTACGGACGTCCACCCAGTAGTGGCCATTATTTTATTTTATTTTTCCTCCCAATATGTCTACCCTGCATGTATCTGTACTTGCATGACATTTTTCTCTATATTATCATCCTGATGAAGTCTTATAAATAAAGACGAAACGTTGATGTACACATAAAAAACATCCATTTTTTGGTTATTCCTTTTTCATTTTCCCATCACGTCGGATTACCTTCATCCTTCTCTTCCCATATATATATATATATATATATATATATATATATATATATATATATATATATATATATATATATATATATATATTATGTAACAATCAAGAGACCAACTTTATTACGCATACTAACAAGTAAACACTAAACGTTGAAGGTTAGATAACAGATTTCATAGCTCGATCATCACAACGTCCATTTATAAACAAGAGGTATCCCTGCTTGGCCTGAATGTCGTTTCTATTTAGAGTGTTTCTTCGTGACCAAACTTTTTTTTTTCACTTTTTTTTATAAATAAATTTCTTTTCATCGTAAATTTACATCGATTTAAATCTGTTGAGTGATAGACGAAACCCGTTCGCTAAATCTTTACTTTTTAACATTTACTTATCATTATGCGTAATAAATGTACTCCCTTTATGGACATTATTAATATTTTTGTACGCCTAATCTTTTTGCCTCGCGCGCTTTCTCTCTCTCTCTCTCTCTCTCTCTCTCTCTCTCTCTGTCTCTCTCTCTCTCTCAATACATTATATATATGTATATATAAAAATATATAAAAATTCATATATATATATATATATATATATACACACATATATATATATATAAATATTAATGTATATATATACATATATATACATGTGTACACATATATATACAAATTTATATATATATACATATATATATATATATAAATACAT
>OY744544.1:14243945-14248945 GCA_963556195.1 Sepiola atlantica
AGATAAAAATAATTTTAATTATATATATATACATATGCATATATATATATATATATATATATATATATATATATATATATATATATATATATATATATATATGTGTGTGTGTATATATATATATATATGTGTGTGTGTGTGTGTGTGTGTGTGTGTGTGTGTGTGTGTGTACTAGCTGTCCCGACGCAACGTTGTCCGGGAATATTTATACTTGTATTATTATTTCGCAACAAAATATTATTTTATATAGGATCGTACGTCTTCGCAAAATGACGTCAGAAGCTTCATAAAAATAAGTCGATGCTTCAGAAATAAAAAAAAAATGAATGCGTACACGTCAAGGTTCGAACTCACAAACTCTGAGCCTCTAAGTACTTTGCTCGTAACCCGAACAACACCGTGCATTTTAAACAAGATATCAATTTGCTTCAACTTTTAAACAGAACACTTTATCTAATTTCATTTTTGTCGAAGCGAAAGCGTGTTATGAGCGAGAGAGGGAAAAGGTTGTGAAGGCTGGTAACTACAATAATAATAATGATGATGGTGGTGTCGGAAACGTTTGATAGCACAGAACGTGTAAAGTTTCATCTAATTTATAAATTAAGTCGATAAAGCAATAAGTATTTGTTAGAATCAAACCAATTCGTGAAAGCAGCTTCTTTAAGTCATAGCTGTTTCCGTCACTAAATATGATCGATTATTACCACAATGAGAATCCGTAGCGTTAGTAGTTGGTGAAGCGTATTCATTAAGAATAGATGTTTTCAATTATAGAAAAACATGTACAAACAATGTTTGGTTTATTTGATAATATAAAAATGTGATGTCGCGCCCACCGACCGTCGGAAATTAACTTCCTGCACTGAAGACTGCGTAAGCATGAAACATCGATGTCTGTAGGTAATAAATAATTAATATTTATTTATAAATATTATTATAAGCCCCTTTTACTAAGGCCGGGCACTCTGAGTAAGTTTAATAACAAGCAGATCTAATAGCTTCATTGCGAGCTCCAACACAGTTTGTTGTTGTAGATCACTATTCGCTGCTCGTTGTAAAATACCCGCCGACTCTAATTTGCGGTGGCCAACGGGGGAACGCTCTTGACTACGAATCAGTGGCGATTTATGATCGGAGTTCGAGCCCGCTGACCGTCGGGAATTAACTTCCTGAACTAAAGATTGCGTTGGCATGAAACATCGATGTCTGTAGGTAATAAATAATTAATATTTATTTATAAATATTATTAAAAGCCCCCTTTACTAAGGCCGGACACCCTGAGTGAGTTTAATAACAAGCAGTACTACTAGCTTCATTGCGAGATCCAACACAGTTTGTTGTTGTAGATCACTATTCGCTGCTCGTTGTAAAATACCCGCCGACTTGGTATTTACAAAGTTAAATAGCAAAGTCCACTAGTAGCATGCTAAGTCGGTGAAGGTTTGGCCCAGAACACTAATTCATGTTTATAAATTTGATCTGTCCATCACTTAGGCCTATTATCAGTCATATTTGACTACGCGCATGCGCAAACACGCGTTCGTGTGGACAAACCCATAACCACACTGACAGAGAAAGAACACTGCCAGGACAACAAACTAGAATGAACTTTTCAACACGTCTCTTTGAGTATACCACCTTCTATCTGGCCTACTTTTACGAATTTGATTCGCTTGTTTTTCCATTGATATATTCGGTGCAAGTTTAGAATTGGGACGATATGGAATCAATAACAAATCAGAAATATGTTTATGGTGTACGTACACGTGACAGAAAGCATATATTGTATACCAAAAATCACGTAAATTTATCAAGTAGTTTTTTTTTTTGACAAAAGAAAACCAAATTTTATGGACATAGTCAATGGAGGTAATTCTAGACTCTATTTCTCTAGTTCGCAAAAGTTGGACTTATCTCCCTTGACTATGTCCAATATGGAGTCGATATATCAACGATGCTCGTTTACCGATATCAGTTTTGGTATACAATATATGCATTCCGTCACATCATGAAGATATTTCGGTACTCTCATAGCTGACGCACCAAGTTTCCGTGACTTCGCGTCGTCAACGTTCGGACAGGTTACGGGATCGCCCGAGAGTTGACGAGGCAAAAACTGCCAAACGCTAAATTAAAGACTGGCAGCCGATAAATTACGACGAAGAAAACCAAACTAAAATACATATATACAAATAAAGAACGAACAAACCAAACTGTTCTTAATTAGATGTTTATTTTTGTTTGTTTGTTTTTTTGTCAAAGGAACCATTGTTAATCAAATGTTTTTAAATAAAATGTTGTTTTTTTTGTTTGTGCACTGGAAAGTTTCAAACGATGATTTTGTTTGATTTGTGAAGCAAATGTTTGTTTTTTTTTGTTTAAAAATTTATTTTTTTTAACATGTTTTTCAAAATTTCAATTAGTCCTTCGGGAGATTCAACAAGCTGACAGAGATTATAGTAAGTCATTTTTTTTTAATTATTATTGAACGCGATTAATTTCTTCCAAAAGTTATCGCCTGCTTGCTGTAGTCTGATTGTCTAATGCCTGCTGCAACCTGGTTGGTTAATAGTTTCGTCAACTCTCGGGCTCTTCCGAGACCTGCCCGAACGTTGACGACGCGAGTTCACGGAAACATGGTGCGTCATTTATAAGAGTACCGATATTTCTTATTTTTTAATTTTTTCCATGTCGTCCCAATTCTAAACTTGCACCCTATATTCTACTAAAAAAATATTGTACGGAATAAATTATTGCAAAAGAGACACTTGAGAAAAATATAAACAACAGGGCATAAAAGTTGTTCTAGGAAAATCTATACATGCATTGCATATAAAGAGTGTAGGTAGTTTTTTAGAGTATTTTTTAAAACTGGGTTCACCCCAAACAAGGGAGGCCGCCACTGTAGACGTAAGGGCTACTGAGAATTAGGGTTACATTTAAGGGAATCATCCTAAATTGGGAGCTGTGCAGCTATATGTTTGTTCAAATTAGTTTTAAATTTCTGCATGTCGGTACAATCCGTGAAACAGAGAGCAGGGAGGGAGTTCCAAAGGCCGGCAGCTCGAGGAAAGAAGCTATTGAAGTAGAAGGCTCTCCGGCATCTGAGGATCTCCACAGTTAATGGATGGGATTTAGCTGATTCTCGGGTTGGTCGAGTGTATTTACGTCGAGGGGGCACCAGAACAGCGAGTTCATCGGAGCACATTCTATTGAAGTACTTGTAGAATAAGCACACGGATGCAACACTGCGGCGATGAGACAGAGGCTGGAGCTTGGTGGATAGTGAGGGACATATTAGATTAGAGACACTTTTTTTGGACCTGGTCTAAGAGGAAGAGACTAGTGGATGGTGCACCAGCCCAGATGTGACAACAATACTCCATGCATGGCTTTGTAGAGATATAGGATACTGTCAGGTGTGGGAAGTTTTCTAGCACGGTAGAGGGAACCCACCTTCTTTGCAGCAGCCTTGACAATGCCCTCTAAATATTTGATCCAATTAATGTTACCTGTGAATGTTAGGCCGAGGAGTTTGAACGTTAGACTCTCAGGTAGGGTGTTATTTGCCATGGCAATCGGTGGTTTAGTTTACGTAGTCTGACAAGCAAAGTTAATTTTATATTTGTTTCTTTTTTACTTACACTCACATTGCATAGGCGCCTAACACACTTTTCCTAACAGACGATAAAACAAAATGTCCGCTATTAGCTTAAATCCAGCTACGGCAACAAAGTAATATTGACTTTTTAGCGACTCTACGCGAACAAACTATATACGTTATTTGTTTTTACTTATTCGCTAATTACGGTGTTTTCTTGCGTACCTCAAGACGCGCCAGTTTCCCAAATAATCACGTTTTCTATTTTTCACTAGGTCCAAAATTGACTAACCTTAGGTACTTTTCCGTTTTACGTAGACTAGTGGTTGTTGTTCATTACCATAATGTAATATTTTTAGGCAGTTCGCGGGACTTGAACCCGGCTCTTCTACAGACAGATTTGAGAAATATGTGAGAGAATCGAGAATCGTGTCACTGGTATTTCGTCAGAGCTGACGTCGAAAGACGTAAACAAAAGTTATTTAACAGGATGCTTTGTGGGTGACCAAGAGAAAGAAAGTCGGACAGGGAGTATCGTGGAGAAGAATAAAGAGCCGGTGTGATAAAACCGACGCAGATCTGAGCTAAATTTATTCATTTGTAAATGGATTTAACTAAGAAATAAAACCATTCTTTTTATAAAAAGAACCTGTCTTGCTCTTTATACTAAGGGGAGTAACTCTGGCTCTGATAAGAAACGAGTAAGTGAATTGGATTACTTTTCTTGAATCGTGGAGTTAACTTTAATTAATTAAAGATTAATTAATTAATCAATTAATCTATTTAATCAATAATTCATTATTAATTAATAATAAATAATGAAAATATTGAAATGATGAAAATTAATAAAAATTGATGAAAATTGCAATGAAAATTAAATGCAATGAAAATGTAATGCAATTTAAAAAAATAATTTTTTAATTCATTTAAAAAAAAATTTACTTAAAAAATAATTTTTTTCAAATTTTTTTGAAAAATAATATAAAATTTTTTTTTTATTTTTCAAAATTTTTTTAAAAATTGTTAAAAAATTAAAAAAAATTTGTTAATTTAAAAAAGAAATTGCAATGTAAATTAAATGCAATGAAAATTTAATGCAATGAAAATTAATGAAAAATAATGAAAAATAATGAAAAATTAATGAAAATTAATGAAAATAATCATTAATGAACATATTATTATATTAATCAATTAATCTATTTAATTAATCAATTAATTAATTAATTATTAATTAATTTAATTAATTAATTAATCGTGGTTTTAACTTTTAAGAAACAATAAAGTTTGTGCTTTATCGTATTGCAGGAAGAAAACGCTATTTGATTAAATTAGATTAAATCCTATTAAGGTAGGAAACGAATATTTACGTTTCAGCGACTTTTAGTTTGTTTAAGAT
>OY744544.1:14253945-14261445 GCA_963556195.1 Sepiola atlantica
TCAATTTATTTTTTACAGTTATTATATTAGTTTATTTCCAACACTACTTGAAGGGATCAGTTGTTTACCATATAAAACTGTTTCGGGAATATATATATATATATATATATATATATATATATATATATATATATATATATATATATATATATTTATATATATATATAAAGATGCATGCAAACATTGTTAAAAGTAAACGAATTCGTCTGTTTTTTACCCCATTTTTCTGATGGTTTTATTGTCTAAAAGAATTAAAAAGAAAATCAATGTCTCATAGGTTTCACGTATGTTTTCGATTATTTTTTGGGGTTTAGTACAAAAATCACCATCAGAAAAATTGAAAAAATTAAAAAAGTATAATTTGACAGACGAATGTTGTTGTTTTTAACAATGTTTGCATAAATGGAGAAATTCTGCCTAAATACATTATATGTGTATATATATATATATATATATATATATATATATATATATATATATATATATATATATATGTGTATATGTGTGTATATATATGTGTGTATATATATATGTGTATATATATATATGCATGTGTATATATATATGGGTATATATATATGCATATATTTATGCATATATGTATACACATATATATATGTATACATATATGCATATATATATATACACATATATATATGTACCTATATATGCATATATATATGCATATATGTGCATATATGTATATACATATATATATATATATGAATACATGTATATACATATATATATATACATATATATGTATGTATATATACATATACATATAAACATATATATATGTATATATATACATATATATATATATGTATATATACATATACATATATACATATATATATGTATATATATACATATATACATATATATATATATATGTATATATACATATAAATATATATATACATATACATATATATCTATATATACATATACATATATATATATGTATATGTATACATACATCTTCGTCAGGGGTACAAGACATGATTACATCTCGATGTTTAACGAGCGATCAAAAACAAACAAACTGATTCCGTTCTGATGTAAACGATCGATCAAAAAAAAAAACAAACTGATTCGATTCTAATATAAACGGGCGATCAAAAACAAACAAACTGATTCGATTCTGATGTAAACGATCGATCAAAAATTAGCTAACTTATTCCAACCTGATTTAAACGAGCGATCAAAAACAAACTAATTGATACCATTCTGATGTAAACGAACGATCAAAAACAAACAAACTGATTCAATTCTGATGTAAACGAGCGATAAAAACAAACTGATTCCGTTCTGATGTAAACGAGCGATCAAAAACAAACAAACTTATTCCATCTTGATGTTTAATGAGCGATCAAAAACAAACAAGCTGATTCCATTCTGATGTAAACGAGCGATCAAAAAATAACACACTGATTCCATTCTGATGTAAACAAGCGATCAAAAACTAACAAACTGATTCCATTCTGATGTAAACGAGCGATCAAAAAATAACACACTGATTCCATTCTGATGTAAACAAGCGATCAAATAAAAACTAACTGATTCCATTCTGATGTTAACGAGTGATTAAAAACAAACAAAATTATTCCATTTGTATGTGAACAAGCGATAAAAAACAAACTAACTGATTCCATTCTGATGTAAACGAGCTATCACAAACAAACAAACTGATTCCATTCTGATGTAAACGAGCGATCAAAAACAAACAAACTGATTCCATTTGTATGTAAACAAGCAATCAAAAACAAACAGATTCCATTCTGATGTAAACGAGCGATCAAAAACCAACAAACTGATTCCATTCTGATGTAAACGAGCGATCAAAAACAAACAAACTTATTCCATTCTGATGTAAACGAGCAATCAAAAACAAACAAACTGATTTCATTCTGATGTAAACGAGCAATCAAAAACAAACAAACTGATTTCATTCTGATGTAAACGAGCAATCAAAAACAAACAAACTGATTCCATTCTGATGTAAACGAGCAATCAAAAACAAACAAACTGATTTCATTCTGATGTAAACGAGCCATCAAAAACAAACAAACTGATTCCATTCTGATGTAAACGAGCAATCAAAAACAAACAAACTGATTCTATTCTGATGTAAACGAGTGATCAAAAACAAACTGATACCATTCTGATGTAAACGAGCGATCAAAAACAAACAAACTGATTCCATTCTGATGTAAACAAGCGATCAAAAACAAACAATCTGATCCCATTCTGATGTAAACGAGCGATCAAAAACAAAAAAAAGATTCCATTCTGATGTAGACGAGCGATCAAATCAATGAAACTTATTCCATCTTGATGTTTAACGTGCGATCAAATACAAGCACGCTGATTCAATTCTGATGTAAACGAGCGATCAAAAACAAAGCAACTGATTCTATTCTGATGTAAACCAGCGATCAAAAACAAACAAACTGATTCTATTCTGATGTAACCGAGCGAGCAAAAACAAACACACTGATTCCATTCTGATTAAAACGAGCGAACAAAAACAAACAAACTGATTCCCTTCTGATGTAAACGTTTTATCAAAAACAAACACACTGATTCCATTCTGATGTAACCGAGCAATCAAAAACAAACAAACTGATTCCATTCTGATGCAAACGAGTGATCAAAAACAAACAAACTGATTCCATTCTGATGTAAACGAGCGATCAAAAACAAACAAACTGATTCCATTTTGATGTAAACGAGCGATCAAAAACAAACAAACTGATTCTATTCTGATGTAAACGAGTTATCAAAAACAAACAAACTGATTCCATTCTGATGTAAACGAGTTATCAAAAACAAACACACTGATTCCATTCTGATGTAAACGAGCAATCAAAAACAAACAAACTGATTCTATTCTGATGTAACCGAGCGAGCAAAAACAAACACACTGATTCCATTCTGATTAAAACGAGCGATCAAAAACAAACAAACTGATTCAATTCTGATGTGAACGAGCGATCAAAAACAAACAAACTGAATCAATTCAGATGTTTTACGAGCGATAAAAAAAACAAACTGATTCCATTCTGATGTAAACGAGCGATCAAAAACAAACCAACTGATTCCATTCTGATGTAAACGAGCGATCAAAAACAAAAAAAATGATTCCATTCTGATGTAGACGAGCGATCAAACCAATGAAACCTATTCCATCTTGATGTTTAACGTGCGATCAAATACAAGCACGCTGATTCAATTCTGATGTAAACGAGCGATCAAAAACAAACAAACTGATTCCATTCTTATGTAAACGAGTGATCAAAAACAAACAAACTGATTCCATTCTGATGTAAACGAGCGATCAAAAACAAACAAACTGATTCCATTCTGATGTAACCGAGCGATCGAAAACAAACAACTTGACTCCATTCTGATGTAATCGAGCGATCAAAAACAAACAAACTGATTCCATTATGATGTAAACGAGCCATCAAAAACAAACAAACTGATTCCATTCTGATGCAAACGAGTGATCAAAAACAAACAAACTGATTCCATTCTTATGTAAACGAGTGATCAAAAACAAACAAACTGATTCTATTCTGATGTAAACGAGCTTTCAAAAACAAACAAACTGATTCTATTCTGATGTAAACGAGTGATCAAAAACAAACAAACTGATTCCATTCTTATGTAAACGAGCCATCAAAAACAAACAAACTGATTCCATTCTGATGCAAACGAGTGATCAAAAACAAACAAACTGATTCCATTCTTATGTAAACGAGCCATCAAAAACAAACAAACTGATTCCATTCTGATGCAAACGAGTGATCAAAAACAAACAAACTGATTCCATTCTTATGTAAACGAGTGATCAAAAACAAACAAACTGATTCTATTCTGATATAAACGAGCTTTCAAAAACAAACAAACTTATTCAATTCTGATGTAATCGAGCGATCAAAAACAAACAAACTGATTCGATTCTGAGGTAACCGAGCGATCGAAAACAAACAAACTGACTCCATTCTGATATAAACGAGCTTTCAAAAACAAACAAACTGATTCAATTCTGATGTAAACGAGCGATCAAAAACAAACAAACTGATTCCATTCTGATGTAACCGAGCGATCGAAAACAAACAAACTGACTCCATTCTGATATTAACGAGCTTTCAAAAACAAACAAACTGATTCAATTCTGATGTAAACGAGCGATCAATAACAAACTGATTTCATTCCGATGTAAAGGAGCGATCAAAAACAAACAAACTGATTCTATTCTTATGTAAACGAGCGATCAAAAACAAACTGATTCCATTCTGATGTAAACGAGTTATCAAAAACAAACACACTGATTCCATTCTGATGTAAACGAGCAATATAAAACAAACAAACTGATTCCATTCTGATGCAAACGAGTGATCAAAAACAAACAAACTGATTCCATTCTGATGTAAACGAGTTATCAAAAACAAACACACTGATTCCATTCTGATTAAAACGAGCGATCAAAAACAAACAAACTGATTCAATTCTGATGTAAACGAGCGATCAAAAACAAACAAGCTGATTCCATTCAGATGTAAACGAGCGGTCAAAAACAAACAAGCTGATTCCATTCTGATGTAAACTAGCGATCAAAAACAAACACACTGATTCTAATCTGATGTGAACGAGCGATCAAAAACAAACAAACTGATTCCATTCTGATGTAAACGAGCGATCAAAAAGAAACAAATTGATTCCATTCTTATGTAACCGAGCGATCAAAAACAAAAAACTGATCCAATGCTGATGTAAACGAGCGATCAAAAATAAACAAACTGATTACAAATTTATGTAAACGAGCGATAAAAAACAAACAAACTGATTCCATCCTTATGTATACGAGCGATCAAAAACAAAAAAGCTGACTCCATTCGGACGTAAACGAGCGATCAAAAACAAACAAACTGATTCCATTCTGATGTAAACAAGCGATCAAAAACAAACTAACTGATTTTGTTCTGATGTTAACGAGTGATCAAAAACAAATCCATTTATTCCATTTGTATGTAAACGAGCGATCAAAAACAAACAAACTGATTCCATTTGTATGTAAACAAGCGATTAAAAACATACTAACTGATTCGATTCTGATGTAAACAAGCGATCAAAAACAAACAAACGGATTCCATTCTTATGTAAACGAGCGATAAAAAACAACTAAACTGATTCCATTCTTATGTAAACGAGCGATCAAAAACAAAAAATATGACTCCATTCTGAAGTAAACGAGCGATCAAAAACAAACAAACTGATTCCATTCTGATGTAACCGAGCGATCAAAAACCAACAAACTGATTCAATTCAGATGTAATCGAGCAATCAAAAACAAACTGATTCAATCCTGATGTAAACGAGCAATCACCAACAAACAACTTATTCCATTCTGATGTAAACGAGCGATCAAAAACAAACAAACTGATTCTATTCTGATGTAAACGAGCGATCAAAAACAAACAAACTGATTCCATTCTGATGTAAACGGGCTATCAAAAACAAAGACACTAGTTCCATTCTGATGTAAACAAGCGATAAAAAAAAACTAACTGATTCCGTTCTGATGTTAACGAGTGATCAAAAACAAACAAACTTATTCCATTTGTATGTAAACAAGCGATCAAAAACAAACAAACTGATTCAATTCTGATGTAAACAAGCCATCAAAAACAAACAAACTGATTCCATTCTGATGTAAACGAGCGATCAAACACAAACAAACTGATTACATTCTGATGTAAACGAGCGATCAAAAACAAACACACTGATTCCATTCTGATTAAAACGAGCGATCAAAAACAAACAAACTGATTCAATTCTGATGTAAACGAGCTATCACAAACAAACAAACTGATTCAATTCAGATGTTTAACGAGCGATCAAAAACAAACAAGCTGATTCCATTCAGATGTAAACGAGCGATCAAAAACAAACAAACTGATTCTATTCTGATGTAAACGAGCGATCAAAAAGAAACAAACTAATTCCATTCGGATGTAAACGAGCGATCAAAAACAAACAAACTAATTCCATTCTGATGTAGACGAGCTTTCAAAAACAAACAAACTTATTCAATTCTGATGTAAACGAGCGATCAAAAACAAACAAACTGATTCGATTCTGATGTAAACGAGCGATCAATAACAAACTGATACCATTCTGATGTAAACGAGCGATCAAAAACAAACAAACTGATTCACTTCTGATGTAAACTAGCCATCAAAAACAAACAAACTGATTCCATTCTGATGTAACCGAGCGATCAAAAACAAAAAAAAATGATTCCATTCTGATGTAAACTGGCGATCAAAAACAACCAAACTGATTCCATCCTCATGTAAACGAGCGATCAAAAACAAACAAACTGATTCCATTCTGATGTAACCGAGCGATCAAAAACCAACAAACTGATTCAATTCAGATGTAATCGAGCGATCAAAAACAAACTGATTCAATCCTGATGTAAACGAGCAATCACCAACAAACAACTTATTCCATTCTGATGTAAACGAGCGATCAAAAACAAACAAACTGATTCAATTCTGATGTAAACAAGCCATCAAAAACAAACAAACTGATTCCATTCTGATGTAAACGAGCGATCAAACGCAAACAAACTGATTCGATTCTGATGTAAACGAGCGATCAAAAACAAACTAACTGATTCCATTTGTATGTAAACGAGCGATCAAAAACAAACCAACTGATTCCATTTGTATGTAAACGAGCTTTCAAAAACAAACAAACTAATTCCATTTTGATGTAAACGAGCGATCAAAAACAAACAAACTGATTCTATTCTGATGTTAACGAGCGATCAAAAACAAACAAACTAATTCCATTCTGATGTAAACGAGCGATCAAAAACAAACAAACATATTCAATTCTGATGTAAACGAGCGATCAAAAACAAACAAACTTATTCACTTCTGATGTAAACGAGCCATCAAAAACAAACCAACTGATTCCATTCTGATGTAACCGAGCCATCAAAAACAAACAAACTGATTCCATTCTGATGTAGACGAGCTATCAAAAACAAAAAAAAATGATTCAATTCTGATGTAAACGAGCGATCAAAAACAAACAAACTGATTCACTTCTGATGTAAACGAGCGATCAAAAACAAACAAACTGATTCGATTCTGATGTAAACGAGCGATTAAAAACAAACTGATTCAATTCTGATGTAAACGAGCGATCAAAAACAAACAAACTGATTCCAATCTGATGTAAACGATCGATCAAAAACAAACTGATGCAATTCTGATGTAATCGAGTGATCAAAAACAAACAGACTGATTCCATTCTGATGTAAACGAGCGATCAAAAACAAAAAAAAATGATTCCATTCTGATGTGAGCGAGCCATCAACAACAAACAAACTGATTCCATTCTGATGTAAACGAGCGATCAATAACAAACAAACTGATTCCATTCTGATGTAACCGAGCGATCAAAAACAAACAA
>OY744544.1:14273945-14276445 GCA_963556195.1 Sepiola atlantica
GCTGATGAGTCCTGATTGAAAAGGGACGAAACGTATAGTACAACATATACTTTATATTTGTCGCTCCTCGTAAAATAAGTAGAGCACTCTTAATGGTAGTACAAACACAGCATGACGTCACTTGCTTTATATGCATCATTCCTTCTTTAATATAGAAGTAGAATGCCTCGACATCAAGCCGCTTTTATATGTGTTAATTTATCATTGTTTATCGGCTATTCAAATATTGGGCGCGCGGTTAACGACGTTGGATGCAAGTTGAAAAATACTTGTTATCCAGGGTTTCAAATCGTACGACCGGTAGTGAATAGTCATATCTCTATGCTGATGAGTCCTGATTGAAAAGGGACGAAACGTATACGTACATAGATAATAAACAACAACAAATATTTTATATATATATATATTATTGACAAAAGCAAAATATTTTAATTGTTACACATTTTTTAATGGTGAATATCGCTAACGTTTCGGTTAGTGAACCCTGCCTCAGGACACAGTGTGTTAATTGGCGTAGGGTGGATTTATGAATGGCGAAATATATGTTTGAAAAAACTAAAAAAAATATGTTAACACGCTGCGCCCTTATGAAGATCTCAATCAACGAAACGCAGGCCGATATGAACCTAGAATGAAAATGTAACACTTGGAATATTTACTTTCCCCATTAATGTTCATAAGTTGTTGGAAATCTTAGACGGTACTCGTAAGGAATGCGTATCCAGAGGATTTCAGTACTTACCCAGTCAGTCCTGAGTATCGACGGATAATCCAGATTCGATCTCGGAAATAACCAAAGAGTCTATGCATTAAAAGCCACCTTCTGTTCTTTTTTTGTCAAAAGTTTTTTCAACTTTATTTTCTTATCTTTTTCTAGAGGCTATTTTTTTTAACCCTTAAATGCGTTTTGTTTCAAATATGACACATTCCAACAAAATGCCTATTTAATATAATATTCAAGGAAAATGTGTCAAACTGCAACTTGTTTCACATCTGCAACGAACCTGTGTGAAAGTGTGAGTAGGTATTAGTATGATGTTGCATCAGCAAACTCGTTAAATGGGTAATCAGTATCTTCGATGTCAAACCAATATAAAAAATACAGCCTTTAACCCTAACCCAAACCTTTAAGGGTTAATGTCTAACCCTAACCCTAACCCTTAAGGGGTAATCTCTCACCCTAACCAAAACCTTTCAGGGTTAATCTCTAACCCTAACCCAAACCTTTCAGGGTTAATCTCTAACCCTAACCAAAACCTTTCAGGGTTAATCTCTAACCCTAACCCTAACCTTTAAGGGTTAATCTCTAACCCTAACCTTAACCTTTCAGGGTTAATCTCTAACCCTAACCAAAACTTTTCAGGATTAATCTCTAACCCTAACCCAAACCTTTCAGGGTTAATCTGTAACCCTAACCCAAACCTTTAAGGGTTAAGCTCTAACCATAACCCAAACCTTTCAGGGTTAATCTCTAACCCTAACCCAAACCTTTCAGGGTTAATCTCTAACCCTAACCCAAACCTTTCAGGGTTAATCTCTAACCCTAACATTACTCTTCGCATGCTTAATGTCGTTAGCCTTTCAAATCGTAAACTGCTTGGGCCATTTCCCTGGAATGCCTCGGGATACTGAACTCTTCTGGATACCCATTCCTCACAAGTATCGAAGATCGTGACAACTGGAATATTTACTTTTTTTCGATTAATATTCATAAACTGACTGAAATTTCAGCCAATTGACTCTTAATGTCCTCAAAATGGAGGATTCGAAATTTTTCTTTCAAAAGTAGAGCGATTATAACAATAATCTTGATTTATAAAATTATCGGATTAAATACGTGTGTGTAATTACGAATAAACATTAAAATTAATTACTAATTCATTTAAATAGTTAATTAAAAAGAAAAATGTAATGAATAAATTTAACTTTCAAAATCCTATTTTAAAACAAACAATTTAGTAAAAAAAAAAAATCTTAGCTTCATATCTATAAAATTGAACTATTCATCGTACCGACAGTGAGATTAAAACGCCAAATTCATCTTCATAATAGAACAACAGCTTCTTAATATACTGATAATGTCTGAAGGTTAATTATTTATTTACCTACCTACCACAGCGGTAAGATGTGACACAAGGTCGGAAAGTGGGATTTGAAATGCCAGCGCCCGAGAATTTGAGCACTCTGGCCTACAAAAAATGCCTGGGCAGGCCCGTCGGCATTCCCCGGTAGGCGCGCCTTAGGCAGTAAGCAATAAACTTACTCCTCCCCAAAGAGGGGAGGCAAAGCCTGGGAGGGTGGAACTCCTAGAACTTCACAGGACAAACCCACAAACCGGCGTCATCAAGACCCGAAGGCCAAGACGGTACCAGTCTATGGGGTGTAGTATCCATCGGAACAGATACTACACTTTGATCTTGGCCAAAAGGTTAACCAATTTGCATATTGCTTTGAAAAAACACATCTCATTAATTAACCATTTTGGTTTTGTGGTTTTCCA
>OY744544.1:14288945-14303945 GCA_963556195.1 Sepiola atlantica
TCCCGGGCTCGAACTCCG
Source organism: Sepiola atlantica (assembly GCA_963556195.1). NCBI lineage: Eukaryota > Metazoa > Mollusca > Cephalopoda > Sepiida > Sepiolidae > Sepiola > Sepiola atlantica. The sequence goes on from OY744544.1 coordinate 14,288,964, forward strand.
GAACACACAACACAAATTCTACTGCCACTATCAACAACCAGGTTAATCAGTGAGAGATTAACCCTGTTAAAGGTAGCCGTTCTCAGAGTGTTCCACTGCTGAAGGGATATGCATTTAAAGCCACTGTGACGGCTGTTCTAATACTACTCACTACGGAGCCCTGCCTAGATTGGGGGCAAACATTAATTAAGAAAGAAAATAATTTGAAACGTGTCTCGTTTATATATATATATATATATATATATATATATATATAGATTTAGATTTTTCACTTATAAAATAGATCCTTCAGTGAAGACCGGGGTTGTTCCAATAAAAACAAGCTCGATGATACTCGATTACAGAGTACAGAGCATTTATATGTGATTTTATGAAGGCTTACCAAAGCATTCCTTTCAGGACACCAATGATCACCATTAAATATATTTTTTTCTTATATATATAAAAGGTTTATGTAGTTTGCTTGAAGCATTGTTTATTGGTATATAGAAATGTGATACTTAGAAGGCAATAGAATGCAGAGGTGTAACGGATAGACACAAGTTGGAGCAAATAAGACATATAATGGTGGAACAAATGAATTAGTTTCAACCTTAATACAATGTGTACATACACATATATATATATATATTTATTTATTATTTATTTTTTAATTTTTCTTTTCACAAACACACATATATCTGTCTATCTACACAATGTTACAATGTTATGTAATACCTGTATCAAGATGGTCTGGTGGAAATTCCGTATGATATAATATTTTTTTTTATCTTAATATTTCGGGAACTCTTCCCTATATATTTATATATATGTATATATATTTATATATATATATATGTATATATATTTATATATATATATGTATATATATTTATATATATATGTATATATATATATATACATATATATGTATATATATGTATATATATATATATATATATATATATATATATATATATATATATATATATATATATATATAACTAGACACGTTTTAATTAATTTTCTTTCGATATATTAGTTTCCATAGGTTAACACCTTGCGACTAGCATAGCCCGTCACACATACCAGAGCGGATTGTTTCGGAGAAGGGATTGGTTTATTACCAGTCGTGTCTATTTAGTATTTACTCCCCCCCCCCCCCCCCACCGCAGGAAGATGAGACACAAGGATAAAAGAAGGGGATCGAAAAGCCAGCGTCCAATAGGGGCCTACAAAAATGTTTTAGCAGCCCCGTCGGCATTCCCCAGCAAGTACGCCCCAGGCGATTAGCAATAAACAAACCCCTATCTCAAAGAGAGAAAGTAAAGTCTGGAACTGCACAGGACCATACCGTAGCCCGACAGAAGTACGGTCACCACCTACTCAAAATTTCGCAGACCTTTTTTGACTGATTGCCGGGGACGTATCCTCGACTTTGTATGAAAAAAATAAACGCAACCATGGATAAGGTCCCCGGCTTTTGCGTCCAGTTTTTATACAAGCCAAGGCGTTATTCTGGTACCCTAAACGGCTATTTCGAGCAATCAGCTCTTCTTTGTCGAGATGCCGTACGGTCCGGCTTGTTCGTAGGAGATGAATCCTCTTCGGGAGGGAGCGACTGTATGGCCTATGTGCCTAAGGCGCCCCTATCGGGTGATGTCGATGGGTTTGTTCTCGGCTATTTTTGCACCTTTTCAAAGTACTCCTCAGGTGAGCTGCCCCCCACGCTACACTAACTTCGTGTCTAACTTTGTTGCAGTGAGAAGCGGGTTAAGAGTGGATTATCGCCAGTCGCACGTGGCGTCCCCACCGGTGACAGTGCCCCGTTTTAGGGAGGTGGGCACTGGATTCTCCACTATAAACTGACGTTGTGTCTAAATTTACTGTAATGGAAGGAAAGTAAATACACCGAACTTCTTGTAACGATGTTCTCCTATCAGATAACGTGTTATGGGGCCCTTGGGATGTGGCCGTGGTGAACTGACTATCTGGAGTTCCAGGTTCAAATTCTGTCGGTTCCATACCACCACTTTAACTTATGGATGTTTGCAACCTTCATGTGGTCCCTCCTGTTCGTACTTAAAACAATCGGGCAGACCAATTGTAACAACATAATCAAGCAGGTCAAAAGTGTCATACTATGCTGATTCATAAGAATTTACGTTTATGGGACCCTTAAAAGGGAATCGTGGATTAAAATTTATAACGCAGCAGTAAATGATGTACTGGTAGAAGAATATATATCCTCCTCGCTTTATGGTTCTGATATATTTATTTATTTTAGTTAGCTCATTGTAACGTCTACCGCGTTATAGAACGTCTACCGTGTTATAGAACGTCTAACGCGTTATAGAACGTCTACCGTGTTATAGAACGTCTGTCGCGTTATAGAACGTCTACCGCGTTATAGAACGTCTACCGCGTTATAGAACGTCTGCCGCGTTATAGAACGTCTACCGTGTTATAGAACGTCTACCGTGTTATAGAACGTCTGTCGCGTTATAGAACGTCTACCGCGTTATAGAACGTCTACCGTGTTATAGAACGTCTACCGCGTTATAGAACGTCTACCGTGTTATAGAACGTCTACCGCGTTATAGAACGTCTACCGCGTTATAGAACGTCTGCCGCGTTATAGAACGTCTACCGCGTTATAGAACGTCTGCCGCGTTATAGAACGTCTACCGCGTTATAGAACGTCTACCGCGTTATAGAACGTCTACCGTGTTATAGAACGTCTGCCGTGTTATAGAACGTTTGCCGCGTTATAGAACGTCTACCGCGTTATAGAACGTCTGCCGCGTTATAGAACGTCTGCCGCGTTATAGAACGTCTACCGTGTTATAGAACGTCTGCCGCGTTATAGAACGTCTACCGTGTTATAGAACGTCTGCCGCGTTATAGAACGTCTACCGTGTTATAGAACGTCAACCGCGTTATAGAACCCTTATAAGAAAACCGTATAACTTAATTCTATAGAACAACAGTGGATGCAACGATTAATTTAACACATACTACATTGCTTTCCAAGTTTAAAGTTATTTCTGCAACAACTATCGACTATCATCCGACATCATCATGAATTAAAATCCTGTATGAGTAGATTGATAAATAACAATGGTCCTTACCAGCGAGAAATCAATGGTAAGAGGCTGTTGCGATACTGCAAGGTTATTTGCGGTGGTTATCGAAAAGAGGTGAAGAATACTGGAAATCTGGGGAGGCGTGTTGTCGCTCAGACTCCAGTGAATACCACTGGTTGTTGTTGGTGAGCAATCACTGACGATGACTTGTGTGAGAACTAACTCATAGTGAGTAAAATAATAATAATAATAATAATAATAATGATAATAATAATAATAATAATCATAATAATGATAATAATAATAATAATAATAATAATAATAATAATAATAATAATAATAATAATAATAATAATAATGATGATGATGATGAATATAAATAAGATAGGATGGATGGGATAAATAAGAAGGAAATGGAGTAAATATTTACTCCTCTCCAGGAGTTAGGCACAAGGCCAGTTTTTATCTTACTCCCACAAGTAAGATGTGACCCAAGGTCGGGTCGGGAAAGTGGGGTTTAAAAATTGCCTGGGCAGCCCTGTCGGCATTTCCCGGTAGGGGCGCCTCAGGCAGTAAGCAATAAACTTACTCCTCCCCCAAAGAGGGGAGGCGAAGCCTGAGAGGGTGGACCTCCCAGAACTGCACAGGACAGACCCATAGACAGGCGTAAATCAAGCCCCGAAGGCCAAGACAATACCAGTCTATGGGGTGCAGTATCCATCGGAACAGATACTACACTTTGATCTTAGCCAAAAGGCCAAGAAAATAAAATAAAATCCTGTATGAGTAGATTGACAAGTAATTTATCTAATTTTATAAACACTGGATATTTTATTTTTATTTTATTTACTTGTTGTACGTCTTGATTGCCTGAGGTACTCTTACCAGGTCGTTCTTGGCTATTTTTTGTACCTGTCAAAATGTCCCTGTAGCAGTAACGAACTATTTTGTAACTATTTCTTTTTATGCGTAGAGTTATTATACTGAGCTGATTTGGGTCATGCACGGACAATTCAGAAGACTTTAAATTTATGCAAAGGGTCAAAAGGGGGTGGAACACTTCGTTAAAATTCAGATACCTTCGATTTTTGTGAAATGTTAACAATAGATATGAGACATCACTTAGTAAATATTTCCCTAATTTCAGTTTCTTTGGAGTATTTTAAAGGGTTTTTAGGGGACATATTATAGGTACGACCTTCTATTTCAACATTCTAATATTTCAGATTTGCATTAAATTTGATCCGTAAGCATTAGACACCAATTAAGTTAGATTCCCTGAATTTCAATTTCTTCTTAAGGCCCCTTAAACCCAAGCCGTAAATTTCAGACATTTTCTTGAATAAAAAAAATCATGAAATGGATTTTGATCAAACTTGGAATAAGGATTCTAGACATAAAGCTTAGTAGCATCATATCTTGATTTTAATCTTCGTAAGGGGACATAAAGGTGGTGCAAAACTGTTCTGTTCGAGGAATTAATTTTACCCGTCCTGGGACGGTTTTTTTTTTTTTTCAGTATATTTTTATAATTTTTTTTTTTTTTTTTTTCAGGATATTTTTATAATTTTTTTTTTTTTTTTTTCAGTATATTTTTATAATTTTTTTTTTTTTTTTCAGTATATTTTTATAATTTTTTTTTTTTTTTTTTAGTATATTTTTATTTATTTATTTTTTTTTTTCAGTATACTTTTATAATTTTTTTTTTTTTTTTTTCAGTATATTTTTATAATTTTTTTGTTGTTTTTTTGTTTTTGTTCTCTTAAGTCCTGTTTTTTTTTCTAACAATGTTTAATTATGGGACAGGTCTTGTAAGTGATACCAATGCTCGGGAGAGCTGGCTTTACCCGCATTAAAAGCGACCGTTGCCACGTGCTGCTGCCGCGGGAAGCTCATAAACATCGCTGGTTATATTTCTTACGATAAATTAGCGTATTGTAACCATCCCCCCCCCCCCTGTCTCGTAGGGTCCGATACGTGGATTTGGATTTAATTTCATAACACAACAACATCATTACCTTCTTATCCGGCACGTATGACCATTCGGAGCACCTGTTCGGATCAAAGTGTAGTTTTTTTTTTTTTTTTTTTTTTTTTTTTAATTTTTTTTTACTAATGGGTCACCGCTTATCAAGGCCGGGGGCCACCCGAGGATAAGGGTTAAAGAGATCGTCAGTTGGACGATGAACGCCACCACGAGATGATTGGAAATAACGGATGGAATCGACAGAAGATTACTTAAGATGGAATTTATTATCCGAGAGAACGCCTCAACAAGTATTTGTTTACATTAGACTTTAAGACGACCACGTTGTAGTCGGTTGGGAAGCAGTTAGTTGGGATATCAATGGGTGGAATGGGCAGAAGGTTACTTAAGAGGAATTGATTATCCAAGGGAACAGCTCAACAAGTATTTGTTTACATTAGACTTTAATACGACCATGTTGTAGTCGGTTGGGAAGCAGTTGGTTGGGATATCAATGGGTGGAATGGGCAGAAGGTTACTTAAGATGGAATTTATTATCCAAGACGGCAGCTCAACAACTATTTGTTTACATTAGACTTGAAGACGACCATGTTGTAGTCAGTTGGGAAGCAGTTTGTTGGGATATCAATGGGTGGAATGGGCAGAAGGTTACATAAGAGGAATTGATTATCCAAGGGAACAGCTCAAAAAGTATTTGTTTACATTAGACTTGAAGACGACCATGTTATAGTCAGTTGGAAAGCAGCCTAGTGATATTTGTTCCACGAGTAGGGTATTCTAGTTTATGGAAATTCCGTTTAGTTTTTAATACCGAGAGAGCGAGGAATGAACGTTTTTAGCCAGGTGGGTTCTTGCTGTGAATGTTTTACATGAGGATATTTACAGGTCGATGTAGGGGAGGGTGCCACTCCATTCACAGAATTACTCCATCACCTTTGATTCCCACTGTAGGGTTTAGCAAGAAGGCATCAAGTACAATTTTTGAGATTGTTATATGACTCAACCGAGGATCAAACTCCGGTCTCCCAGCTGGATGTAAAAATTTAAAGAATAAATAAATTGAGTGATCGTAGTCGACAAAAAAAGAATCTATTAAAGATGTTTGAACAAATTATTCGATGTCTCCTTGCTAAACATTCAACATTCTGGTCGCCATTGATAACGGAAACGGATTTCTTTATTTTATTTCTACATTTATTCTTGCAAAGAAGGCTTGTCAAAAACAAACGTACGTCACGCCCGATTGGCTTTAAGCGCAAAGCCAGAAAGAGGAAAAGCCGACCATGTTGTAGTTGGTAGGGAAGCAGCCTCATTGTATTTTGTTCTACAGTTTGGATGTTCTAGAGCATAAACTTTGTTTATAGAGGTTGCATTTGGAGGGTTTTGGTACAGAGAGAGAGAGAGAGAGAGTGAGAGAGAGAGAGAGAGAGAGAGAGAGAGAAATTATTTGTGGTAGTTTTAGCTAGGCAAGTTCTTGCTGTGAATGTTTTAGTGTGAGGGGGACCACGGATGGGAGCTCAGTCGAGCACCTGCCATAAATATAACGATACAGTAGAGAGAGGCTAGCGCCATCTCTTCAGCTGGGAGTTTCCTACGTGATCGCCAATATCGACCGGCTGTGGACCAGGGAGAAACGAATTGTGTTTCTTACGATCCGGGTCGCAGCTAGAATGGTGGTGTGCACGACGCGTCTGTGAGGATTAGGGTTAGGGTTAGATCTTTTCCTCATCAGGATCTGATTTTATTGTTCAAGCACCAGCTTCTGGTTAATACTAGTGGTGATAGGAACATATTATATTAACGCTATGTTGTAGCACGTTGTATCGTACAAGTGAAACGCCGAAAAAAAAAACTAAGCCAGGAAAATATAGTCGCCAACTTCATAAAATCGTTCAGAAAGTGGCTAGCTAAGGAAGAACGATGAGTCAAGTTCATTATTGTCTAGGTAAAAGACTTCGGTGTTTTGGCTAGGAGCAAAGTGTAGTATCTGTTCTGATACTACATTTCAGCGTTTCTTTCCTAGGTCAGTGAAGGAAACATCCTTCTAGACTGAAGTAATTTTTTTAAATGTTTGTCTTACGCCATAGTGCCCTGTTTGGGTGAACTGGATTTTCCCCACATCAAAAAGCGATCTTGTTTTTAAACCGGCCTTAGTTTGGAGGCAAGTAAATAGGGGCTATATCCTCGAAAACTTTGAGCTAAAGTAAATTCGTGTGAATCAACACGGTACAACTTTGTTGACCGGCTTGATTCTGGTGTTGGTATTCTTGCAGAAGGGACCACGTAATGGTTGCAAACATCTCTAAGTGAGAGTGATATTATGGAACCGACTGGATTCGAACTTGGCACAGCTAGGTTGTCAGTCGCCATTGAATCCGATTTCTACGAGCATTTGCATGGTCGAAAAATGGAGCACAAAGCCGTTTAATGTGGGAAAACCAATCGAAAAAAAAAAATAAGCGCGAACGGACACAGGTGATTGGCAATAAACCAACCCACCTCCATGAAGGAGGAGGTAATGCCTTGGCTGATGTCAACCTAGGACCAAGCCGAACCGTACCCTATTCCGACAACGAAACGTCTAATGCTTCAAACCAGCTCCTAGGTTGCCAGAATGAAGCCAAGATGAACCCTAGCCGATATGAAAAACAGCCGACACAGCTTTAAAAAGCCGCCAAAGTCGAACGATTAATTTTTATTTTATAACACAACTGAGTGGCGCAACGGATAAAGGCGTTGCGTGACAATCGGTTTAAAGTGACAGTGTTCTGAAGGTTACAGTTACTTTAGCACAGGCGATGCTAACTAAGACTAACTACAATTAATCACATTAATGTGGGTTGGCCCAAAGGAGTCTATATTAAGACCTTTATTATTTTTGATATTCATAAACGACCTCTCTGATGCAATCGCGTCCGAGATGGGTATACTTGCTGATGACACCACGCGCTATTCACGATATGCGGGCAACTCGAACACACACATATCCGAGCCGATAACTGAATTAGAAAATGACTTCTGGTCTGTAGTAGAGAGAGAGAGAGAGATAGAGAGAGAGAGAGAGAGAGAGAGAGAGAGAGAGAGAGCAAGACATAGGCAAATGTTATTAAATGTTTGATGAGATTTTTTTTTACAATTTTTAGAATAGTCCACTTAGTATTTCGGTTAAATTGGTGTATATAAGTTCCGTGAGTTTTTAAATCTAAAACTTGTTACCTAAATACACACACACACACACACACAATTATATATATATATATATATATATATATATATATATGTATATATATATATATATGTATATATATATATACATATATATATACATATATATATACATATATATATATGTATATATACACATATATATATATATATACATATATATATATATGTATATATATATACATATATATACATATATACATATATATACATATATATGTATATATATATATACACATATATACATATATATACATATATACACATATATATATATACATATACGGTACAATCACGTTGACACACCGGTTCCCGTTAGATCACCGAAGTTAAGCGACGTCGAGCCTGGCCATTATTAAATGGGTGACCATTTGTAACTACCATGTGCTGTAGGTGCTCTCTTTTTATCTCGGCATTGTTTCCAGTCGTCTTGAATTGCTTGCCATTGGAATTAAGCAGTGCCGACTCAGGAGAGGTGTAGTTAGAGATTGCGCAACCCTTGCTTCATAATTACACGCACAGCCAGCCCCTTATAGGGGTATCCATAGTCTCTCTAGACTGAACGGAGGGCTTGAAGATATACATATATATACATATAAATATATACATATATATATACACATATATATACATACATATACATATATATACACACATATATATATATACATATATATATATATATATTATAAATATTTTTAACGTTTCGAGGTTTTCTACCTTCATCAGTGCAGGAGTGCGGTTGTATATATGTGATACAATGGACATATGATAACGATAAAATATCACCTTTAAAATAATCCCATCAAGAGAAGTCAATGCTCAATAAACGAGATAGAACAATTATAAAAAGAACAGAATGATGAGAATACAAATTGGAAAAAGAACATCAAATTAAATCATCAAGTTTTTTCTCTCTCTTCTTTTTTATTTACTATTTTCTTTTTTTCCTTTTTTTTCTTCTGCATATTTATTTTTAACTTTTTTTTGTGTCTGCGTTACTTTTCTTTTTTATCTTTATTTTAATTTTTATTTCTTTCTTTGCTCTATTCCTATTGATATTAAACTTCTTTCTTTTCTTTCTTCTTTTCTTCTACATATTTATTTTTAAAACTTTTTTGTCTTTTTTTATCTTTATTTTAATTTTTATTTATTTCTTTGCTCTATTCCTTTTTATATTAAACTTTTTTCTTTTCTTTCTTCTTTTCTTCTACATATTTATTTGTAATTTTTTTTCTTCGTTACTTTTCTTTTTTATCTTTGTTTTTAATTTTTATTTATTTATTTCTCTATACCTGTTAATATTACACTTTTCTCTTTTCTTTTTCTTTTTTCTGTCTTCTACATATTTCCTTTTAACTTTTTTTCTTTCAATTTCTTTCATTTCTTTTTTCTTTTTTATCTTTTCTGTCCGCTTTTAATTTCTTCCATTTCTTACTTTTTCTTTTTCTTTTTTTCTTTTTCTTTTTTTATTTTATTTCTTCCTAACTCTATACTTATTTATATGAAACTTTTTTCTTTTTTTCTTTCCTTTCTTTTTGTTTGTTTCTCCCCCTGATACTACTTTCTTCTTTCTTCATTTTTTTCTTTTTTTCTTTTATTTCTTCCTAACTCTATACTTACTTATATAAAACTTTTTTCTTTTTTTCTTTTTCTTTTTGTCATTTTATTTCTTCCTTACTCTATACTTATTTATATAAAACTTTTTTCTTTTTTTTCTTTCCTTTCTTTTCCTTTGTTTCTCCGCCTGATACTACTTTCTTCTTTTTTCATTTTTTCTTTTTTTCTTTTTCTTTTTATCTTTTATTTCTTCCTAAATCTACACTTACTTACATAAAACTTTTTTCTTTTTTAAAAAATTTTTCTTTCATTTTCTTTGTTTCTCCCCCTGATACAACTTTCTTAACTTTCTTATCTTTCTTCAATTTTTTTCTTTTTTCTTTCCTTTTTAATTTTTCATCGTATTTTGGTTATCGTAAAGGGATCGAAGAGAAGGATGGATGCCTTTAGTGAAAATTCAGATACCTTCGATTTGGGGGAAGTTTTGATAATAGGTATTGGATATCAATTAAGAAATATTCTCCAAATTTTAGTTTCTTTAGAGTAAGGGTTTTTAGGGAGCATAATGGACACAACCTCCAATCGGAAAAATTCAAATATTTCAGATTTGTATTAAAATTCATCTATTTCAACTTTCTGACCGCGCGCCATGTTAAAATAATAATTTATTATGCAAGAATATATTTAAAAAAAAGCAGCCATTCTTTAAAATAAAAGCTATCATTGCCCATGACCTTTTGCGAAAAACGTGCAAATTTCCGATTCAATTAAAGTAGAAATATTTCGGCTTTGAAACACTGCACCAGGTATTTATCTACCTCCCACATCGGTAAGATGTGACACAAGGTCGGGAAAGTGGGATTTGAAAAGCCAGCATCATAGAGAATGATAAGCACTCTAGCCGTCAAAAAATGCCTGGGCAGTCCCGTTGGCATTCTCCGGTAGGGGCGCCTCGGGCGATTAACAATAAACTAACCCTTTCTCAAAGGGTGAGAAGGCAAAGCCTGGGAGGGTGGATGGACCTTTTAGAACTGTACAGCACAATACCTCAGACCGGCGGAATCAAGGCTCGAAGGCTAAGACGGTACCGATCTACAAAGTGTAGCATCCATCGGAACAGATACTACACTTTGATCTTAGCCAAAAGGCCAAGGAGGGAATTTATTTAGGCTGGTGCATTCCTCGGAAACATTCATTTCTATATTAAATGAAAATTACATCCCTCGGAATGCACCACACCTAAGTCATAACGCCCGTTGTGGAAGGGGGAAAGGTGGGGGTCGGGGGTTATTGTGACAAATTATCCATCCTCATCTAAAAAAGTGCGAAAAATACCACCTTTTCCATTTTATGTTCCCAAAGACTGTCTTTCGAACTGTACTGAAAATTGTGTTCAGGGCACAAAGAACTTAAAGAATGAGTTAGTTACATTTGACTTCTACACAGGCATGGTTGACGAAACGAGAACAAGTGACCCTCCGTGGATTTAATAAAAGGTTCCGTTCGAAAATCGTGCAGATTCCCGAGTTTGACATAACGGTTCCCGAGTTCGATAAGACGCACGTGAAGAAAGCCGGAGGTTACATCGGCCGAATTGTTGCAAGAATAACACTCTATATGAGAATAGTAGTCCGAATAATCTAAATAATGTCAATTGTCAGTCCTACTCTAAAAAATTCCGAAACTTCATGTTCTTTCGTATATTTAAGTCTTTCTCTCGTTTGTATCAAAATGTCCGTTTTTTTTTTTTAGGACTTTGCGCCTCAGGTTACGAGTCGTTAGCTTTAAACAGAAAAAATGAGCCCATGTCCTTAACACCCTCTCAAAAAATAGTAAAATAACATAAAAATGATTGACAGGTGAAAAGCTCAACTTTTTTTCAGACAAACATGTAATTTAGGTTGGCATCAACTTAACCTCGATTATCTGTAAGGTATCGCCGTGCGGATTATCTAAATAGCTGTTATGGTTGGGGTTGATTTGCACGGATTAACGTCATAAACAATAACACTTTGCAAGAAACATGTCAAGCGTCACGATATCCCGATTGCCAATTGGCACATGATGGTTTTAAATCTGATAGGGGACTCTGGTGTGGTTGACCTTGGAACAAGGCAGTCGAGGGCAGCGACAGGGCCCAGAGCCATCTAGCATTAAGGCCCCGCCGCCATCATCGTCTTTGACAAGTTACTAAGTATTACAAATAAGTACTCGATTCTTATTAAGACCATCCTACTAAATTCGATTATTAATAAGATAGAATAGTGTATATACTAATACTCATTCATTTATTCATTCAATCATTCATTCACTGCACGACATGCTAAATTCTGAATTCGATCTGTCTTCGCCTGCCACTATCTGGTCGGTGCAGGTTACAACGGACGGTCTGGGACTTTCAGTTATGTCTCTTGTATTCATTTTAATGGAAATCACTCCAGACAAAGCATGAAGCCACTTGATGTAAAGAACTGACAAGAACAAAATATGGTTATCAAAAAGACAGTAGATACCTATCGGCCTTAGTCTTGAAAAGTAGTTTTAAAGAAAAGAGATTTAAATATTTTTGTTTTTTTTTGTATTTTGGTTTGTGAGTTTTATATTTTGATTACTAACGGTCCCAACCACGTGACTCCCAAATTTTTGAAATTTAAATCTCTTTTCTTTTTCTTTTTCTTTCTTTCTCCATTTCATTCTTTCCAAATATGTTCTAGGGTTAAGATCGGATTCTTACTCTGCCTGATGAGATCTCAGTTTGTAATAGCTGTTGATCGATAACATCGACATGCCAGTGTCGTAGATTTTGTACATGTCTGTGTAAATAAAACGAATCATATATATATATATATATATATATATATATATATATATATATATATATATATATATATATATATATATATATATATATAAAGAGGTGTACTAAAAGCGAACTTTTAGGAAAGGTAAAACCCTATTGTGAAGAGTATACAGCTCAATATCCAGGATAGAGCAGGTAGAAATGAAGGAGAATGGAAAGGAATTAGAGAAAGCAAAAGCCAAATCAAAATTCAATTCAAAAGTTCAAAGCAAGGTATATTCCGCAAAAAGGCAATTTATTCAAGTTAAATTTTCCTTAAGCCAGGCTTTTCAAAGATCAAAATCTTATCATCAGAGGAAGTCGCTGGGATAGATAAGTTGGCAATGGCCAAGATTTAAAATTTGAAAAAATGAAATAAAATGAAAATTTAACTTGAATAAATTGCCTTTTTGCGGAATATATCTAGCTTTGAACTTTTGAATTGAATTTTGATTTGGCTTTTGCTTTCTCTAATTCCTTTCCATTCTCCTTCATTATATATATATATATATATATATATATATATATATATATATATATATATATATATATATATATATATATATATACTAGCTGCACCGATCGGACGTTGCCCTGGATTAATCAATCTCATTTTAGTATAACATATTTTAGTTGCATTTTTAAAAAGTTATGCACAAAAGAAAATTTTATTTTTGTAATATTTAAATAATTATCGGCCTAAGTCTTGAAAATACCAAGGCTATATTTAGGAGGAAAAGTCAGCAGGAAGAGAGTTCCAGAATCCTGCAGTTTTTGGAAAATAAAATTTATGATTGAAATAGATTTACACATCTGACATTGCCTGCGTCTATTAAATATGAGTGACCGCTCAACCTACAGATGAGCAGAATATATTATATTGATTTGCGGACGCATCTACAGATATAAATAAAAGGAAAAAATTTCCACCAAAAAAAAAAAAATGGCGTCGCAAAAGAATATCGCTATATCGACGTTGTATCCGTTTCTTTTTCACCAAAGCTAAAGTGGCAAGGGTGCAGGTGGTGAACCAGTCAAAGGTAACTAACTCATTCTTTAAGTTTTTGTGCCCTGAACACAATTTTCAGTACAGTTCGAAAGACAGTCTTTGGGAACATAAAACGGAAAATATAGTATTTTTCGCAATTTTTTAGATGAGGATTGATAATGTTTATTATTATAATTATTAGGACTACTGAACAAGGCAGTCGAGGGCAGCGACAGGGCCCAGAGCCATCTAGCATTAAGGCCCCGCCGCCATCACCGTCTTTGACAAGTTACTAAGTATTACAAATGAGTACTCGATTCTTATTAAGACCATCCTACTAAATTCGATTATTAATAAGATAGAATAGTGTATATACTAATACTAATTCATTTATTCATTCAATCATTCATTCACTGCACGACATGCTAAATTCTGAATTCAATCTGTCTGGGATGTTATTCTCACAACGTTTCGGTCGATGTAATCTCGATGTAATCTCCTTCAGATACATCTTGTTGAACTCGGGAATCTTTATGTTAAATTCGTGAATCTACCTTTATAACTAACGGGAGTAGCTTGCTCTCGTCCCGTCGACTATGACCGGATAGAAGTCTTAAGTAATTCGTAATTGTATTCTTAGTATCGCCCGCACTGAGAATTGAACCTTCAACCTCCAGAAGACTGTCACTTAGAACTGTTTATTACTTAGCACTCATATTCGTTACACCACAGGTCTTTGCAATCTACTTCCGTGGATTAAATGAAGGATTTCGTTCAAAATTCCGTACAGATTCCCGAGTTCGACAATATACACCTGGAAAAGGTCGGAGGTTATATCGGTCGAAACGTTGTGAGAATAACACTCAAGATGAGAACAGTAGTTTTAATGATCCAAATAATACGGAAAAGGGGGGTTCAATACGAGAGTCGTTCAAACTGTTTGTACCCAGAAAGAAAAGCTACGGCTGAATATTCTGTAGTTACCGCACTGATGTGTTTTTTTTGTAAAACTAGAAAATCTAATCAGATTTCCAAGTTTTTTTTGTTTTTTATGAAAATCGCTCCAGACATGGCATAAAGCCACTTGATGTAAGGAGCTAACAAGAATGACAGATGATTATTGCAAAGATAGGAGATGCCTATTGACCATAGTCTTGAAAACAGCAAGACTATAGGTATGAGGAAAACAGTCAGCAGGAAAAGAGTTCCACAATCCTACAGTCCTAGGAAAGAAGCTACTTGAATAGGAAGCTGTATTACAATTGATGGAGACTACTAGACCAACAAGTCAAACGAGCTGGGACAAAGGAAGCAGGGA
>OY744544.1:14313945-14321445 GCA_963556195.1 Sepiola atlantica
TCTTCTTCTTCTTCTTCTTCTTCTTCTTCTTCTTCTTCTTCTTCTTCTTCTTCTTCTTCTTCTTCTTCTTCCATGCAACCAGTGCATTCATGCATTTCACACACGGCATATTTATTTCCTCGCTCAAATTGAAAACTGCCAAGTCGATGTTGTCAGTGATTATGAGAGACGTTTAAGATTTGGCAGATGAAACGACATATCTTCTATCTACAACCGTTTAAATTTGTAATCTCAAATACCTAGCCTACATAGAACAGGTTATCCTTTCATCTTTCTTTCACACACACTATATATATATATATATATATATATATATATATATATATATATATATATATATATATATATATATATATATTTATATATATATATACATATATATATATATATATATATATATATTTATATATAAATATAAATGTTTTGAAATATTTTTTTTCTTATTTTGATTTAATAAAATATCTGCATCTAACACACGATTTCTTTGAAGACATTTTGCCTCTATCTTTATATTAACATTCAAAAGATGCTTAAAAATGAACTTTCCCAAATTTATAACTACCAGCGACTATGCGCGATCAAGTTCTATTTAAAACAGACATTTGCACCGTTAGTCCACAGCTTAGGACGAGACACTTCTACAACACCAAGAAGGATATTACGAAAAAAACAAAAGGTTTATACCTTTTATTTGTCTAAGCTCTGTCGAAGCTTGTTTTATCAAGCGAAATATAAGCTAAAAAAATCAAGATGAGAAAAAAAAAGAAAGGTATTTTGAAATATTTGTTATTCTTGTTTTTATTTAATAAAATATCTGCATCTAACACATGGTTTCTTTGAAGGCGTTTTGCCTCTATCTTTATATATATATATATATATATATATATATATATATATATATATATATATATAGGTATTAATTGTATATACACCATTTTGGCTACAAATGTGCATACATGTTTCAGCTATAAACGTATTCATGGTCTAACATCATCAGACAGAGAAGTCTCTTAAAAGACGAACCAGTCTTTGAACGGTACTCATTCCAATTTATGATATATATATATATAAATATATATATATATATATATATATATATATATATATATATATATATATATAGAGAGAGAGAGAGAGAGAGAGAGAGAGAGAGAGAGAGAGAGGGAGAGAGAATGGTAGTTCGCTTGAAGCATTGCTAGGAATAGTAGTAGTATGTTTTGAAAAGGCTGTGGGCAATGCAAAGTCCCGGGTAGGATGTAAGCTGCAAGGAACAAAAATAATAAATCGAATTCGAAATGTGACTTACTATTTATTTTTTCTTAAAATTTTACATAATAAGTGTGGTATTAGCTGTTTGTGTGATGTCCGGATGATTATAAAAATCATTTATTTAATATTTCGGGAAAAGAAACTTCCCTTTGTCAAAAATAATAAACACCAAGGGAAAAATCCGTTTGTGCAGAGAATCTGCCAAAATGGATGCCAGAATATATATATATATATATATATATATATATATATATATATATAATTATTAATGACAATATATGTATTAGCATATTCTATCAATGCCCTTTTACTTTGCAGTCTTCTTAAAAGATTCAACTCGATGATTGCCAATTAGTGACAACAGAGAAAATATAAGTCAGGTTCATATATGATATATATTTTTTACGGTCCGTTTCATTTGTCTTGTGTCAAACAACATATTCATATTAATATCGTCTCTGCAACATTACAAAATCATCAGAAAAATTCACAAAGAGTAAAAAGTTATTGGATTAAAGTGTCTTGAAAAAACATACATTATACAGTGGTTCATTTTTGAGTGAAACCAAATAAAAAAAACAAAAAAAGAGCAAACTCACACGTGGGGGAACCCACTAATATGCCATTTTGAATTTTTCGTTCAGAGTTAGTATATCCTAAAAGTTGTGTGGACATTTATAAATTTTAATTTAGTAATATTTCTTAAAATAGTTTATAAGTTCTATAATTTATTTATAAACATTCTAATTCACTTGAGGGTAATTTTTATACTGTCTAAAGTTACATCAATTAGCCTTCAGATGTCTATTCAGGTCATTCTGATACGAAGCTAACAACGGAGCTGGTCTATTTTAAGTAAAAAAATGTATCTCA
Source organism: Sepiola atlantica (assembly GCA_963556195.1). Taxonomy (NCBI): domain Eukaryota; kingdom Metazoa; phylum Mollusca; class Cephalopoda; order Sepiida; family Sepiolidae; genus Sepiola; species Sepiola atlantica. Next base: position 14,316,088 of record OY744544.1, read on the forward strand.
AAGAAATGTTATGCTTTTTTAGAAATGTGAAAAAATAAATATAGAAATAATAAAATAAAAACCTTTATATATATATATATATATATATATATATATATATATATATATATATATATATATATATATATATATATATATATATATATATAGTCTCGGAAGTTTCTCAAGCATTAAAACTATATTAAAAAAAAAACAAAAAAACAAACTTATAGTCCCAAGTCTTTCAGTGGAAAATCACTCATGTAAGTCAATTTATTTTTTACAGTTATTATATTAGTTTGTTTCTAACACTATTTTAAGGGATCATCAGTTGTTTACCATGAAAAACTGTTTCTATATGTTTATATATATATATATATATATATATATATATATATATATATATATATATATATATATATAATAATAATAATAATAATAATAATTCAGGTAAAACTTCCACAAGGTAGTAATCCAAAGAATTTTAACCGGGTTTATAAAAAGTGCTCAATATCAAAATTTCTTTTGTATTTTGGTTTGTGAGTTTTATATTTTGATTACTAACGGTCCCAACCACGTGACTCCCAAATTTTTGAAATTTAAATCTCTTTTTTTTTTCTTTCTTTCTCCATTTCATTCTTTCGAAATATGTTCTAGGGTTAAGATCGGATTCTAACTCTGCCTGATGAGATCTCAGTTTGTAATAGCTGTTGATCGATAACATCGACATGCCAGTGTCGCAGATTTTGTACATGTCTGTGTAAATAAAAATAATCATATATATATATATATATATATATATATATATATATATATATATATATAAAATATGAGACTAAAAGTATACTTTTAGAGAATTGAACTTATAATGAAATGATTTAAGCTCAATATACGAGATAGAGCAATTATAAAGATAAATGAAGGAAGAGAGATAAAGATGTGCGGATGACAAATCTATTTCATCATCGATTGTTCAATAAAAAGTGTACTCGATAAAAAAAACATGCTTGTTTTTTTCTTTCCTTAATCCATATATATATATATATATATATATATATATATATATATATATATATATATATATATATATAAATTTTACATCTACCAGTATCTTATTAATCTAGAAGGCCACCATTCGCCCATGCATGAAGTAGTGGACTTAACGGTGTAAATGTCTCTTTTAAATTTGAACTTAAATCGCGCATGGTCGCTGGTAGGTATAAATTTGGGAAAAGTAATTTTTTTAAGCATCTTTAAAATTTCAAACTTAAAGAAAGAGGCAAATTTTTAGATAAAAATGTCAAGATGAAAACAAATATATATTGTTTTTATTTTTTATTTTGATTTTAATAAAAATATCTGCATCCAACACATGTTTTTTTAAAGGCATTTTGCCTCTTTCTTTAAGTTTGAAATTTTAAAGATGCTTAAAAAGATGAACTTTCCCAAATTTATACCTACCAGCGACCATGCGCGATTTAGGTTCAAATTTAAAAGATACATTTACACCGTTAAGTCCACACAATATCGGACGTCACTTCTACAAGACCGGGAATGATTGTTACGGAAAAAATAAGGTTAATACCTTTTATTTGTCTAAAGCTCTGACGATGCTTGTTGTATTAAGCGAAATTATTAGATAAAAAAGGTCAAGCTGAAAAAAAAAATATATTGTTTTTAATTTTTATTTTGATTTTAATAAAAATATCTGCATCTAACACACACACATACACACACACACACACACCCACATATATATATATATATATATATATATATATATATATATATATATAATACTAAATCTGAGTCCATCAACATTAGTTTCACTTCGCTTTAATAACAAAAAATACATACTAAAATATGCATTAGGTTTTGAATTGAGTTATGTTTTGAAAATATTATGTTTAATTTTTTCTAATTAGCTGTAATTTGTAATTAACTTAAAATGTTACTCATCTCTCCCTCTCTCTCTCTCTCTCTCTCTCTCTCTCTCTCTCTCTCTCAGCTATCTATTTATTACCCTCGCTTCTCTCACTCTGTTGATTCGACACTTTAATATTTCTTTATGAATCTGTGAGTATTAAGATAAAGAGTGCCACTCTTTTTTAGGCGTTTCCATCAAATTGGCATACGTGTGCCATGTACACTGTACACAACACAAACGCATATGTCAACTCACAAGAACCAGAGATTGAAGCTCAGTCTAGCACTTTTCATTGAAATAAGGACAGAGTATTGATTTACTCCTCTCCAGGAGTTAGGCACAAGGCCAGTTTTTATCTTACTCCCACAAGTAAGATGTGACCCAAGGTCGGGTCGGGAAAGTGGGATTTAAAAATTGCCTGGGCAGCCCCGTCGGCATTCCCCGGTAGGGGCGCCTCAGGCAGTAAGCAATACACTTACTCCTCCCCAAAGAGGGGAGGCGAAGCCTGGGAGGGTGGACCTCTTAGAACTGCACAGGCCAGACCCATAGACCGGCGTAAATCAAGCCCCGAAGGCCAAGACAATACCAGTCTATGGGGTGCAGTATCCATCGGAACAGATACTACACTTTGATCTTAGCCCAAAGGTCAGTAGGGCAAGACTTGGAACGTCACTTGCGAGGACAAATAGTAAAAAAAAAACATGCACTCACAAACATGAATATTGGACAGAATTATATAACCGAGACATGTTCTCGAACCTTTTTTAAGTGCAATAGCCTTGGGGCTCCAAACAACTTAAAAACAACCGAAAACATTGCTATTTTGAAAACAACCGAAAACATATTGCTATTCTGAAATAGAATAGACTTTACAAGAGTAAAGTTATTTTAAGGTTGTCTAGTCATGTAACGAGATAACCCGTGGGAAGAGAGAGGATGTACTACTACTACTACTACTACTACTACTACTACTACTACCACCGTTACTACTAATACAACTACTACTGCTACTACTACTACTACTACTACCACCGTTACTACTAATACAACTACTACTACTACTACTACTACTACTACTACCACCGTTACTACTAATACAACTACTACTGCTACTACTACTGCTACTACTACTGCTACTACTACTGCTACTACTACTACCACCGTTACTACTACCACCGTTACTACTAATACAACTACTACTACTACTACTACTACTACCACCGTTACTACTAATACAACTACTACTACTACTACTACTACTACTACTACTACCGTTACTACTAATACAACTACTACTGCTACTACTACTACTACTACTACTACTACCACCGTTACTACTAATACAACTACTACTACTACTACTACTACTACTACTACTACCACCGTTACTACTAATACAGCTACTACTACTGCTACTACTACTGCTACTACTGTTACTAATAATAATGTGATCATTCGTAAAAGCTATGACGAAAATAGCTGGCTTTGTTATGAAAATGGGTTATTGAAATGAAGGTGCTTTGTTACATTACGACCCGAGCTAACTTTGACCCCGTCGTTAGGGTTACGGTTAGGGTGAAAGTGGGAGTTATGGGTTAGAGTTAGCATTAGGGTCAGGGTTCGTGTTTAGGATTAGGGTTTGGGTTAGGGTAATGGTCAAAGTTAGCGTGGGTCCTAATGTAACAAAGTACTGAAATAAATCTTAAAGAATGGAATGCAGGTCTCGGTCTCTTTCAGAATTCAAGGCCGAGTTTGTTTTGCCTGGTTGTGATCCATGGAAATGGCTCGGTAAACTTCTTAAATAAACATCGGGTTTTGTTGATGAGATGAGAATTTGTAAAAAAAAAAAGTACGTTTAGTAAACACGGTGAGCCAATCGGAAAAGACGACAGAGCAAATATTGACACCAGGTAACGAGGTCGTCCTTTTCTTTGATTTCCCCCAGTGAGGACGAGGGGTTGGGGAGTTCATTATACGTAAAGGAATTAGGGTGGAAGTGAAACAATGCCGACATACACTAGCAATAAATGTAAGTAACTTTTTTCGTCCTTATTTGTGATCAAACTTGCGGAAGAAAATTTTTCTCAAAATTAATGACGAATTCGCCGACCACAGAAACAAGTAAGTGCTGACTTTCATTTTTATGTAAATCAGCGTCCTTCAAAACGATAATGGGTACGTTACACATGTCAATTAGTAGCAACGATACGCATAACGATTTGAGGAATATTACAGGCTTTCGTATGTAGTGCTCGTGAAGAAGATAGGATGCCACAGCATTACAGTTACGCCTACCACCTTCGGATCTAAATTAAGATTTTATGTATTTATTTATTTAATTTTTTTTGTTATTTATCTTCCTCGCACAGCGGTAAGATGTGACACAAGGTAGGGAAAGTGGGATTTGAAAAGCCAGCGCCCGAGAAGATGAGCACTCTGGCCTACAAAAAAATGCCTGGGAAGACCCGTCGGCATTCCCCGGTAGGGACGCCTCCGACAGTAAGCGATAAACCTACTCCAACCCAAAAAGGGAGGCAAAGCCTGGGAGGGTGGACCTCCTAGAACTGCACAGGACAAACCCACAGACCGGCGGAATCAAGGCCGGAAGGCCAAGACTGTACCGGTCTATAGGGTGTAGTATCCATCGGAACAGATAATAGACTTTTATCTTAGCCAAAAGGTAATTATTTATCTTCCTCCCACAGCGATAAGATGTGACACAAGGTCGGGAAAGTGGGATTTGAAAAGCCAGCGCCCGAGAAGGTGAGCACTCTGGCCTACAAAAAATGCTTGGGCAGCCCCGTCGGCATTCTTCGGTAGGAGCGCCTCAGGCAGTAAGCAATAAACTTACTCCTCCCCAAAGAGGGGAAGAAAAGCCTGGGAGGGTGGACCTCCTAGAACTGCACAGGGCAGATCCATAGACCGGCGTAAATCAAGGCCCCAAGGCCAAGACAATACCAGTCTATGGGGTGCAGTATCCATCGGAACAGATACTACACTTTGATCCCGACCAAAAACAGCAACGTTTTGTCCACACTGCTATATGGAAGTGAAACGTGGCATGTCAAAATCAACTTAGAGAAGAAATTAGACGCATTTGATTCCAAATGTCTCAGAAAGATTCTAGGGATCAAATGAAGCGATCGAACTACCAACCAAGAAGTCAGAGATCGCACGAACAAACATGTTGTATCGTCAATAATCTGCAAACGACGTCTACGCTGGCTCGGACATACCCTAAGACTGACCCCGTTGAGAATTGTTAACTAAATTTTTCAGTGTACCCCTAATGGAAAAAGAAGAAGGGGAATGGACAAAAATGAAGTGGGAGCAAACAATTGAAAGAGATTTGATCGCAGCGGCAAGAATCTGGAGGGACGCTCTTGATTTAGCTTCAGACCGAAAACGAGGGTTTACTTTGACTGCCCTACGCGTTGTAGGAAGCGCGGGCT
>OY744544.1:14326445-14333945 GCA_963556195.1 Sepiola atlantica
TCTATACCAAGATCAACCACAACTTTGCCGGGGTAATATGTTACGACGCATCCAAATATCTTACTAATTTTACATTAAGATGTTATATTCTACTTTAATTGTTTTCGTCGTATCTTGAAACTTTAAGGGGTTTTACAGCAATATCGTTGTCTTCTTTCGAGTATTGATTTACTCCTCTCCAGGAGTTAGGCACAAGGCCAGTTTTTATCTTACTCCCACAAGTAAGATGTGACCCAAGGTCGGGTCAGGAAAGTGGGGTTAAAAAATTGCCTGGGCAGCCCGTCGGCATTCCCCAGTAGAGGCGCCTCAGACAGTAAGCAATAAACTTACTCCTCCCCAAAGAGGGGAGGCAAAGCCTGGGAAGGTGGACCTCCCAGAACTGCACAGGACAGACCCATTGACCAGCGTAAATCAAGACCCGAAGGCCAAGACAACACCAGTATGGGGTGCAGTATCCATCGGAACAGATACTACACTTTGATCTTAGCCAAAAGGCCAAGTTCTTTCGAGTATCTACAAATAAGAAAGACAAATATAGCGTCTATAAATATTAGACCGCTACAAAAATAATGGCCGATTTCAGAAACATACGTTTATTTAGGAAAATGTTTTTCACCTTTCCAATACTCTGTAAACGACGTGAAACTGTTGCAATGCTGACAGCAAGTGAGTGAAACATTTCTTTGACAATTTGACGTGGAGTTTGCTCAACAAATGCTTGCAATTGTTCTGTGTCAAGATCCCACGGCCTCCCTCTACCCCCCTCATCTTCAAGGCTCTCATCTCCACTATGGAATTTCTAGAGTCACCTTCGTACTGTCTGATCGCTTGTGGAGTTATCTCCCCATGCTCTATCGATATTGGCAGAAGTTTCAGAGGCATTTCGCCTAAGTTGAACATCGCGTGAATCAGATGATTCTGGTGTTGGCATTAGTTTCCCCGATGTTTTTCTAGTTAGAAATCTTTCTGGAAAGATATCGGGTACTTACGGGAAGGACCACAAGAAGGTTGCCAACATCCCTAAGTGAAAGTGGTACTGTGGAACCGACTGGATTCGAACTTGGAATACTCAGGTCTTTATCCACTTAACCACCGTCACCTCCCACCAAAGTTGAACTCGTGCAGCATAAGAAGGTTAAGGCCATATTTTGGCATGTCCTATCATTGCGAGTCTTCTATGCTTCAAAAATACTTTCTATCTGAAAAGAAATTACAAATTATTATTGAGATCATATTACTTATTATATAGGGTGGGCAAAAATAAGGGTCCTATTTTAAAAAATTCATAACTTTTTTATTTATTTATTTTTTTTTTTTAGAATAAGTAAAGGACCCCTTCCGAAGCAAGCATGAGCCGTATTAGCCCTAAGGAATGTACCCTCATTTAGAAAACATTATTTTTGCTTAAAAAACTCAAAACAGTGTAAAAAAAAATACTTTAGTTTTTGTAAGTTTTAAGAAGTGTTTTTCGGCTAAAATTTGTTTTGTTTATTTCAAAAAATCTCGGAAGTGTCAGTCTACACACACATAAAGTTTGGTGAGTTTAACTTTTATTTTGTGGAAGTTATTCAAATTCAAGTTATTCAAATTTAAAGATAGGACCCTTATTTTGGCCCACCCTGTATATGTTTTAATTTACCAGAACTAAACTCCAAATTCTGTGTTAAAATGACTTTTTAAAACTCAGCACTTCAGACGGCCATTATTTTTGTAACGAATTACTCTCTGTCTCTGTCGCTGTCTCTGTCTACCTATCTGTCTCTCATGGGATATAATTGAAAACAAAACTCTATACCAAGATCACACACAACTTATTCCTAGTAATATGTTACAAATAATCTAATAGTGGTATTAACGTTGCATTAAGAGCTCATATTAAAAGGGCGGTAATATGGTGGAGGTCTTCTTTCAAGATGAACATCTACAGGGTGGGCCAAAATAAGGGTCCTATCTTTAAATTTGAATAACTTGAATTTGAATAACTTCCACAAAATAAAAGTTAAACTCACCAAACTTTATGTGTGTGTAGACTGACCCTTCCGAGATTTTTTGAAATAAACAAAACAAATTTTAGCCGAAAAACATTTCTTAAAACTTACAAAAACTAAAGTATTGTTTTTTACACTGTTTTGAGTTTTTTAAGCAAAAATAATGTTTTCTAAATGAGGGTACGTTCCTTAGGGCTAATACGGCTCATGCTTGCTTCGGAAGGGGTCCTTTACTTATTCTAAAAAAAATCAATAAAAAAAAATCAATAAATAAAAAAGTTATGAATTTTTAAAAATAGGACCCTTATTTTTGCCCACCCTGTATAAAAAAACGAAGATAATGTTTGACTCTATTTACGTAAATGTGGCGTCTATAACTATCTGTCTCTATCTCTCCCACTCTATCTTTCTTTGGATGTAACTAAAAACAAGAGCCTATACCAAGATTAAAGACAACTTTTGTGGAGTAAAATTATTACGAAAAATCCGTGTGTGGTATTACTTTTGCCTTATAAGTTTTCATTTTTATTTTACTTTATTTTATTTTTCATATCTTGAAAATTGAAAAGGTTTTACAATAATAATGTGGGGTCTATCTTCAGGCCGGGCATCAATAAACAACGAAGGCAAAGATTTACACTATTTTAGTTAATTTTAATTCATTTACTGTGTATATCTGTCTGTGTGACTGTCTGTCTATCTGTCATATATTACCTAAATAATTAAAATGTAATCGTCTGTTATTCCCGTGAACCATTTTTATGGAAATTACTCCAGACCAGGCATGAAGCCACTTGATGTAAGAAGCTAACAGAATGAAATATGATACTCGCCAAGACAGGATATGTCTATTGGCCTTAGTCTTTAAAATACCAAGGCTATAGGTAGGAGGAAAACAATCAGAAGGAAGAGAGTTCCGCAAGGTTGAAGTTTGAAATAGGAAGCTGTATTACAATGATGTATCAAAACAGCGAATTGATGGAGACCACTAGACCAACGAGTCAAACCAGCTGGAACAACTCAGGTAAGTATAAATGGAAATAGAAAACACATTATAGAAAAGAACACTGCACTAATCATAGGGAACTGCACTAATCATAGAGAACTGCAAACTAATCATAGGGAACTACAACTAATCATAGAGAACTGCAAACTAATCATAGGAAACTGCAACTAATCATAGAGAACTGCAACTAATCATAGGGAACTGCACTAATCATAGAGAACTGCAAACTAATCATAGGAAACTGCAACTAATAATAGAGAACTGCAAACTAATCATAGGGAACTGCAACTAATCATAGAGAACTGCAACTAATCATAGGAAACTGCAACTAATAATAGAGAACTGCAACTAATCATAGGGAACTACAACTGCCAGAAATAATAAAATAACTTATATATATTTTTTCTTTAAAGACTAAAACATTCATCTTTGACTTCATCTCCTAGAATTCCAAAATATCCGACTCCAATTCCGACTCCTTATTTTAAAGTCTTCCAATATTCAGATTGTCTGTTGAGTCTTGGTGATTAAAAAATCCGACTCCGACACCTAGCCTTCTTACGAGTTCGCCCCGGACTCGAACACCATTCCAAAACTTCCAACTCCGAGTCCAAGTCCGACCCCAAAACATTGGTGAAAACTCCTAGTGACTATATAATAATAATAATAATAATAATGATAATAATAATAATGATGATAATAATAATAATGATAATAATAATGATGATAATAATAATAGCAATAATAATAATGATAATGATAATAATAATAATAGTAATAATAATAGTAGCAATAATAATAATAATAATAATAATAATAATAATAATATTAATAATAATAGCAATGATAATGATGATGATGATGATGATGATAATAATAATGATAATAATTTCATAAATTATCCCCTCCCACCCATCTAAAAACAACAAAAACACAAACACACAATGTGATGTATATAGCCTATGTATATAGTGATGTATGAACGATCAAAAGAGTCCGGAGAGTACTCGGACCTTGCGGAGGCTTATTGCCACCCAAACCCTCGAGAAGACTAATGGTCGTTGCCAGCGAGAAATACGCGACACCGCAAAATCATTTGAAATGGTTATCGAAAGAGGTGGAGCGTACTGGAAATCTGGGGAGACTTGTTGTCACTCAGAGTTCAGGGAACATCACCGGTTATTATCAGTGAGCAATCAATCGTGATGGCCTGTGTGAGAACTCCTAGTGATTAATTAATAATAATAATAATAATAAGAAGAATATAATAATAATAATAATAATAATAATAATAATAATAATAATAATAATAATAATAATAATAATAATAATGATGATGGTGGTGGTGGTGGTGGTGGTGGTGGTGGTGATGATGATGATGATGATGATGATAAGTCGTAGTAGTAGTATTAGTAGTATTAGTACTAGTAGAACTCTAATCGTATTATGACACATTCAATGAGTCATAGATAGTAAGTAGATACTGTTGAAGTTAAATGGGAACCACCCCTCCTTGAGACAGTAGGTATGTAGCCGCCCCGGTGAGGCGTACAATGTATGAACAAGGAACGAATACAGCGTTCAACATCAATGGAGTTAATGCCCCCGACTCCGATCGAAACTATTACAACCAATAAAAGCACTATTAACCCCTTTGAGAGAACACAACGGAGGAAGGATGCAAAACTTTTATATGAATGTTTTTCCTCGGCCTTCTTTGAACTTCATTTCTGAATCACGCTAGAAAAATGGTTGGATCACTCTACTGCTCTAGAAAGTAGCTCACTCTGTACCTAGTCCTATACCTGTATAAGAGTCAAATACGTCCTAAGATGGAGTACTGTTGCCACATCTGGGGAGGTGCCGTTCAGAGTGCTCTTTTCATGCCTTGACATAGCACTAAATCTAGTGTGGGGAGGATGTCCTCTTCTCTTTTCTACAGCCTGTTTCTCACAAAAGATATATTGCTAGTCTTTCTCTACTCCAGCGTTTTTTTTTTCATGGTGGGTGCTCGACTGAGTTCAAATCTATGGTGCACCCTCTGTAAAAAAAATCACAAGAAAACCTCGTCTGACTACAACCACTGTAATTAATGCCCTTTTCTTCCTTTATATACAAAACGGAACGGGCAAAGTTTTTTTTTCTCGTAGAACTACCCGTCTGTGGAACACAATACCACGGGAATGCTTCCCAGCTGACTACAGCATAGTCGTTTTCAAGTCTAATGTTAACAAATTCTTGATGAGCTGTCTTCTTAAATAATCAAATTGTACCCAGTTTGAACCATCGTCTCCAATCCTTATGGTGTCGTCTCACTGTCCACTTGAAAAACGCATTAACCCTCATCCTCGAGTGGACTCTTGGCCTTAATAAGTAGTGACCCATTAGTAGATCAGAAAACTTGATCTACAAGCCTTAATCAATTTTGCCACGTGTTTCAAAAACCAAATAATTCAAAGTTGAGTTAATCAGCGATTGTTACGTATTTTTCCGGAGCTTAGTTATGGGATTGAGTTATTAAAAAAAAAACGCAACTTCCATTTTAATTGTTTTAATTTGCCGTAATTTACAAATAACTTTAGTGACCCATCCCTTGCTAACTTCGTATCTATCACGTTCACCCTCTCTCAATATATTTTGTGTAAATCTATTTTTATTCTATACCTCGTCTATTTCTCTCGCTTACGTCACTCTTTCCCCCTTCTCTTTATTTCTCTCTCTTTCTGTTTATTAACAGTCGAAGATAATAAATAAAGAAAAGAATAAAAATATTGGAACAGGTCATTATTAACAAAAGGGTATACGATCACAGGCAGTAATACTATTTAAAAGATAGATGTATATATATATATATATATATATATATATATATATATATATATATATATATATATATATATAGAGAGAGAGAGAGAGAGAGAGAGAGAGAAGAACCAAGTTTGTATTTTATCTTTTTATTTTTTTGAATATTTAACTGGTTTGGCAAACTCATTTTTCTCTGATTCGAACAATTTGATCCGAGCTTAATGTCTGACCCAACGTGTCCTATTTTCTTATATAAGTAGGTTTACACGTTTTTTTTTAGAGTGACGTTTATAGAAGGGCGGACACGGTCATGTTTCTGTCTATCACTCTCGTTTTTATCAATTTCACTCTTCATTTCTGACAATGTCTGCTCGTTTACTTTACCCTGTTTTACGTGATTTAAGTTCCCAGCATGTCTTCGGGCCCCTAAGCCGAAAATAAAAGTCGCATAAACGGAAAGTTTTTGCAAAAAAAACAAAAAAAACTACTGAACCAGAAGTCCACACATCTCCAAGAAAAGCTTCGTCTATCAGCCACTCGGTCACGAATCAGTTTGAAATAGCATTTTCGTTGGTCTGTCACGCATCAGTTTGCAATAGCATTTTCGTTGGTCTGTCACGCATCAGTTTGAAATAGCATTTTCGTTGGTCTGTCACGCATCAGTGTGAAATAACATTTTCGTTGGTCTGTCACGCATCAGTTTAGCATTTTCCTTGGTCTGTCACGCATCAGTTTGAAATAACATTTTCGTTGGTCTGTCACGCATCAGTTTAAAATAACATTTTCGTTGGTCTGTCACGCATCAGTTTGAAATAGCATTTTCGTTGGTCTGTCACGCATCAGTTTGAAATAGCATTTTCGTTGGTCTGTCACGCATCAGTTTGAAATAGCATTTGCGTTGGTCTGTCACGCATCAGTTTAGCATTTTCGTTGGTCTGTCACGCATCAGTTTGAAATAACATTTTCGTTGGTCTGTCACGCATCAGTTTGAAATAGCATTTTCTTTGGTCTGTCACGCATCAGTTTGAAATAACATTTTCGTTGGTCTGTCACGCATCAGTTTGAAACAACATTTTCGTTGGTCTGTCACGCTTACGTTTGAAGCATGATGTTTTTGGTCCGTCACGTTAATGTTTAAAATGTAGCTATTTAGACTTTGGTTGTGTAAAAATAATGTTAAGAATGAAATGTTCGATACAAAAATATAGATTAAGTCAGAAAGTTAAAAATTCTATTAGAAGTTTTAAGTTTTGGGATTATGACTACGTAGCTGGATGTGACATCATGCCCAACAAGTCTTTATATACAGTGCCTTATCTGTATTTTTTTTTATTATGTATGTAATCTTTTGCTACGGATTATACCTTCGTGCTCCAGCGACCGACATCACTAGAATCTGAAAAAGAAAAAGAAAGACACATGTTAAAAACCATATGTCCTTTGAGATACAGCTCTACCAAAGCTTGAGAGTCTTGTTTACGCTACTTTTTAAGTAAGTTATTAGTTGCCCCACCCCACCCACTCCCCCCCAAAAATGAACATGGTACCGCGTATTCAGTCTCCGTTGGTACGCACTGCAATACCGCCACGTTCTCGGTGTGTTATGGAATATCTTAAAGGGTATGTTATGTCCAATTCTTTCACACCTCACAAAATGTTTTTATTACAGTTCAAGATGTCATTCAAGCGCTTACATTCCAA
>OY744544.1:14336445-14376445 GCA_963556195.1 Sepiola atlantica
TCTCTCTATATATATATATATATATATATATATATATATATATATATATATATGAGAATTTAAATTCCTAACAGACACTGTATTGAATTATCTAAAGTCTCTCTATACAGGGGTTTGTCACGACAATCTGGAATAAGGATAATTTCCCCATTGCAAGTAAACACTGACCAAATATTCAAAATAACATAGTATTCCACGACCAAATAAGATCCGTTCTTTAAGTCTACACCAAACTGGCTTATACGAGAAATGGTACACTTTCTCCAAGTGATGATACCAAGAGTTACATCACTAAACTTGATACTCCATCAAACTAGATACATTTTCTTCCTGGAATCTGGTAAGACCAAAAGACCGCAAAAAAAGATATACTATAACATATTCAACTGGTCAGTTGGAGAAGTGGAAATGAAGTTTCTTCATTCTTTACTGATTCAATGTTTGAGAGGTAGAAGAAGAACTTTAACAGAACACTACAATATCTATGCATCTCATAGAGATCAAGTATTAGCCCTAGAAAAGGAGTTCGTTTATTTCTGAGAATTTACACTGAAGTAAAATGAAAACAAATAATGAAAAGTTTAGATCAATAACGTAAACTTTAGTTGTATCACCAATTTTTAAATGAAAATAAAATGAATTCTATAAAAACTTAGGATTCAAATAAATACTGCAAATAAAGTTAAGCTCAATGGTTAACCTTAGATTAAAACAGAGCTATTGTATTGTAACGAAATAGAATGCATTGATAAATGACATGTCATAAATTTGCATTTAACTTACTTAGAATACACACATATATATATATATATATATATATATATATATATATATATATATATATATATATGAGAAGAGAAGGATGAAGGTAATCCGACGTGATGGGAAAATGAAAAAGGAAAACCAAAAAATGGATGTTTTTTATGTGTACATCAACGTTTCGTCTTTATTTATAAGACTTCATCAGGATGATAATATAGAGAAAAATGTCATGCAAGTACAAACACATGTAGGGTTGGCCTATTGGGAAAAAGGAAGAAAATAATGGCCACTACTGGGTGGACGGCCGTACTTGGTGAGGAGTGAAAAATGAATGTTGATGAAAATGAGTGGGGAAGAAGTGGAAAGATGGGGGTGAGCAAGGACTACTGTGGCTGGTAGTAAGAGGAAGAGGTGGGGGGATGAGCAGGAATAATGTGGATGGCAGAGAGGGAGTGGAGGAGAGGGAGGAAACGTTGATGTACACATAAAAAACATCCATTTTTTGGTTTTCCTTTTTCCTTTTCCCATATATATATATATATATATATATATATATATATATATATATATATATATATATAAGTATAATTTTTTTATTTATACAAACATTATTGGTTACATATGTGCATACATGTTTCGGTTGCACTCTTCACAGAGAGTCAACCTCATCAGACCAAGGATTCAGAGTAATGATGTTGGTTTGCAGATTTTTTCAGAATAAATCCTTGTTTGGGATTGGTTATTCTTTCTATTTCTTATGAATTGGTATCGGATTACTTATTTTACTTGTTGACCGTTCATCCTTTTTTACGACCTAATCATCGCTGTTTTTTATTGCCCTCTTAGCTATGGCTACTTTTCAACCCTATTTGAATTCCCAAATCCTACAAACACATTTATCTTATCTATCGGTAAAATACACACATATAAACAGATTTAATAGGTACATAAGTACACATAAATAAACATATATCTAATATACACACATCTAAACATGAACACGCACAGATCCACTTTCAAGCAAAAACTATATTGAAAAGCACGTACTGGCCTATGAATATACTTTTAGTGTATAAAGCAGTTTTAATATATAAATTAATTTTAATACAAAAAAAAACATCCGCCTGTACAAGTAAATACCTAAGCACCACACCTATATACATACACGAACACACATACACATAAATATAATATATATATACGTATACGCATACACACATGTACATACACCCATGTACATACATACATGTATACATCCACAACACGAATATGTATATACATACACACATACAAACACACATATACATATATATATATATATATATATATATATATATATATATATATACATACCATACCCATGTATACACACGCCTAGACCCCACACACCCATATACATACATATATATATATATATATATATATATACATGCAACCGAAACATGTATGCACATATATACATACATGCAACCGAAACATGTATGCACATATGTAACCAATAATGTTTGTTGTATAAATAAAAATGTATACTTATAAACAGCTCTATTTGTTCTTGAGCACTTTTTATAAACACTTGAGTTTCAATGGATTTACATCTACAGAAACTAATACAATACATGTAATATATATATATATATATATATATATATATATATATATATATATATATATATATATATATACTATTTATAAATAAATATTAATTATTTATTACCTACAGGCATCTATGTTTAATGCTTACGCCATCTACAGTGCAGGGAGCTAATTCCCGACTGTCGGCGCGAACTCCGATCACAAATCGCCACTGATTCTCAGTCAAGAGGCTTACTAGTCGGCCACCAGAAATTAGCTTAGAATTTAGGAGGGATTTAACTTTGTAAATGCCAAGTCGGTGAGTATTCAGCGAAAGCGGCGAAGAGTGATCAACAACAACAATAACAAATCGTGTTGGATCTCCCAATATATATATATATATATATATATATAATTATTTAATAATAAATATTTAATTATCTACATACGTATACTTACATCATTACGGAATCGATCAGGAAACCAGCGCGAGTCAACCGTCGTAAACAGTGTTCAACAAAGGGCGTACATGTATCTTTAACTACAATTTGACGGTTGTATTAATACTCCCCAATAGAGAGCCCAGCCGAAATAGGGGCGACAAATAGTTATGTTAATAATAAATATCTAATTATCTACATACGTATATGGTTCATCTTTTTGGAATCGCCAGTGTAGAGATAATCATTCAAACCGGTCGCATGATTCGAACCCCGGAACAAGAGCCACATTTAACTTCAAATCCAGACGTCTATCCGATGCCGGGGGGGGGGGGGATATGAATAATTACATGAATCGGTAATGGTTTCATCTTATTGTGCCGAGCAGACAGGCAGCGATAGTCAACTGTCGTAAACAGTGGTCAACAAAGGAGGAACATGTTTTTATAGCTACGATTTAAAGAGTGTATTAACACAAATAATTATTTTAAATATATATATATATATATATATATATATATATATATATATATATATATATATATATATATATATATATATATATATATATATATATATATATATATATATATATATATATATAGTGAATGCTTTTATTCAAACATGTACAAGGTCTGTTACACTGGCATGTCGATGTTAACGATCTACAGCTCTCAAGAGCTGAGGTCTCATCAGGCAGATAATTATTTTATGATCCAACCTGGTCGCTGAATTCCAGGAAGAATGAAGTCAAGCAAAGAAAAAGAGGAGAAAGAAATAAAAGTCATGTGACCGATTTAAAAAATATGATTGCCGTTAGAAATTAATATTTTCATTTTTTTTTTTTTATATTATTTTTTTTTTATCCAACACTGAGCTGGGTAGAAAGGGGGGGGGCGAGGAAAAGAAAAGGAGAAGAAAAAGAAAAGGAAGAAAAATATATAAGTTTAACAAAAAGTGCGTTTTTAGCCGATATATTTGATGTTTTATATACTTTTTATGTATATTTACATATTTTTTCATTTTATTTGAAAACCTATGAGTTAAGGACGCAATATCACTCCTTGTTTTTGAACTTTAATAAAATCTGATTAATTTCTCACGTTATTATGTCATTCAATTAATATATATATATATATATATATATATATATATATATATATATATATATTAATTGATCAAGTTTAAATATGTTAATAAAATGAACAAAGCAATATTTTCAAAAGTGCTCCATACCAAGTGGAGCATTTATAAAATGATGTTACTTTTCCAATGCGGGATTCTCAATTTTACTTTTTATTTTCATTCAGTCTTTAAAGAGATGTTGTGGCATCGAATCGTTGGTTGATTGACGTAAGAATGTAATTTAATATATATATATATATATATATATATATATATATATATATATATATATATATATATATATATATATATATATATATATGTGTGTGTGTGTGTGTGTGTGTGTGTGTGTGTGTGTGTGTGTCTATTTTCCAAGCTGGAAATATGTTAATTACAATATTAAGGACCATCTGATGCAGTTAACTTGATTCGATATTAATTTTCTCCCAAGGTCGTAGTTTATCTGAAGCGCTAACACCTGCACTAAGGTCCCCTGAGATTCCGCAAGCTCGAAGCATGTGGTAAATATACAATTACATTGCTAAAAAAACATGAGTGCAAGTTAGACATTTAGTTTTTGCTGTCAGTACTCAACATATAAAGCGTCCAATCTATACGTATGGATATATTTGATCTGCAAAGTATATGAAAATCGCTAATCCACCTACTGAACAAACTTGCTGGAATAAACATGCGTAAATTTTGCATGAAAAACTGTAAAAAGGTAATGGTAAAGGTCGCATAGCCTGGACGCGCACGAGTGTCGTTGCCGACATCACACACTGCCCATGGCCGTAGCGGCGGTGATTTGTTAAGAATCACCGTGTCTAGGGCACAGCATATGGAAGGCGGAGCCTATCCCTCCCCTTCCGCTGCCTTGAACCTTCCCTGAGTTTTAGTCAGGTACCCATTTACTGCTGGGTGGACAGAGGGAGTTTTCAGACCCGAA
Source organism: Sepiola atlantica (assembly GCA_963556195.1). Taxonomy (NCBI): domain Eukaryota; kingdom Metazoa; phylum Mollusca; class Cephalopoda; order Sepiida; family Sepiolidae; genus Sepiola; species Sepiola atlantica. The sequence continues at coordinate 14,341,294 of OY744544.1, forward strand.
AATTTGCATGCCGTGAGTGGGATCAAACCCGGGTCGTCCAGCCCAAAGACATGTGATATAACCACTCGTCCACAGGCCCACCCTAATGAGAAACTGTACATACATGCGAATACTGGTGTTTTATTGGAGTGTAATATTGAGATTGGAAGGAATACAAAGAAGAGTGACAGAAAAGGTAAAAGATTACAGATACAGAAGAAAGGTAGAAAAATAGGATTAACTACTTTACCAGATGAATAAAATGTGGTTCAATTGAAAACTTCGAAATAATTGAAGAAAAGCAGATTAAAAAATGTATCGGAATTTTTTAGATGAGGATTGGTAATTTGTGTAATTTGGATTATTTAGACTACTGTTCTCGTGTTGGTTGTTATTCTTACAACGTTTCTGCCGATGTGACATCCGACCTTCTTCAGGCACGTCTTGTCGAACTCGGGAATCTGCAGGAAAATAAAAGGTTTCCGTTCGAAATTCCGTTCGAAATTCCCGAGTTTGACATACATACTCCAAAGTTCTACAAGACGCACGTAAAGAAGGCCGTAGGTTAAATCGTCCGAAACGTTGTTGGAATAACATCCAAGATAAGAGCAGTAGTCCGAATAATCCAAACAGATTTCTTAACCAACGGGATTTCATTTGGTAATAGAATAACATATATTTGAAACAAGTTACGAGATCAGATTAAGAACGACAATAGCGTAGAATACTTTCAAGATGAATTCCGAAAAAATGGTAAAAAAGAATTAAGCGATCCTTCTGGGAACTATCTGATGAAATATTTACCAGAAGAGGAATCGTAAAAAAATGACAATGATGCCCTGCATCCATCCGTTTGAAATTCAAGAAAACTATTTTATGAAGGAAATAAAGGGTGACATTATTGACGTCGACTGAAACAAAAACGAAGTCCTAATTCCCTAGAATAAGTTATGTAGAATAATTAAGAAAAAAAATTTCGCAGAAAAGAAATATTCAAGTGCTGAAGCATTGGGATACATCATCAAAGGAATGATAACGGAATAAATATATGTTGAAATATGATTGCAATCATGGCCGTCAACATCTTAGTAGCGATCGAGAACAAAGCACTTCATATAAATTACTTATATTTTCACTTAACCATTGTCTTAGAATGTCATGTTTATATTAAACCATATATATATATATATATATATATATATATATATATATATATATATATATATATATATATATATATATATATATATATATATGAAGTTAATCCAATAAAAAATATAAGAGGCAACTAATATCTTTAATTAGTGAACATCCGGATAAAACTGAAGCTCAATATACTGGATAGTAGCATAATATAAAATTGCAAGCGGGTTTCCAGCTTGGATAACTTTTTCGTTTTTGGATAACCATTCACCACCTGGATCACTTTTCACTCAACATCTTAGGTGTTATTCCTGAATATGTTTTAAATTGTATGACTTGGATGAACTGTATAGCTTTAACAAAAATTATGTTTTGGGCTGATATATTTGATGTTTTATATACTTTTATTTATTTATATATATATGTTTATATTTTTTCAAAGTTTAATTTTATTATCTGCAGTAATGTTATTGCGGTAATGGCCCTCTGAGGAGAAGAATTTCATTTGAAAACTCATGAGTTAAGGACTTTAAGGTACTTTTCCTGATCATTGAATTCTAATAAAATTTGACTCGCACTTTATTTTATTACTTCATGTTATATTATGCTATATATATATATATATATATATATATATATATATATATATATATATATATATATATATATATATATATATATATATATATAAGGAGATTGTAGTTTGCTTGAAGCATTGCTGGTAAATATAACAGCCCACACGTAAATTTAAATTTAGAATAAAGAAAAAAAGAGGAGAAAAAAAATTAATTAATGAATCATATAAAATAAAATATAATAACATTATAATAATTAGTATATTAATAAGCAAATGTTTGGAATATTTTAACTTTAGTTGTATAATTGCTTAATAGAATTTTGACATTTTCTGCGTTCCTACTCCCAATTGTCTGCTGCGGTATTTCAATGTTTTGACACCGGTTTTTCCCGTTTTTTCGACCCACTCGGTCTTTTATTGTTGTCTTTTGAAAATGAAAGTTCTTCTTTCGAAAATTTAAGATTACCCTTTGCCCAACTGTTACTTACCAGACAGTATTTACTATTTTGGTATTTAATCAGTTTTTTCGTGAAATTATTAATAAATCGTTTTGAGTTTCACTTTCTCTCTTCGTTTATTTCTTTTCACTTTTTCCATCTTACGGCAACTACATCGCATTGCTATAGCCTCGGACGACTAATCTGCACTTATATATATATATGAGTATTAAAAGGTCTTCATCGAAATATATTATGGAACACGGTCACACACATTACATCACTCATAGAATGTTAGGCCTAAAGGACAAAATAAGGGAAGCGAGAGATACGAGGTTGCCGAAAGAAAACCCAAGGTCCACTTTCTATTCTAGTAAACGCTACTAAATTTCCGCTAGAAATGTGAGTTGCAACATTCCTACACCTTTTATTATTAAAAGAACAGTTATCGTTGTTATATAATTTATATTAGACAAAATATGAATACTTCGAGTCAGCTGATGTTTATAATTACGTTCGCTAGAATATATACTCAATTACCGCTCTCGGTTTTATACACCAAGGAATATATATTTTCACCGGACGAAAAAAGATTAAAGAAAAGTTAAAAAAAAACAACAAAAAAACATAAAAGAAATAATGTCGAATTCTCAATACTTTTTTTTGGAAGGATTTTGACAAACCAATAGAAGTTATGTGAGGAATCACAATTAAGGAGTTTAATTGCTTTGAACCAATAATTTACACATACACTTTAAACGCAAAGCGTCCATACCCAAATAATTAATGATTTTGCTAGGAAGTAATTACTTTAAATTGAAAAATAATACTAGACATAACAAAATGAGGGTCAGAGCTGGGAGCAACACTAAACAGAAATACTCATTCATGCCCTGACAACGCCTGGTGTGGCTGCTAGTTTATTTTTGTAGTTTATTTTTTTCATAACGCTATGTATCATATTTGTTTCTTAGATACCGATAACCTGTTTATACAACAAAAGGAGGAAAGAAAAAAAGGAAGGAAAGAAAGAAAGAAAAGAAAGAAAGAAAAGAAAGAAAGCGTGAAGGAATGCATAAAAGGCCGAGGGGCCGTCTTCGAAGAATTGTGCGGACCAAAGATCAGTATGTGAAACACTATCCAATGCAGGTGATGTCAGTATAACAACACCGCTATTAATGCCACATATTTCGCCTCGAATCCACTTTGTATAGCTTTACAAATAGTCACAAGAGCTGGCTTCTATGGATTCATTCATGCTCGTTTGGTTGTGTTTATTCTTTTATGGCGACATATCAACCCTTTTTTATATATATACTATTGAGTTTTATTCCTCTAAGTGCGTCGTGTTCTGTCTATGCTCATGCATCTTAAGAGAATAACCTCGGAAATCACGCGTCTCTTAACACACGGACGGTCATTCACTGTGCGTCACCACTTACAAAGTCCAAAAGCTACTGGAGGATAAAAAATCAATGAGATTGTCAGTTGGATGACGAGCGATATTATGAGAGGATTGATAACGATGAATAGAATGGACAAAATGTTATTACTTAAGACGGCGACTCGAAAAAAATATTTGTCGACATTGGAATTGAAGACGACCATCTTGTCGTTTGCAGGGAAACAGTTCAATGCTAATTTGTTTCACAGATGGGAGGTTCTTGGAAAGAAACTTCGTTCATGAAAATTCCGTTTGTTTTTAAGAGGTTACAAGTGTAGTAAGTTCATCGGAGCACATTCCGTGGTTGTACTTGTAAACCAAGCACATAGATGCAACATTGCGACGATTGTACAGAGGATGGAGCTCATTAGACAGTGGTGATTGTTTGAGATAGAACACAGCTGTTGATAACAGAGCATTGTTAAAACAAAAGTAAAAACAAATATTAGATGAGATGTTCAGTGTGCTTTCCGTGAGCAGCTGCACAACGTCGTAGACGGCCGAGCCAACTTCTAGACGCCTGCTGAATGGTTTCTTTCTTCTGTTAGTTGATGTAACAATAAACTCCAAACGGTAAAATCCATTACGTTGAAATGTCTACTCTTTTAGGAACATTCGTTTCGACCAATGAAGTCAGAAGTCTAGCGTTTTTTTCCCGCCAAAAAACAATGTCTTTCTCTCTATAGGCCATTGTTTCATTATATTGTCATACCCATTCATCTCCCATTATTTAGCTTAGTAAAATGAATTAGTAATTGGTAAAATGCTTTCCTAGATCTAAATTTTCTGGGTTTTTTTTGTGGAGCTCATTTTGTTGCATCATCAGTCTTGTGTCATACATGCAGCAACGGAGGTGCCGTAATCATTATAGAAACATTGAAGTTAATAATAGTTATTCATATGGTCGGTCGTTCTTCTTTTATGCACTTTTTCACGATTCCCCGATTCCCTGAACGCCGCCCTGTAATTAAAGCTTCTTATTCCCTAACCCTAACCCTACCCCTAACCCTAACCCTAACCGTCAAAAAAACTTATTCGCCACACATTTATTCAGCGTGATCTTCGTTCCAAATCACATACCAGTGTGTTTGGCAAAGACAGAAAGAAAGATCGAAATCATTAATTAGGTATATCTTGTCAGCCCATGTCCGTAGTCCGTACACGTCCGAACGCCTCGCGTGCTTTAAAACCTCCCCGCTCTGTTATCATCAGAAAGAAAGATCGAAATCATTAATTAGGTGTATCTTGTCAGCCCATGTCCGTAGTCCGTACACGTCCAAACGCCTCGCGTACTTTAAAACCTCCCCGCTTTGTTATCATCAGAAAGAAAGATCGAAATCATTAATTAGGTATATCTTGTCAGCCCATGTCCGTAGTCCGTACACGTCCGAACGCCTCGCGTGCTTTAAAACCTCCTCGCTTTGTTATCATCAGAAAGAAAGATCGAAATCATTAATTAGGTGTATCTTGTCAGCCCATGTCCGTAGTCCGTACACGTCCGAACGCCTCGCGTGCTTTAAAACCTACCCTCTTTGTTATCATTTCTCCTATTTGACTGCGATGACGTCATATCCGTTTTGACAACATACACACAGGCTAAGTAATTTTCAACTCGGGAACATCGAGTTGACATCTTCTTACTTCTAAGCGGTTTTTCAATTCTCAATTAACTAAATCATATACTAGGGATCTACCCACTCAATATCTAACACATTTAGTACGTTAAACACAATAGATCTCATGAGATTTGAACTCGAAATACCTTATGCAATGATTCAATAGTCCGCTATGTGATAGATTAAGCCATTGAAACAATATCTTTATGTTTCATTTTACTTCAGTCGAAGTTCTCAGAAATCAAGGTGCCCCTACCTGGGGCTAACATTTGATCTCTATGTAAGATACATATATATTCGAATCTCACATTAAAGTTCTCCTTTACCTGTTAAACGTTGAGTAAGCAAAGAAGTGAATAACACTAATTTTCCTCTCCCCAATTGACCAGTTAACTATGTTATAGTATATCTTTCTTGTGGTCTCTTGGTTTACCTGATTCTAGGACAAAAACTCATCTAGTCTGGTGGAGTATCCAGCTATTTTCTGTTACTTGAGGTTACCTTACTTGGAGAAGGTTCCCATTCCCTGTATGGGCTAGTGTATAGCCATGTCGAAGGGGTCTTATTTTGTGGCTTCGAATACTGTTATTTTAAATATTTGGTCAGGGTTTAGTTGTAGTGTAAAGTTTCCTTATGTATATATAATTGACCAGACTACCCTTTGTACAGATGGACCGAATACACTCGAGGATAGTGTCTAGTAGGTAATTCAAACTCCCCTATTCTTATAGTGTGTTTGTTGATATGTTTTCCTATATATCTTTTTAATATGTAAGGGTGAATTTGTGAGTATACATAACCATACAGTATCTTTTAAATTTGGTAACCATTTGGTAACAATTTGGTAACCATTTGGTAACCATTTGGTAACCATGCTTTAAATCATGTGACCATTTCGGTACTCTTATAGCTGACGTACCATGATTCCGTGACTTTGCGTGACTTTATACTAAACTCTAATTTTAAATTTACTATTACTTATACAAAACTCTAATTTTAAATTCACTATTACTGATACTAAAATCTAATTTTAAATTTACTATTACTTATACTAAACTCTAATTTTAAATTTACTATTACCTACACTAAACACCAATTTTAAATTTACTATTACTTATACTAAACTCGAATTTTAAATTTACTATTACTGATACTAAACTCCAATTTTAAATTTATTATTACTGATACTAAAATCTAATTTTAAATTTACTATTACTGATACTAAACTCTAATTTTAAATTTACTATTACTGATACTACACTCTACTTTTAAATTTACTATTACTTATACTAAACTCTAATTTAAAATTTATTATCAGTTTTACTAAACTCTAATTTTAAATTTACTATTACTTATACTAAACTCTAATTGTAAATTTACTATTACTGATACTAAACTCTAATTTAAAATTTATTATCAGTTTTACTAAACTCTAATTTTAAATTTACTATTACTTATACTAAACTCCAATTTTAAAGTTACTATTACTTATACTAAACTCCAATTTTAAATTTACTATTACTGATACTAAACTCTAATTTTCAATTTACTATTACTTATACTAAACTCTAATTTTAAATTTACTATTACTTATACTAAACTCTAATTTTCAATTTACTATTACTTATACTAAACTCTAATTTTAAATTTACTATTACTTATACTAAACTCCAATTTTAAATTTACTATTACTGATACTAAACTCTAATTTTCAATTTACTATTACTTATACTAAAGTTTAATTTTAAATTTACTATTACTTATTCTAAACTCTAATTTTATATTTACTATTACTTATACTAAAATCTAATTTTCAATTTACTATTACTTATACTAAACTCTAATTTTCAATTTACTATTACTTATACTAAACTCTAATTTAAAATTTACTATTACTTATACTAAACTCTAATTTTAAATTTACTATTACTTATACTAAACTCTAATTTTAAATTCACTATTAGTGATACTAAAATCTAATTTTAAATTTACTATTACTTATACTAAACTCTAATTTAAAATTTACTATTACTCATACTAAACTCTAATTTTAAATTTACTATTACTTATACTAAACTCTAATTTTAAATTTATTATCAGTTATACTAAACTCTAATTTTCAATTTACTATTACTTATACTAAACTCTAATTTAAAATTTACTATTACTCATACTAAACTCTAATTTTAAATTTACTATTACTTATACTAAACTCTAATTTTAAATTTATTATCAGTTATACTAAACTCTAATTTTCAATTTACTATTACTTATACTAAACTCTAATTTTAAATTTACTATTACTTATACTAAAATCTAATTTTAAATTTACTATTACTTATACAAAACTCTAATTTTCAATTTACTATTACTTATACTAAAGTCTAATTTTAAATTTACTATTACCAACACTAAACTCCAATTTAAAATTTACTATTACTTATACTAAACTCCAATTTTAAATTTACTATTACTTATACAAAACTCTAATTTTTAATTTACTATTACTTATACTAAACTCTAATTTTAAATTTACTATTACCTACACTAAACTCCAATTTTAAATTTACTATTACTTATACTAAACTCCAATTTTAAATTTACTATTACTGATACTAAACTCCAATTTTAAATTTATTATTACTGATACTAAAATCTAATTTTGAATTTACTATTACTTATACAAAACTCTAATTTTAAATTTACTATTACTTATACTAAACTCTAATTTTAAATTCACTATTACTGATACTAAACTCTAATTTTAAATTTACTATTACTTATACTAAACTTTAATTTAAAATTTACTATATCTTATACTAAACTCCAATTTTGAATTTACTATTACTGATACTAAACTCTAATTTTAAATTTACTATTACTTATACAGAACTCTAATTTTAAATTTACTATTACTTATACTAAACTCTAATTTTAAATTTACTATTACTTATACTAAACTCTAATTTAAAATTTATTATCAGTTATACTAAACTCTAATTTAAAATTTACTATATCTTATACTAAACTCTAATTTTCAATTTACTATTACTTATACTAAACTCTAATTTTCAATTTACTATTACTTATACTAAACTCTAATTTTAAATTTACTATTACTTATACTAAACTCTAATTTAAAATTCACTATTACTTATACTAAACTCTAATTTTAAATTCACTATTAGTGATACTAAAATCTAATTTTAAATGTACTATTACTTATACTAAACTCTAATTTTCAATTTACTATTACTCATACTAAACTCTAATTTTAAATTCACTATTAGTGATACTAAAATCTAATTTTAAATGTACTATTACTTATACTGAACTCTAATTTAAAATTTACCATTACTTATACTAAACTCTAATTTAAAATTTATTATCAGTTATACTAAACTCTAATTTAAAATTTATTATCAGTTATACTAAACTCCAATTTTAAATTTACTATTACTTATACTAAACTCTAATTTAAAATTTACTATTACTTATACTAAACTCTAATTTTAAATTTACTATTACTTATACTAAACTCTAATTTAAAATTTATTATCAGTTATACTAAACTCTAATTTTAAATTAATTATCAGTTATACTAAACTCCAATTTTAAATTTACTATTACTTATACTAAACTCTAATTTTAAATTTACTATTACTTATACTAAACTCTAATTTAAAATTTATTATCAGTTATACTAAACTCTAATTTTAAATTTACTATTACTTATACAAAACTCCAATTTTAAATATATTATTACTGATACTAAACTCTAATTTAAAATTTACTATTACTTATACTAAACTCTAATTTAAAATTTATTATCAGTTATACTAAACTCTAATTTTCAATTTACTATTACTTATACTAAACTCTAATTTAAAATTTACTATTACTGATACTAAACTCTAATTTAAAATTTACTATTACTGATACTAAACTCTAATTTTAAATTAAATATTACTTATACTAAACTCTAATTTAAAATTTATTATCAGTTATACTAAACTCTAATTTTCAATTTACTATTACTTATACTAAACTCTAATTTAAAATTTATTATCAGTTATACTAAACTCTAATTTAAAATTTACTATATCTTATACTAAACTCTAATTTTCAATTTACTATTACTTATACTAAACTCTAATTTAAAATTTATTATCAATTATACTAAACTCTAATTTAAAATTTACTATATCTTATACTAAAATCTAATTTTCAATTTACTATTACTTATACTACAATCTAATTTAAAATTTACTATATCTTATACTAAACTCTAATTTTAAATTTACTATTACTTATACTAAACTCTAATTTAAAATTTATTATCAGTTATACTAAACTCTAATTTTCAATGTACTATTACTTATACTAAACTCTAATTTAAAATTTACTATATCTTATACTAAACTCTAATTTTCAATTTACTATTACTTATACTAAAATCTAATTTTCAATTTACTATTACTTATACTAAACTCTAATTTAAAATTTACTATATCTTATACTAAAATCTAATTTTCAATTTACTATTACTTATACTAAACTCTAATTTTCAATTTACTATTACTTATACTAAACTCTAATTTTAAATTCACTATTAGTGATACTAAAATCTAATTTTAAATGTACTATTACTTATACTAAACTCTAATTTTAAATTCACTATTAGTGATACTAAAATCTAATTTAAAATTTACTATTACTTATACTAAACTCTAATTTTAAATTTACTATTACTTATACTAAACTCTAATTTAAAATTTATTATCAGTTATACTAAACTCTAATTTTCAATTTACTATTACTTATACTAAACTCTAATTTTGAATTTACTATTACTGATACTAAACTCTAATTTTAAATTAAATATTACTTATACTAAACTCTAATATTAAATTTACTATTACTTATACTAAACTCTAATTTTAAATTTACTATTACTTATACTAAACTCTAATTTTCAATTTACTATTACTTATACTAAACTCTAATTTTAAATTCACTATTAGTGATACTAAAATCTAATTTTAAATGTACTATTACTTATACTAAACTCTAATTTTCAATTTACTATTACTTATATTAAATTCTAATTTTAAATTTACTATTACTTATACTAAACCCTAATAATTATTGGATAGAGCTGCACTGTACTTTGCATAAAGTCGCATGGGTCTGCATGTTTTCAATAGGAGGTAGAGTGTACCGGTTAGTAATAATTAATGTACATACTCCGGACTGCTTTGCAACATACTAGAGAACAACATCCTACCACCCACCACAGTGTTGGGACAAGAGGGCGATTGTTTTGTTGTGGCTTCACGTGTATGGTTTAGCAAGATATACTGAAGTTCTTATCAATCGATATTCAGAGTTAAATACGTATATAACAAAGACTGTACACTTTTACGGTTCTCTGTTCACTGGAAAATTATTTTTGATAACGATAGGTTGCACATTCTATCGTTATCAAAACTAATTTTCCATGAAGCTGCGATGTTCGTTTTGACAGATCATTTGTTACAGCTATATCGAAAGAAAATAGGAATTTTTTGTTCACGTTTTATTCCTCTAAGTGTGCCGTGTTCTTCTACGCCCATTCACATTAAGAGGGTGACATCATGAAGAATGTGTCTCTTTAACACGCACGGACGGTCATACAATATGGTGGCGGTGGGGAGTCTGTTTTTGCGCAACACATAGTAGTTCTGGGAGGCATGGAGACAAGTTTTGTACCAATGAATATCACTAAAAATCTATTAGGAAAATTAAATTATATTTTGCATGAAAAGCGCATACGTAACCCAGTGTGTAAGGAAAACATTAAAATACTACTACTAATAATACAAATACTACAAATAATAATAATAATCGGTACTTTGTTATATTAAGACTTACGCTAACATTGACCATGACACTAACCCTAACCCTAACCCTAACCCCCAAACCCCCTAACCCTAACCCCCTAACCCTCTAACCCCTTACCCTAACCCCCTAACCCTAACCCACTAACCCTAACCCTAACCCTAACCCCCTAATCCTAACCCTAACCCCTAACCCCCTAACCCCCTAACCCTCTAACCCCTTACCCTAACCCCCTAACCCTAACCCCATAACCCTAACCCCCTAACCCTAACCCCCTAACCCTAACCCTAACCCCCTAACCCTAACCCTAACCCCCTAATCCTAACCCTAACCCCTAACCCCCAAACCCCCTAACCCTCTAACCCCTTACCCTACCCCCCTAACCCTAACCCCCTAATCCTAACCCTAACCCCCTAATCCTAACCCTAACCCCTAACCCCCAAACCCCCTAACCCTCTAACCCCTTACCCTAACCCCCTAACCCTAACCCCCTAACCCTAACCCCTAATCCTAACCCTAACCCCCTAACACTAACCCCCTAATCCTAACCCTAAACATAACCCTCACTATGACCCTGACCCTAACCCTAACGACGGGGTCAAAGTTAGCTCGTGTTCTAATTAACAAAGCACCTTATAATCTATATACTATAAAAAGTTATGGTTTTTTGGAGTTTGTTCGTGAGCAAATATATTCATGTGATTGGTTCACAACAATGAATAGGCAGAGTACACATTATGAAGTTAGTAGTTTTTACAATGTTAGTACTCGAGTTCAATTTTTTTTAAAACTCTACGGATCATCAAAAAAGGCCATGTAGTTTTAACAAATATTTATGTATAGTTTTTTTTTTCATTAATTTCTTTGAAGTTATAAAACACGATACATGTTTTATAACTTCAAAGAAATTAATGAAAAAAACTGTACATAAATATTTGCTAAAAGTACATGACCTTTTTTGATAATCCGTAGAGTAGAAAAAGAGTATTCAAACCGAATTAATTTCTGGCTTAAAACATAATTTCCAATCTTCTTTGCTAATAAAAGCTGTACGCTGATACATTCATCGTAGTTACCCTCTCAAGAAAATAACAGATACATATTTTTTCTAATAATATACAAACTTGATTTTCACATTCGTTCAATGTTTTTTTTAAATTTTGAATACTCGGTATTATACAAATATTTAACGTTTTCAAATATTTCCCAATTTGGAGTGCTACATGGAAATTTAGTCCATCTTGTTATAAACGATTTCTTATGACACTTACGTGTCTTTTGATTTACCTTACTGATATATCACAACTAGTCTGACCATCCAATAAGTCGTAAACCGATACTACGACACTATGTGTGTGTAATACGAACGCGACGATGAGGTGACAGATTATAGTACACGCAGACCCTTAACATTTTTCCCTCAGTGATATCCAAATAACTAAACTTGCGGTCTCAACTTGAGATGGCGTGTTTGTAAGCGGCGAAGAAAATATTTTGTTTTTAGGTGGAATCTCTGTTACTTATATTACGGCTTTTTTGAGAACGAATGTCTTTTTTAGTTTTAAGCGTTTTAAAGGATAAAAGAATGCGAGCGTTTTTTTTTAGTTATAAAAGCGCTCGAAGAAACGGGTAGAATACGGGTGCTATACTCTTTAGTTATCGAGTAAAAACGGAATCAGGAAACGTTTGTATGGACACGTAGCCAGCTAAAAGAACGACTAACACAGAAAAGGCAATCAAACGTTGCAATTTTTTAAGAAAAGTTTTGTTTATTGTATTTTTTCATTTACTGTTTTTTTTCTTCTCAATTTTCTCTGCTGATTCCAAAAATGTTATTATTTTTTCTCTATCATCGACCGTTATTGAAATACATCGATTTTCAATGTCACCATATATCGGAAAATGCTATATGTTCTGCTACTAAATGTATATCTAATTTTCTCTTTCAGATCAATTACTAAGTTCTGTTCTTATTCAGATGGCTACTAGAGGATGCAAACATTCTCCAGATACATTTTGCTATGTGTGTGGTTATTATATTGGGGGGAAAAAAGCGGGTCCAAATTGTGGATAGCATACAGACTCTATTTTCGGTAACTAGGAAATAACTTGCTAACAGGTGACTAAGATGCCATGCTACAAATTCTATAATAACTGACACTCGACTGAGTGTCACTCGACTGAGTGTCACTCGACTGAGTGTCACTCGACTGAGCGGAACTCCACTGAGTGTTACTCCACTGACTGTCACTCCATTGAGTATAACCTTAAGTTATTTGGAAATATATCATCGCATCAATATGAATGATAATTCAGATAGCATTTTCTTAACTGCTGTCAAAAAAATATTGGGTTGTGTTGGTTTTTTTTTTATTAGGGCAATTAATCTATTCTGCCCGAGCAATCAACTAGAAAAAATTACTTTCTAACTGGTGACTGAGATACCATACTACAATTTCTATGATAACTGTCACTCAACTTAGTATCACTCGACTGAGTGTCTCTCGACTGGGTGCCACTTGACTGAGTGTCACTAGACTAAGTGTAAATCGCCGGAGTGTAAATCGACTAAGTGGAAATCGACTGAGTGTCACTCGACTGAGTGTAACTACTCTGAATGTCACTCGACTGAGTGTCACTCGATTGAGTGACACTCGACTAAGTATCACTCGCCATCGTGTCATTCGACTGAGTAGCACTCTATTGAGTTGCACTCTATTGAGTTGCACTCTATTGAGTTGCACTCGACTGAGTGGCACTCGACTGAGTGTCATACAACTGAATATTACTCCAGTGAGTTATTTGGAAATATATAATCGCATCAATATGAATGATAATTCAGATAAGAACTTAACAGCTGTCAAACAATATTGGGTTGTGCTGTTTTTTTTAATAAAAATGTTATCTGAGCAATTAATGTATTCTACCCGAACAATCAACTAGCAAACACTAACTTTCTAACAGGTGACTGAGAGGCCATGCTACAATTTCTATGATAACTGAGTGTCACTCGACTGAGTTGCACTCGACTTAGTGGCACTGGACTGAGTGTCACTCGACTGAGTGCCACTTGACTGAGTGTCACTCGACCGAGTGTCACTCCACTGAGTATAACTCATCTGAGTGTCATTCGACTGAGTGTCATTCGATTGAGTGACACTCGACTAAGCGTCACTCGATTGAGTGGCATTCGAATAATTGTCACTCGCAATCGTGTCACTCGACTGAGTGGCATTCAACTGAGTGACACTCGACTGAGAGTCACTCAAGGTAATTGAACTCCACTGAGTGTCACTGAACTGAGTGTTATTCCACTGAGTATAATCTTGGGTTATTTGGAAATATATCATCGCATCTATACGAATGATAATTCAGATGGCATCTTAACTTATGTCACTCGAGTTAGTAGCACTCGACTGAGTGTTACTCAACTGGGTGGCATTTTACTGAGTAAAACCCTGATATATTTTGAAATATATCATCGCATTATTATGAATAATAATTCACATAGCATTACTAAAAAAAAATATTGAGTTGTGCTAGTTTTATTTATAAAAATGTTATCTGCTAACAGGTGACTGAGACGCTATGCTACAATTTCGATTATAACTGTCACTCGACTGAGTGTCACTCGACTGAGTGGCACTCGACTGATTGCACTCGTTTGAGTTGCAGTCGACTGAGTGTCATTTGACTGAGTGGCATTCCACTGAATATCACTCCATTGAGTCATTTGGAAATACATTATCGCATCAATATGAATGATAATTCAGATAGCATCTTAACGTCTGTCAAAAAATATTGGGTTGTGCTATTTTTCTTTGTACAAATGTTATCTGAGCAATTAATCTCTTCTGCCCGTTCAATTAACTAGCAAAAAATAATTTGCTAACAGGTGCCATGCTACAATTTCTATGAAAACTGTAACGCTACTGAGTGTCACTCGACTTAGTTTCACTCGACTTAGTCAGATTCGACTAAGTGTCACTCGACTTAGTGTCCCTTGACTGATTGGCTCTCTCTTCTTCCCGAGCAATCAACTAGCAAGAAATAATTTGCTAACAGGTTACTGAGATGCCATTCTACAATTTCTATGATAACTGCCACTCGACTGAGTGGCACTCAACTGAGTGCACTTAATTGGGTTCACTCGACTGTGTGGAATTCTATTGAGTAAAACTTCACTGAGTTTCACTTGACTAAGTGCCACTCCACTTAGTTATTTGGAAATAATTCAGTAAAAATATATTGGCTTGTGCTGGTTTTATTTATAAAAATGTTATCTGAGCAATTAATGTCTTCGACCCGAGCAATCTACTAGCAACCAATAACTTGCTAACAGGTGACTGAGATGCCATGCTACAATTTCTATGAGTGTCACTCGACTAAGTGGCACTCGACTGAGTAGCACTCGATTTAGTGGCACTCGACTGAGTGTCACTTTACTGAGTGCCACTCAACTGAGTGTCACTCTACTGAGTGTCACTTCACTGAGTAAAACCCTGATATATTTGTAAATATTATATCGCATTAATATGAATGATAATTCAGATAGCATCTACACTGCTGTAAAAAAATATTGGGTTTTGCTGGTTTTTTTTAATAAAAATATTATCTGAGCAATTAATCTCGGGCAGAGTAATAAACTAGCAACAAATAACTTGCTAACAGGTGACTGAGATGCCATGCTATAATTTTTATGATAACTGTCACTCGACTTAGTGTCACTCGACTGAGTGTCACTCGACTGAGTGTCACTTCACTGAGTTCATTTACTGCCTGAGGCGCCCCTACCGGGGAATGCCGACGGGGCTGACTAGGCAATTATTAAACCCCACTTTCCCGACCCGACCTTGGGTCACATCTTACTTGTGGGAGTAAGATAAAAACTGGCCTTGTACCTAACTCCTGGAGAGGAGTAAATCAATACTCTAGAAGGATGGCTAAGAGGTACAGGAAGGGCAATGCTTTTAGCCATTCTCAGAGTATGGAGAGAGTCGAAGAACCATCGCGATGACTGTTACTTTTGCATGATTGATGTGACGAAGTTCAGAAAAGTTCAAGGAAAGCAAGCTCTTCAGTCTCCAGACATACCATCATGTAGAGCACCTGTTCCACATGATGACAGCATGCCAGTATCACAACCACCAGCAAATGTTAGTTTACTTCTCATTTTAAGTTCCGAAAGTTTTACTTTTAATTAACTTGAATATTAAGTATTCACAATGCATTCATTTTCATACACATTTATGGAATAATAATGTTATTCAAGTCTTTCTTTAAGTTACTATATGTAGTTATTTTTATAAATTATTACAATTGAAATAAGAAGCCTTTATCAATGCAAGCTTAAAGGCTTATTCCACACCACATTCGTATTACACATTTTTATTTTAGTCGGCTATGTTTCGCCCAGAAGATGAACATATATATTTTTTACATTCTATACATACAAACTATTTCCAAGTAATATACTTGTGTCTATAACTTTTTTATTCTCTTAAACCATCCTGAGGAAGTCTTTTCTTGATTAAGACGAAATGTTGATGACTTTACTGATACTTTAGTTTCTCCTTCTTTCATTCACATTACGTTTGGAATGCTATTTCTATTTTTATCATATATAATTCATTAAATCTTCTTATATATATATATATATATATATATATATATATATATATATATATATATATATATATATATATATATATATATTAGATTTTTCACTTATAAAATAGATCATTCAGTGAAGACCGGGGTTGTTCCAATAAAAAACAAGCTCGATGATACTCGATTACAGAGTACAGAGCATTTATATGTGATTTTATGAAGGCTTACCAAAAAGGAATGCTTTGGTAAGCCTTCATAAAATCACATATATATATATATATATATATATATATATAAGAAGATTTAATGAATTAGAACATTACAATTGTTCCAAGAATAAGAACATCAATTCCAGTATGGCGTACTGTCGTTTCCAAAACATTCTGGAAATACTTTATTTTATTTTTTAAATTAACAAAGCTACTCCAAAACGTTTTCATCGGCGTCTTTAGTCCCACGTCTTACAGAAATTCAACGAAAAAATAACAAGCTCGTCATAGAGGAACATCTATTGACAGGAAGAGCCACAGAGACAAATATTAGAAAAAGGAATAAGTTACAAATATAAAATAAAAATAGAAAGATAAAATGATCATAATAATAATAGTAATAATAAAACACTATAAAAGTAAAAAATAAAAATAAGAATAAAAATAAAATAAAATATAAAATATAAAAAAATAATAAAATATAAAAAGTAAAATAAAATAAAAGGATAAAAAATAAAAAAAATAAAAATAAAATAAAAAATAAAGTAAAATAGAATAAAATAAAATAAAATAAAAAATAAAAGTAAGTATAATAATAAAAAATATGAAAGAATAAATATATATATATATATATATAAATATACATAAAAAAATGAAAAAAATGTAATAAAAACTATAAATAAATAAAAATTAAGAATAAAATACTAAACTAATAATATAAATATAAATATAAATATATATATATATATATATATATATATATATATATAATACTATATCCCTATCTATCTACCTCTGTATAGTATAACAGGAACCAGACAAAAGAAGGAGAATAAAAAAAGAAAACGAGATAAGAAAGAAAAGAGAAAAAAAAATGGCCATTTTTATTTTATTCTCAATAAAATGGAGTCGCTCAAGTCTGAAGCAGTTCCAGCCCGGAAGTTCTGGAGTCGAGACAATAATAACGGTCATAATAATTATGTTAATAAAAAAGAAACAGACAATGGCTGGGATGATGAAGTCACATGGGGATTACGACGTGCAAGCGACCTGATTGTGTCACTTCTTCTCCTCCATTTTGCTTTTAACAACTTTAGTTTCTAAGTTCTTCTTTGGCGCCAACAGTTTGTTTGTGCAGAACAAGTTCATTACACTTTCCCCCTCTCTCTCTCTCTCTTCTTTTTCTAGAGAGAGAGAGAGAGAGAGAGAGAGAGAGAGAGAGAGAGTGACATGGTTACAACACAACAATAAGGATAAGCAAACTTTTTCGCGCCATTTTATTAAGAGCGTCAACGACAAAACGTGTCATTAAAACATCAACGGCTGCTAATTACTTTTACGACAAACAGGTTTGATTCTTTTTCTTGTAGTTTTATTTCTACATGTGAGCACGCACGCGCATGCGCGCGAGTGTGTGTATGTGTGTGTGTGTGTATGTATGTATGTATTATGTGTATGCACACGCGTTTCTGCATGCTATGTTGTCTGTGTGTTTTGAACTCACGCTTTTTCTCTCTATGTTGCATTTGTAAGGAGTGTAACATTTCTTCACGCGTACATCAGAAACAATTTTACGGCTCCTCACCAAATAGTATGGATCGGGTATAGATAAGAGACCCCGTTGTTGTGAGATAGAGATAAGGGACCCTTGCTGACGTAGATTAGTAAGGCAAAGAACAATAATTTACATTTAATCCAAACCTCTAACCCTAGCACTAATCCTAACCCTAACCACTAACCACTAACCCTAACCACTAACTCTCACCCTAACCCTAACCACTAACCCTAACCCTAACCCTACCACTAACCCTAACCCGGTTAGGGTGAAGATTGAAGTAAAATGTAAATATAAGAGACTCTAAAGTTCTCCAGGAAAAGATCGGTAACTCTAGCCTTTTCCAGGTATAGAAAAGCGACCCCAGATTGCTAGAAGTATAGATAAGCGACTCCAGATCGCTCCAGGTATAGATAAGCGACCCCAGATTGCTCCAGGTATAGATAAGCGACCCCAGATTGCTAGAGTTATAGATAAGCGACCCCAGATTGCTTCAGGTATAGATAAGCGACCCAAGATTGCTTCAGGTATAGATAAGCGACCCCAGATTGTTTTAGGTATCGATAAGCGTCCCCCAGATTGCTGCAGGTATAGCTAAGCGACTCCAGATCGCCCCAGGTATAGATAAGCGACCCCAGATTGTTCCAGGTATAGATAAGCGACCCCAGATTGCTCCAGGTATAGATAAGCGACTCCAGATCGCTCCGGGTATAGATAAGCGACCCCAGATTGCTCCAGGTATAAAAGCGACCCCAGATTGCTCCAGGTATAGAAAAGCGACCCCAGATTGTGCCAGGTATAGATAAGCGACCCCAGATTGCTTTAGGTATAGATAAGCGACTCCAGATCGCTCTGGGTATAGATAAGCGACCCCAGATTGCTCCAGGTATAAAAGCGACTCCAGATTGCTACAGTTATATATAAGCGACTCCAGATTGCT
Organism: Sepiola atlantica; assembly: GCA_963556195.1. Classification (NCBI taxonomy): domain Eukaryota; kingdom Metazoa; phylum Mollusca; class Cephalopoda; order Sepiida; family Sepiolidae; genus Sepiola; species Sepiola atlantica. The sequence goes on from OY744544.1 coordinate 14,360,684, forward strand.
TCAGGTATAGATAAGCGACCCCAGATTGTTCCAGGTATAAAAGCGACCCCAGATTGCTTCAGGTATAGATAAGCGACCCCAGATTGCTAGAGTTATAGATAAGCGACCCCAGATTGCTCTAGGTATATAGATAAGCGACCCCAGATTGCTTCAGGTATAGATAAGCGACCCCAGATTGCTGCAGGTATAGATAAGCGACTCCAGATCACCCCAGGTATAGATAAGCGACCCCAGATTGTTCCAGGTATAGATAAGCGACCCCAGATTGCTCCAGGTATAGATAAGCGACTCCAGGTCGCTCCGGGTATAGATAAGCGACTCCAGATTGCTCCAGGTATAAAAGCGACCCCAGATTGCTCCAGGTATATAAAAGCGACCCCAGATTGCTACAGGTGTAAATAAGTGATGCTTGCTTGTGTTGGTTGGTAAAATAAAGAAGACTGATTCACATTTAACACTAACTCTGACCCTAACCGTAACCGGATTATATTTATGCTTAAATGTTCATATAAGTGACTCTAAAGTTTTCCAGCTAAGAATCAACGACTCCATGTTTGCAATATAAAGATAAGGGACCCCATTTCTGTCCGGTAAAAAATAGCGAACACCTGGGTATTGCATTGTCAGCAACAGAAGATTTTGCACGCGTACTCCGGTCATAAATTTACATGCCGGAATATTGCATTATGGGATGTATGATATTTTTACGTGAGTACTGGAAACGATTTTAAATTCGCGATTACAACAAAAAGAAGTTGAATTATGACAATGCCGACGGGGCTGCTCAGGAATTTTTTTCTGTAGGCCAGACTGCTCATCTTCTCGGGCGCTGGCTTTTCAAATCCCACTTTCCCGACCTTGTGTCACATCTTACCGATGTGGGAGGAAGATAAATACTAAAAAAAGTGTGTTATTATGATATGTATGATATTGTTGATTTGGTTACGGACAAAATAACTTTCTACGTAGTATGAACATGACAATATATAAGCTGATTGGACGTTATTGGATTACCTAAATACTTTTCAATAACCGTCTGTCCAGTGTTGAAACTGATTGACGATCTGACTTGAATATCATGAAGTTTTTTTGCACTCATTCTGTTTTCAAACTCTACCCGCTTGTTGCCAGTATAATAATAAAAAAAATGAAGTCATATGTTTTGGAACTTGTTTTTTCTAAAAATTGATTTTTTTCTTAAACAACAAGCATATATATATATATATATATATATATATATATATATATATATATATATATATATATATATATATATATATATATATCCTCCACACTGGCGATTCCCGTAAGGATAACGTATACTATGTAGATAAAACACACATATTTATAATTATTTGTCGCCCCCAAAATCTAGGCTGGGCTCTGTAGTGAGTAGTATTAACACAGCTGTCATCGTGGTTTCAATGCAATGTTCCTTTCAATAGTAGAACACTTTGACGACGGCTGCCCTTAAATAGGATTAATCTCTCGCTGATTTACTGAGTTATTGACAACGACCGTGTGGGCTAGGACGTTGGGATTTGAGTTTGAAATATAACTAGTGCTCCTGGGTTCGAGTACGGCGACCGATGTGAATAATTCTTCGGGTGAGAGAGAGAGAGAGAGAGAGAGAGAGAGAGAGAGAGAGAGAGAGAGAGAGAGAGAGAGAGAGAATTATTGACTACGAGTCAGTGGCGACTTTGGGACCGGGTTCGTGCCCTCCGACCGGCAAGAGTTAATAAGACAACTATATACCAATTGTTATATATGAACTTCAGTTGAGCACGGTTCGGAAGAAGACAAGAGTTCCCGGAATATTAAAAATATTATATCATACGGAGTTTCCACCGGACCATCTTGATACAGGCATTACATAACATTGTAACATTGTGTAGATAAACAGATATATGTGTATTTGTAGAAAAATAAAAAAATAATAAAAATAATAATAATAAATAAATTATATATATATATATATATATATATATATATATATATATATATATGTGTGTATGTATACATTGTATTAAGGGTGAAACTACTTACTTTGTTCCACCATTATATGTCTTATTTGCTCCAACTTGTGTCTATCCGTCACACCTCTGCATTGTGTTGCTTTCTAAGTATCACATTTCTATATACTAATAAACAATGCTTCAAGCAAACTACATAAACCTCTTATATATATATATATATATATATATATATATATATATATATATATATATATATATATATATATATATATATATATATATATATAGAGAGAGAGAGAGAGAGAGAGAGAGAGAGAGAGAGAATCATTTGGCATACAAAAAAAAGAAAACGTTTAATTATCGAAAGTAGAGTGAAACATTTCTTTCCGAATCCATTTCACAGACGTTGGTTTGTCGGACTTGCTAGTAGTCCACCTCCTTCCCCTAAACACTTGAAATGGTTTAGTCCAAGAATTTTCTACTCGCTAACTTTTGTGTGACGGGACGGACGTATCTTTATTTATGTACAAATTAATTCATATTGGTCTTTTTCATAGAGTGGTTGATGCTGTAGAAAGTCCGTAATTACAAGTGATGGCGAAAACGTTTCACACCTTCTATGCCGCGTTACAATGTCCATATTTTCCCATGTGTTAAAACCGGGGATGAACTACGATTTTAATCTAAACAAACCCGGAGTTGTTTGTGCGAATATCTAAACTGGGAGAATCCGATATTGAATAAATAACACGATCTTAGAACAACAAGTCTAACCTTCGGACACAGAACTAGCAGTCATTTGCACTTTATTTGAAAACACTCGTCGAGCCATGAAAAACGGAACCTTATCTACTTGTACAAACACGAGGTATCTTCTTTATTCTGTGTGTATACACAACACACCCACACACAGGCACGCACACACACATATGTGTGTGTGTGCGTGTATCATTATACGTGAACTGTATTAACATAAGATTTTGGCAAGCAACACAGAAATGTTTACGTTTCACACGTACGAGATCCTATAGATCTCATACGTGTGAAACACGAACACGTTTTGTATTGCTAGCCAACACCGTGTTTTCATAGAGATACCATGCTCTGCTTCTCAGATGAGCACTATTGGGATACATACAAAATAAATATATAATACAAAATATAAGTATATAATATAATAAAGCAATATATATATATATATATATATATATATATATATATATATATATATATATATAATCAAATATGAAACTAAAAGTGAACTTTTAGTCGATAGAACCTATAGTGAAATGGTAAAAGCTCAATATCCTAGATAGAGCAATTATAAAGATAGATGAACGAAGAGTGATAAACATGTACGAATGTCCAGATTTATTTCAAACTTCAATTATTCAATGCAATGTATATTCTGTAATGAAATTATGTTTATTATTCTTTCCTTAAGCCAAGGTTTTTACCAAGGTCGAAATCTCATCATCAGAGGAATTATATAAATAGATAAGTTGGCAGTGGAAAAGCCAAAATTCAACATTTGAAAAAATATTAAGAAATGGAGAATTACAGAATATACCTTGCAGTGAACAATTGAAGTCTGAAATAAATCTGGACATTCGTACATGTTTATCACTCTTTTTCATCTATCTTGTTGTTGTTGATCACTATTCGCTGCTCGTTGTAAATACCCGCCGACTGTGCTTTTACAAAGTTATATTCCTCCTTAATTCCAAGCTAATTTGTGGTGGCCAACGGGTAAGTCTCTTGACTGCGAATCAGTGGCGATTTGTGATCGAAGTTCGCGCCCGCTGACCGTCGGAAATTAACTTCCTCCACTCCGTAATGAAACATCGATGTCTGAAGTTAATAAATAATTAATATATATATATAGGAGTGGCGGTTTCAGGCGGTCGCATGGGCTTGAACGCAATTCGTAGATTCAGCCTAGAATGAGCACTATTGGGATACATACAATCGCGAGACAAACGCTCAGTATCACACGGCCGCGAAAAATCGCACAGGCATTAATTGAAATTAAGGTAAACTTGTTGCAATACCCGTTCATTTGAGGGACCCGGTAGCATCAAACAAAGCACAGCGATAGAGACAAGGACGTGCTCGAAAAACTCTGTTTATTTATTCTTCACCACCAGCTGGTGTAAGTAGGGTACACACACACACACATATATATATATATATATATATATATATATATATATATATATATATATATATATATATATATATATATATTATTAAATATTTCTTTGTTAGCAAAAGTCCTTTGGCATTATTGTTCTTTCCCTTGTCTTACGAAGATACTTCGTTCTTTCACCTTGACGGCGGTTGATTTTCAACTCTACCCAACGTAGGTTATTTTAACGAAAACCAGGCAGAGTGATTTACTTTGCGACCTAGAGGGAAACACGACAATACGTTCTGTATCAGTCTTCTGCCGGACTCCAGGGACGGCTTGTGATCCCCACGCCAGTTGTTTACGGCAGTTAGGTCGTGGTGGGCGTACCACTATCTGGAGCTGACCCACTACAAGTGTTTCTCTATATCCTCTCAACTCGACTCTCTGCTCCTTCTTAAGCGCTCCTTCTTCCTTCGTTTAAAACCGCCGTTTTAATTTCTGACTTTGCACTTCGGGTACCTTCCTATTCTGGCCTCGTGCACCTGACTCTTTTAAAGGTTACCGAGTCCTTTTTTTTTTAAGACGCCATACTCCGAAATGAACTCGTCGACCTTACACACCTGGGCTCATTCAAAGGTCACCGATTTATTTCCGTTGTTCTTTTAGCCTAATTGACAATCTATCTATTCTTCGGCTTTTCTTCATTATTGCGGGGTCATGCCCTTAGCTTCCTTGTGACGTTTTATGCGGTATTACTGAACATCATTATTTTATACACGTACTCGTAAGGCGGAGAAGCGTCTTGTCGTCTACAGTGTTCAACGCTCGAGTGGAACTTGTTTATCGCAAAAATAACAAACATCTTTTAAAATTTCAAACGGACTCTACTTTTGGGACTATTACATCTTTTAAAGGTATTTTAACTATAAATATTTTGTAAATATTAAAGTGTTTTTCACCTACAGACGAGGTCGTTTCGAGCTCTCTTACCCTCATCAGTGGCGGTAATATTCGGCATTTGACAATGTTTATCATTGTGATTTCGCTAACTTTCAGATGATAGCCAAGTTGTTAGAAGCGTCGAACAGTCGAGTTACGATCCCGGCTTGAGGCAGTTGTTTGTCTAACTGCACTGAAGAGCTGTGATATAGCAACTCCGTCTATCTGTGGATGGCTAAATATGTTCTCCTTCTTTGGTTGAGCTTTCTGGTAAGCTTGATTGCAAACTGCTATTAGCGTATGGCGCAATACTCTTTGTATAAAAAATGCAGCTTTCGGCATTTGCCAATAGTATTATTATTATTATTATTATTATTATTATTATTATTATTATTATTATTATTATTATTATTATTATTATTATTATTATTATTTATACTCACTAGGAGTTCTCACACAGATCATCGTCAGTTATTGCTCACCGACAACAACCAGTGGTATTTCCTGGAGTCTGAGTGACAACAAACCTCCCTAGATTTCCAGTATTCTTCACCTCTTTTCGATAACGATGCGGTATCGCAACAGCCGCTTACCATTGATTGCTCGCTGGTAAGGACAATTGGTCTTCTTTGGAATTTGGGTGGCAATAAGCCTCTACAAGGTCCCAGTATTCTCTGCACTTTTCCAGTGGAGGTCTGGTTTGTGCTATCCCTCCTCGGTCTTCTCCTCCTCCTCGACCCTCCCCAAATATTTTGTCTGGTGTCAGCCTATGCCGGAACCATTAAAAAAAAAAACTTTAATTAATTTAAAAAAAAAAATTGTATTATTATTATTATTATTATTATTATTATTATTATTATTATTATTATTATTATTGTTATTGTTATTGTTATTGTTATTATTATTATTATTATTATTATTATTATTATTATTATTGTTATTGTTATTGTTATTGTTATTGTTATTATTATTATTATTATTATTATTATTATTGTTATTGTTATTGTTATTGTTATTATTATTATTATTATTATTATTGTTATTGTTATTGTTATTGTTATTATTATTATTATTATTATTATTATTATTATTATTATTGTTATTGTTATTGTTATTGTTATTATTATTATTATTATTATTATTATTATTATTATTATTATTATTATTGTTATTGTTATTGTTATTGTTATTATTATTATTATTATTATTATTATTGTTATTGTTATTGTTATTGTTATTATTATTATTATTATTATTATTATTATTATTATTGTTATTGTTATTGTTATTGTTATTATTATTATTATTATTATTATTATTATTATTATTATTGTTATTGTTATTGTTATTGTTATTATTATTATTATTATTATTATTATTATTATTATTATTATTGTTATTGTTATTGTTATTGTTATTATTATTATTATTATTATTATTATTATTATTATTATTAATACTGTTTTATGTGACTCTTGTTTATATTTATATTTTCATTTATTTATTGATGTATTTTCTCTCATGTAATTTCTTCTTCTCGATTACACCTATATGTTAAATGCTTTGAATGTTTTATTTACTCTCAAGAAGTTTTCACACGAGTCATCGTCAATGATTGCTTACTGGTAATAACAAGTGGTAGTCCCTATTCTCCATATACTTTCCACATTTAATCTTCCTTATGAGATATTATCTCGTCTTTAAGACTCACATTGATTCCCAGCGCACATGTTTTTTAAAATTCGCTGTTTTGGTTGGTAATACCGCATATGTCGGAGAGTAAATACAGTTAGGAAAGTGTGGGGAACAATGACATTTCATTTATATATAGTTTGTCTACATTAAACTATAAAGGCAGTAATTGAGACATGTTATACATAGATTAATTACGTACATTGTCTCTATCAATGGAAATATTCACAACGCTATTCCAAAGCAAGTAAAAATGTCTATGTGCTAAGCACAAGACGAATTATATTATCCCATTATCCCATGGTGTCATTTCTATGAGGCGACATGTTAAGGACAGTCCTGTCACTTGAGAAATATATATATATATATATATATATATATATATATACATATATCTATATACATATATGTATATATACATATATGTGTATATATGTATATACATATATGTATATATATATGTATATATATAGATATATGTATATATAGGTATATATATACATATATGTATATATATATACACATATATGTATATATAGGTATATATATACATATATGTATATATATACACATATATGTATTGGTACAATCACGTTGACACACCGAAGATCACCGAAGTTAAGCGACGTCGAGCCTGGCCAGTATTAAATGGGTGACCATTTGGGACTACCAGGTGCTGTATGTGCTCTCTGTTTATCTCGGCATTGTTTCCAGTCGTCTTGAACTGCTTCCCATTGGAATCAAGCAGTGCCGACTCAGGAGAGGTGTGTTAGGATTGCGCAACCCTTGCTTCATAATTACACGCGCAGCCAGCCCCTTATAGGGGTATCCATAGTCTCTCTAGACTGAACGGAGGGCTTAATACATATATGTATATATACATATATGTATGTATATATATGTATATATATATTTATATATATGTGTATATATATATGTATATATATGTATATGTATATGTATATATGTATATATATATATATATATATATATATATATATATATATATATATATATATATATATATATATATATATATATCGTCGAATATTACAGACAAGTCTGGATATCTTTGTGCGGATCCTTTCCAATAGTCGAATCAGACTCTTTGCTTCCGATGGGAATTAGCTGATGAATCTGCCATAATCGTTGGCCATCCGAAGTACTTTCGAGTCCATCCGCGTCCATTTTCAGGGGAATCAGGTAACGACATTGAGTTTATATTAATTGATAGTTTGGGCAGGAATTATATATTATGAATACGGAACGAAGGTTGGCATTCTAAATATTTTAAAATGTTTTTAGCGACATCTGATCTTTATTCTCGACCAGTTGTTGTTATGCGAGATCTCACAAGATCTCGTTTTCACTACGAGATTTAGGGGCTAGGATTTATTACCAAAAGGCATATCACTGAGCTAGAAAAAAGTTTCTACTCAGGGGACATAACCATGGTTTCGACATTCTTATATTTAGCCAATATTTTAAGCAGGTGCTGTCACGCCTGTCAAGAGGCAGGTCGTTCTTTTGTTTCTCGCTTTCAGCACAATATTCGGACGGTTAGCTTTCGTGAATCACCTAACTACGCAAATAAAGAAACCGCGTTCCTTTCATCGTGTGTAGAGTCGACTATTGCCAGTTTAAAAAGAGATATTTTTGACATATGCTGCGTGAAAGAAGACTGCAAAGGCAGTTTGAAAACACGTTCATCTGAGCGAGAGAGGCGTTACGGCATGCCCGCCCAATATATAAGCGGTGGCATTTTATGCTATATTGTATAGGACACATTAAAGTCGAAACGACCAATTGAAAGAACGTCTAGATACTGAAAAGGACTTATTTTAAAAGAGATACGCGAAATAAAATATATCGACGGGGAAGATTTTATCGAATTCGTAGCAAATGGAGCGGAAAAGCTCAGAAATGAAGGTTGCGTTAGCCACGCAAATATTTCATGTGATGTTAGTATCAAGCGGAGTTAGGGTTAGGGTTAGGGTAGCAAATATATATTTACACTTGAGTGCATTTAACGCATCGATCAATAAGTACCAGACCTAACTAATAGAATTAAATAAACGTTTATGCATAATCACTAATATCAGACTTAACTAATAGAATTAAATAAACGTTTATGCGTAATCACTAAGTACCAGACATAACTAATAGAATTAAATAAAGTTTATGCATAATCACCAAGTACCAGACTTAACTAATAGAATTAAATAAACGTTTATGCATAATCACTAAGTACCAGACTTAACTAATAGAATTAAATAAACGTTTATGCATAATCACTAAGTACCAGACATAACTAATAGAATCAAATAAACGTTTATGCATAATCACTAAGTACCAGACCTAACTGATAGAATCAAATAAACGTTTATGCATAATCACTAAGTACCAGACTTAACTAATAGAATTAAATAAACGTTTAGGCAAAATTATACTTTTGATTATTCGGACTACATTTCTCATCTTGAGTGTTATAATCACAACGTTTCGGCAGCTGTAACCTCCGGCCTTCTTCAGGTGTATCTCTTTAGAATTCGGGAATATTTCTGTCGAACTCGGGAATCTGGACGGAATTTCAAACGGGACCCTTTATTTAATCCACGGGGGTAGCATGCTCTTGTTCCGTGAGCTATGGTTGGGAGAAATCTTCAGTAATTCGCAATACTTCGTATCGCCCGCACCGAGGATTGAACCTTCAGGATTCGACTTTATTCATCAAAATAGGGTGTCACCCTAGAAAGAGGGTGATTCCAACGTTGCGTCTTTTTGTATAATAATGTATATTTGGCATCAAAATACGCTTCAGTGTCCGATATAACTTCTCAATTGTAGGCAAATCTCATTCCATAGAGTCTTCTTTTTAGGTCTACAAACAGTCAGTAAATACCGGGGGACAGATATGGAAGCAATTCGAAACGCAGTGCATGTAGTTTTGCCATCGATGCAATCGACTTGTTACTAGTGTCGGCAGTGCTCTTCTTGATCTTCTATTTCAGTGCCTGAAATACAAGCAAACATCTAAGAACTCCTCTTCTCGGAGGCTTATTACACACTGACGTCAACATACTCGCTACACCAAATACAGAATTTGAAGAATAGGAATATAACTTTAGTAAGCCGGAAAGATCACATTAAAAAAACGAACGAACTTTTTGGCCAACCTAATAGAATAAGATTAACTGGATTCAACGCTATTCGGCCTATATCTAGGAGGGATTAGGAGAGTCATAGCTTTTCTAAGACTATTAGCTCGAAAGTGAATATAATGGCTGAATATCAAATCTCAAACAGCGATCGTAGATTTCACCATCCGTGCCTGAACGGAACAATTACATCCAGCGACCTCTCTACTGTACACTTGAGACCCTAGTCAATATGAGAATCATTGAGACCCTAGTCAATATGAGAATCATTGAGACCCTAGTCAATATGAGAATCATTGAGACCCTAGTCAATATGAGAATCATTGAGACCCTAGTCAATATGAGAATCATTGAGACCCTAGTCAATATGAGAATCATTGAGACCCTAGTCAATATGAGAATCATTGAGACCCTAGTCAATATGAGAATCATTGAGACCCTAGTCAATATGAGAATCATTGAGACCCTAGTCAATATGAGAATCATTGAGACCCTAGTCAATATGAGAATCATTGAGACCCTAGTCAATATGAGAATCATTGAGACCCTAGTCAATATGAGAATCATTGAGACCCTAGTCAATATGAGAATCATTGAGACCCTAGTCAATATGAGAATCATTGAGACCCTAGTCAATATGAGAATCATTGAGACCCTAGTCAATATGAGAATCATTGAGACCCTAGTCAATATGAGAATCATTGAGACCCTAGTCAATATGAGAATCATTGAGACCCTAGTCAATATGAGAATTATTGTAGTTTGTAACGGTTTCAAGAACTTGAATCGTGCGCTGATAGATCAAGTGCAACATTTATGCTTTTTAACACGATACACTACTAAAAGAGATCGGTCAATATATAAAAAAAATGTAACTCTAATAACGCAAATGAGACAGGGACAAACAAAGAGAAGCCGGTACAAAAGAAAGAAAAAGGTCAAAAAGGATGGAAAGACCGAGGAGGAAGAGGACCAACCAGACCTCCACTAGAAAGGTGCGGAGTGTACTAGAACCTTTGGGAGGCTCATTGCCACTTAAATGCCAGAGGAAACGAACGCTCGTTGCTAACGTGAAACCTATGGTAAACAGTTGTGGCGATAACGCAAAGGTATTTGCAATGGTTATAAAAAGAGATATATAATGTTCGAAATCTGGTGAGACTTGTTGTCACTCGGACTCCAGGGAACACCATTTTTTACAAAGTGTTTTAATCAAACTTCACCAAAAACGTACACTGGTGAGAACAGAGAAATGAATATATCTTCTTTGTAGTACGTCAACCTTCGAAGGCCAAATCAAGCGAACCGCCCCATTGAGAAGGCGGACTTTTTAATGAGATATTTTGAATAGACCGGAACTACCGCCTGAGAAGATATCAACTCCCAACTACACACACACACACACGCACACGCACAAACAGACACATACACACACAGATTTTATATATATATATATATATATATATATATATATATATATATATTTATTTTTAAAATTCTGTGTACATAGCGTTTCATAACAGTTATATGTGTTTTTTGAAGAAATTCCATCATTTACTATTTCAGACTATGCTGAAGACGACGGAATCGGGAATTTAACCCGTTTCTTGTCAGAAACCACTGGTCCATGTCTGATTAAAATCTGTATTTAAAAATAAAAATATTACGCTCTTAATTTAATTTAATTGAGCACTCTACTGGTATTTCCCTTTTATTCTTTATTGAGTATACCTTTATACTTTATATATATATATATATATATATATATATATATATATGTGTGTGTGTGTGTGTGTGTGTGTGTGTGTGGATGTATATCTAGGCAGCATCTTCTCTCGCAGGCAAGTATTGTTGAATATATATACCCCGAATCAAGAGGGGAATCAGGTAACGAGCATTGAGTTTATATTAATTGATAGTTTGGGTAGGAATTATATTATGAATACGAAACGAAGGTTGCCATTATAAACATTTTAAAATGTTATCGCTAGTATTAAAGTTGATTCTGTTAACTGCCAGAGTTATGGTTTTGATGTATAGGGCTTCCATTATAAAGAGTGTTTGTTTGTTAGTGGTGTGTTTTTAAAATGTGGTGTTTTTTACTAAGAGTTTTCGAAATTGGGGTTGGGGTTGGGGTTGGGGTTGGGGCAGGAATGCTGGTTAGTTAGGTACTGAGCTCTGGCACTAGCACGGGATTTTATTTACTCCTCCCCAGGAGTTAGGCACAAGGCCAGTTTTATCTTACTCCCACAAGTAAGATGTGACCCAAGATCGGGTCGGGAAAGTGGGGTTTGAAAAGCCAGCGCCCGAGAAAGTGAGCACTCTGGCCATTAAAAATTGCCTGGGCAGCCCTGTCGGCATTCCCCGGTAGGGGCGCCTCAGGCAGTAAGCAATAAACTTACTCTTCCCCAAAGAGGGGAGGCAAAGCCTGGGAGGGTGCACCTCCTAGAACTGCACAGGACGGACAACCGATAGCCCGGCGTAAATCCAGACCCGAAGGCCCGGACAATACCGCAGAGGATAGATGCATTGTTAACCTCTACGATAAAGTTGTGGCAGTCAAACAAACGTATATTTTTTGTTTTTTTGCTATCGGTGTTACAGTTTCCCGATGGACATTAGAATACATATACGAGGTTCGTCCTATATTTAACCCCCCCCCCTCCGAATACATGCAACCTCCCTCTGCATTTTAACAGCTTTTTGGTTTTCTGCACATTCTTTGTAGAAGGAAGATCGGAGCGAGATAGGGGATGCAACGGGAATCAATAAGTTGGGCGCTGGTAGGGGATTAATGCATTGTTAATCTCTTCGGCAACGTTGTAGTAGTCAAGCCAATGTATATGTTTTTTCGCTGTCGGAAACACAGTCTTCCAATGGGCATTTGAACTCATATACGAGGTCCGTCCTATCTAAAACTCTGGTCGAGGGGGAAGAATTATTAGTAATAATAAAGGTAGCAGTTTTTAATTTACTGTAGTAAATGGTAAGTTTTATTTTTTTATTTTGTCAGTAGGAAGTACGTTTTTATTAATAATATTTTTAATACCTGTTGATCAATTTTATAACCATGAAGAAACTGGTTTCGGAAGAATAGTTTTATGAATGTGTTAAGTGGATGCTTGGATTTATTAATATTGTCGTGGGGGTATTTTTAAACTTCTAATTTGTTGGTCAATAATTTTGTTATGGAAGACATTATTTATTAGGGGTTGTTTGATATTGTTAAGTTGATGGTGGAAGATAGTTGGGGAGGAGGAAATTAATTTGGCTCGAGTTAATAAGTTTACCTGATTCTCCTGAAGATGGACCCGAATAAGCCTGAAAGTACTTGCGACACCTAAAATTATGGCAGATTCCTCAGCCAATTCTCCACCGAAACAAAGATCCTGATTCAGCAAATGGAAAGGCGCCACACAAGGATATCCAGACATAAGTTGTCTGTCATATTAAACAACATTTGTATTACAGAGAAAATGCTGCGTATATATATATATATATATATATATATATATATATATATATATATATATATATATATATATATATATATATAAGGTGAGTCAATGAAAAATAGTTAGACCTGTAAATGGAAACAGATCAATTTAAAAAAAAAAACTTTTTCCAAATTTTGAATATTGACTGTTCTTATCTGTCAACTTATCAATCTCTAATTCCTCTGATGATAACAATAGGTCTAATTATCTAAAAGTTATCTTTTAGTTATAAACCTTCATATATACAGGGTGTCTCAAAAAAATGTACTCACTCTTAGAATGACGAGAAAACCTTTATTTATGAACATAGAGAGAAATGAAATAGCTTCAAATACATGAAACAAATGTAACATTTGCGAACATGATTCTTCAATTACATCCGTCTCATGTATTCGATGCTATTTCATTTCACTCTATGTTCATAAATAAAAGCTTTCTCGTCATTCTACGAATGAGTACATTTTTTTGAGACACCCTGTATATATATATATATATATATATATATATATATATATATATATATATATATATATATATATATATATAACACCAAGATTAAGTTCCACCGGGCCTGCCTTCTCAGCACGCTGTGCTACTCTAGTGAATCATTGTGGCCTTTTGGCTAAGATCAAAGTGTAGTATCTGTTCCGATGGATACTGCACCCCATAGACTGGTATTGTCTTGGCCTTCGGGTCTTGATTTACACCTGTCTATGGGTCTGTCCTGTGCAGTTCTAGGAGGTCCACCCTCCCAGGCTTCGCCTCCCCTCTTTGGGGAGGAGTAAGTTTATTGCTTACTGTCTGAGGCGCCCCTACCCGGGAATGCCGACGGGGCTGCACAGGCAATTTTTAAACCCCACTTTCCCGACCCGACATTGGGTCACATCTTACTTGTGGGAGTAAGATAAAAACTGGCATTGTGCCTAACTTCTGGAGAGGAGTTAATCAATACTCTAGTGAATCATTGACAGCCAACTCCCGCCAAGATGACAGGCTTAACACTCTCCACGTGCGGAACCTCAGACGAATCATGAGAATCATTTGGCAAGACCGCGTCTCAAATACGAGCGTCCTTGATCTGATGGATATCACAAGGATGTTCGCTCTGCTCACCCAACGTCGAGTCTAGTAGTTATGCCATGCTAAGAAAATGAACAAGGACATTATATTCAGCAAGCTTACCACCGGCTCCATACCTGCAGGAATACCTGTCCTACGCGACAAAGACGTCTGCAAGCGAGACATTGTTTTTTTTTACCAGCAGTGGCGGGGAAGACAGAGTACAGACGGCAGGTGGCGGCATCAGACCTTTCAAAATTATGCGCCATCTACATGTTTGAGGACAACAATAGAACATGCCGATCCAGGATAGGCTTGCACAGTTACAGCAGACGCTGCAAATCCGCATTGAATTAATCTGCTGTGCAGAACTCCATGCTCTCCCGAAAAAGACGGATGCCAACAATATATAAAAAGAATACCTGACAGTTTTGCACCACTTTAATTTCTCATCACGAATTATAAAATCAATATATAATGTTATTGAATCGTATGTCTGAAATCGATTACATGATTTTGATTTTAGAAAATGTGCAAAATCGAAGGTTTAAGCTTAAGAACTGTTCAAAAAAATTACAATTCATGGAATCCTGCTTAATTGGTGTCTGATGGCAATGGATGAAATTCAATGTAAATCTGAAATATCAGAATTTGCAAATAGGAGATCGCGTCTATATTAAATCCACTAAAACCCCTTAAAATATTTTAAAGGAACTAAAATTCGAAGAATATTTCATAAAATCAAATATATCTGAATTTCCTTGGCGAGCTTGCACCTACGTTTTACCGCCTGTTCATAAAAAATTATAAAAAATAAATATAGCCCACATTACGACCCGTACGCCTAGTAGTTATGTTCCTAAAATAATAATGATCGGTTAATTAGTTTATGAGTGTATCCTATACATAGAAGTATATGAACGTAAATGCATACTTAACTTTATATAAATACGAGAAGAATACTCGTTCCAGATAGGATAAGATTAATTTCCGAGCTAAACAGTTTTGCACCACTTTTATGCCCCCTTACGAAAATTAACATCTAGATAATAATACTAAACCTTACCTCTTTTCTAATTTTAATTAAAATTCATTACATGTATTTTATTTAACTCCTCTCCAGGAGGTTAGACACAAGGTCAGGTGTGGTTTTGATGAAAGTGTTTCTGTAGAACGAACTGGATTCGAATCCGGCACACTCAGGTCCTCAGTCCGCACCGTTAACCACTTAGCCACTATATTCTAGAATTAAAAAAAAAATTAAGGTTTAGGCTTCATGGGTCTTAATGAGGAAATTAAAATTTTGAGAA
>OY744544.1:14381445-14401445 GCA_963556195.1 Sepiola atlantica
TTCTACCTACACGTGTTTCACTACCAAGCAGTTCTTTCTTGGCAGATCATCAGGGAAATTAAGTACCTGGATTAAGAGTTTCAACAACTGACAATACACAATGTGGTGTTGCCTTAATTGAGGTCACTTGTAAACGAGTATCATCGAGCTTATTTTTATTGGCCTCATCCCGGTCTTCACTGAATAAACTATCTTCTAAGTGAAAAATCAAAAAATATATATATATACAAGTATCATTAAAAATAACGGACATCTTGTGTCTGGTTATTTTTTCTACGATCCTTTCCGTTTTTCTCATTAGGTTCTTAGTTTCAGACGGAAACTGGCTGATAAAATTGCCATAGCTTACCAAAGCGCTTTCGGACCCTTCCAGGTCCATCGTCAGTGGAGTAATGTTAACCAGGCATAGACCTAGGAGTGAATATATATTCTATTTAGGCGGGGAAATAAAGGACTGTGTTTTATGTAAATTTATATTTATAGGGTCCGAAAGCGCTTTGGGAAGCTATGGCAATTTCATCAGCCAGTTTCCGTCTGAAACTAAGAACCTAATCAGAAAAACGGAAAGGATCTTAGAAAAAATAACCAGACACAAGATGTCCGTTATTTTTAATGATATATATATATATATATATATATATATATATATATATTTATAAGTGTAATCAGTCAACATAAAATCATAAGAGCAAAAGTTGGAAAAGAAGTATAATTCTAATTACTATAAAACTAAGAATGAAGAAAAATAAATCAATAAACGTTCAACTTATAATTTCGTATTTAATTTATTGGACAATTCAAAGTGAAGTAAATTCAATTTCAGTTTTTGGTTTTGTTGTTTGGGGTACAGTCTGTAGGACATTTTCTGGAACCATTCCCTTCTTCAAGCCTTCTTCTAGCATTTACGTCGGTCTGTCATATTTTAAATAGAATTTTAGTTGGTCAGCCACATTTAAAGTTTAAACAGCATTTATTTCGGTCTGTCACATTTAAGTTTGAAATAGTTTATTCGTCGGTCTGTCACATTTAAAGTTTAAATAGCATTTACTTCGGTCTGTCACATTTAAGTTTGAAATAGTTTATTCGTTGGTCTGTCACATTTAAAGTTTAAATAGCATTTACTTCGGTCTGTCACATTTAAGTTTGAAAATAGTATATCCGTCTGTCTGTCACATTTACATTTAAAATAGCGCTTTTATCGCTAACCTCACACATTGAATGGACGCATCTTTTGAATATTTGTTCTTGTTTATAGCAGTCATCGATTGATAGGCAAAAAGAAAAAAAAAGATTTAAATGAGTTTGTACTCGTAAGACGATTCCCCCTGAAAACGAATCCAATTCCACAAAAGACGAATACCACAAAATAATGGCGAAGATGACTTCGTATAATTTACATTTAAGAAAACGTTTTGGCACTTTGAGATCACGAAGATTAATGGCGTTCTTTATTTTCTTGTTGCCTTATAAAAATTAATCGCGTTGAACATTTTAACTGCACATGTGTTGCATCGCCCCCTTTCCTTTGTTGTTTTTATCTGCAACTACGCCACACGTGCATGATCGACATCTTTAATTGACACCGCGTGACACGAACCAGCATCGTTGTAAAGTACAGCACAACAATAATTAGCAGTACATTTCTTTTCGAGATTCTGGCCAAGAAAGACATCTTCGTGAACAATGATACAAAATCGTCATTGGTATGAACCCACGCCCCCCCGTTGGGATGGGTAAGTGCCTTACAGCATTTGAGATGTATCCTCTAGCTGAATTCTAGCCAGGCAATAAAATGCATTTTACCCTCTTCTCGCTCGTGAGGTCACAACACCACCAGACTTACTCCCTCTACCTAGTTCAGTATATCAGATATTTGTTGACGTCATTGCATTACACATTAGTCAATGGATATCACATGTGAACAGACAGCCTTTTGGGCTAGGAGCACAGTGTTGTAGTATATGTTCTGATACTAGACCATATCTCTTCTGTTCTCGGTCAGTGAACGAGAAACTTTTCTAGACTGAGACAATTTTAATTTTATTCCAAGCCGGATTACCCCTTTTTGGAAAATTGTTTTTTCCCCACATTATAAACCGGGCTTATGTCTAGTTCTGCCTTCGCGAGGGGGTAATTAAATAGGGTTATGCCTTTTGTCGAGGAGACAATTAAATAAGGTTATGCCTTTTGTCGAGGAGGCAATTAAATAAGGTTATGCCTTTTGGTAAGAAGGCAATCAAATAGGGTTCTGCCTTTTGGTGAGGAGGCAATTAAATAGGGTTATGCCTTTTTGGCAAGGAGACAATTAAATAAGGTTATGCCTTTTGTCGAGGAGACAATTAAATAAGGTTATGCCTTTTGTCGAGGAGACAATTAAATAAGGTTATGCCTTTTGGCGAGGAGGCAATTAAATAAGGTTATGCCTTTTGGTAAGAAGGCAATCAAATAGGGTTCTGCCTTTTGGTGAGGAGGCAATTAAATAGGGTTATGTCTTTTGGTGAGGAAGCAATTAAATAGGGTTATGTCTTTTGGTGAGGAGGCAACTAAATAGGGTGATGCCTTTTGGCGAGGAAGCAATTAAATAGGGTTATGTCTTTTGGTGAGGAGGCAACTAAATAGGGTGATGCCTTTTGGTGAGGAAGCAATTAAATAGGGTTATGTCTTTTGGTGAGGAGGCAACTAAATAGGGTGATGCCTTTTGGTGAGGAGGCAACTAAATAGGGTTATGCCTTTTGGTGAGGAGGCAACTAAATAGGGTGATGCCTTTTGGTGAGGAAGCAACTAAATAGGGTTATGCCTTTTGGTGAGGAGGCAACTAAATAGGGTGATGCCTTTTGGTGAGGAGGCAACTAAATAGGGTTATGCCTTTTGGTGAGGAAGCAATAAAATAGGGTTATGCATTTTTGGCGAGGAGACAATTAAATAAGGTTATGCCTTTTGGCGAGGAGGCAATTAAATAAGGTTATGCCTTTTGGTAAAAAGGCAATCAAATAGGGTTCTGCCTTTTGGTTAGGAGGCAATTAAATAGGGTTATGTCTTTTGGTGAGGAGACAATTAAATAAGGTTATGCCTTTTGGTGAGGAGGCAATTAAATAAGGTTATGCCTTTTGGTGAGGAGGCAATTAAATAACGTTATGCCTTTTGGTAAGAAGGCAATCAAATAGGGTTCTGCCTTTTGGTGATGGGGGAAATTAAATAAGGTTATGCCTTTTGGTGAGGAGGCAATTAAATAAGGTTATGCCTTTTGGCGAGGAGGCAATTAAATAAAGTTATGCCTTTTGGTAAGAAGGCAATCAAATAGTGTTCTGCCTTTTGGCGAGGAGGCAATTAAATAAAGTTATGCCTTTTGGTAAGAAGGCAATCAAATAGTGTTCTGCCTTTTGGTGAGGAGACAATTAAATAAGGTTATGCCTTTTGGTGAGGAGGCAATTAAATAACGTTATGCCTTTTGGTAAGAAGGCAATCAAATAGGGTTCTGCCTTTTGGCGAGGAAGCAATTAAATAGGGTTATGTCTTTTGGTGAGGAGGCAACTAAATAGGGTGATGCCTTTTGGTGAGGAAGCAATTAAATAGGGTTATGTCTTTTGGTGAGGAGGCAACTAAATAGGGTGATGCCTTTTGGTGAGGAGGCAACTAAGTAGGGTTATGCCTTTTGGTGAGGAGGCAACTAAATAGGGTAATGCCTTTTGGTGAGGAAGCAACTAAATAGGGTTATGCCTTTTGGTGAGGAGGCAACTAAATAGGGTGATGCCTTTTGGTGAGGAGGCAACTAAATAGGGTTATACCTTTTGGTGAGGAAGCAATAAAATAGGGTTATGCATTTTTGGCGAGGAGACAATTAAATAAGGTTATGCCTTTTGGCGAGGAGGCAATTAAATAAGGTTATGCCTTTTGGTAAAAAAGCAATCAAATAGGGTTCTGCCTTTTGGTTAGGAGGCAATTAAATAGGGTTATGTCTTTTGGTGAGGAGACAATTAAATAAGGTTATGCCTTTTGGTGAGGAGGCAATTAAATAAGGTTATGCCTTTTGTCGAGGAGACAATTAAATAAGGTTATGCCTTTTGGTGAGGAGGCAATTAAATAAGGTTATGCCTTTTGTCGAGGAGACAATTAAATAAGGTTATGCCTTTTGGTAAGAAGGCAATCAAATAGGGTTCTTCCTTTTGGTGAGGAGGCAATTAAATAGGGTTATGCATTTTTGGCGAGGAGACAATTAAATAAGGTTATGCCTTTTGGCGAGGAGGCAATTAAATAAAGTTATGCCTTTTGGTAAGAAGGCAATCAAATAGTGTTCTGCCTTTTGGTGATGGGGGAAATTAAATAAGGTTATGCCTTTTGGTGAGGAGGCAATTAAATAAGGTTATGCCTTTTGGCGAGGAGGTAATTAAATAAAGTTATGCCTTTTGGTAAGAAGGCAATCAAATAGTGTTCTGCCTTTTGGTGAGGAGACAATTAAATAAGGTTATGCCTTTTGGTTAGGAGGCAATTAAATAGGGTTATGTCTTTTGGTGAGGAGACAATTAAATAAGGTTATGCCTTTTGGTGAGGAGGCAATTAAATAAGGTTATGCCTTTTGGTGAGGAGGCAATTAAATAAGGTTATGCCTTTTGGTGAGGAGGCAATTAAATAACGTTATGCCTTTTGGTAAGAAGGCAATCAAATAGGGTTCTTCCTTTTGGTGAGGAGGCAATTAAATAGGGTTATGCCTTTTGGTGAGGAGGCAACTAAATAGGGTGATGCCTTTTGGTGAGGAAGCAACTAAATAGGGTTCTGCCTTTTGGTGATGGGGGAAATTAAATAGGGTTATGTCTTTTTGATCGGAGCAAAGTTTACTATTTTTCTGATACCACACTTCATCTTTTCTCACCTGGGTAAGTGAAGAAGAAATCCTTCTAGACTGAGATGATTCGTGTTCTTGACCCGATCCACAGTTGTTCTTGCGACATTTTCCCTACATTAAAAACCGGCCTTGTGTCTAACACTGTTCTCGTGCCCATTTTTGTCACTTCCGCTTATGTTATTCTTGGCCTTTCCCTTTTGAACTGGACCTGCTATCTTAATTTTTTGACCAGATTGTTATTGTTTTTGTTGTTGTTGTGATGGTGGTGGTGGTGGTGTTGTTGTTGTTGGTAATGGTGGTGGTGGTGTTGATGTTGGTGTTGGTGGTGGTGTTGGTGGTAGGGGTGTTGTTGTTGTTGGTGGTGGTGGTGGTGTTGGTGGTGTTGGTGGTGATGGTGATGATGGTGGTGATGATGGTGGTGGTGATGATGGTGGTGGTGGTGATTATGGTGGTGGTGGTGGTGATTATGGTGGTGATTATGGTGGTGGTGGTGGTGATTATGGTGGTGGTGGTTATGGTGGTGGTGGTGGTGGTCGTCGTGGTGCGAGTCGAACTTCTGCATAGAGCTCACGAAGATTGTGCCTCATGATTATCTAATGTTCATGAATTCCTCCTCGTTGCTCACAGCTTTTGGTTAACCTGATAGATTGCAGGATTTACAGTCGACACCGGGAACAGCAAGTCTTAGAAGTAGTATGCGAAACGGGGAAGGTTTTATCCAAATACAGAGACAAAGGAATGGCGCAGAAGCAACGTTTCCACTTTCACTCCATTGATTTGCAGTTCTGCGCTTGGAATGCCTTAGCCTGCTACAGAAACGACCAGAGGAAGACGGATCCTAATGCCTACTCTTGAATTTTTAATAGATACCTGTTAAACGGGTATTTCTGACACTACTGCGTTCCCATTTCCCTTACCACGGCGAAGAAGGGATATACTTTAGGGGGAGGGGTGATTCTGTTTTGTCATTGGTTTCCGCATTTCTTTATAGATTCAAGTACATTCAGAAGAGACAATGTGAAGGTTGCCAACATCCGTAAGTAAAAGTGGTGCTATGGAACAGACTGGATTCGAACTTGGCACACACAGGTTGCGATTCTTTTTCATTATCTACTTGGAATTCATTGAGTTTTATTTTTATTTATTATTTATAGAATTGTGTTTTAAAAAAAAGTTTTGTATTTTATTCTACTAAGTGTTATATTTAATTATTCATTGGTAGTTTCGTATTTTTATTTAAAAAGTGTTGCCCTTTGAAGATCGTCCATTGATCGTAGGAGATCTTCGGCGTCTTGAAAAATGAAAACAGAGCGGGGGTGGGGCTGTATTCATCGTTTAAAACGGTGTATTTCCGAAGTCTCCTTTGAAGGAGTTACCCGGGGTCAATTTTATGCGTTTGATGTGATTCATTGAGTTTTATTTTGTTTCAGTACGCTGACGATTCCCTTTGGGTATGGACTTTTTAAACATTTAAAAAGTCAGCCCATCTGGATGAAACCGCGGTACGATTCTGAAATATGCAACATATAGTTTTTAAATAAATTATTTGTATTAGCTCTCACTCTTCTGTGATCGAGCACTTTATTGATTTCTTTTTGATATAACTTGACATATATATATATATATATATATATATATATATATATATATGTATATATATATATATATATATATATATATATATATATATGTATATATATATATATATATATGTGTGTGTGTGTGTGTAAACAAATGCAAGTATTTTAAAAATCACGGAACTTTGTCTTTTAATGATTTTTGGTATTTTGTTTGCCGTGCAAGTTTTCGTATTTTTTAGTCTAGCTGATGAAGAAAAGACCCCTAAGAAGTGACACCACATTGCTCAAAGATCAGACAAAAATAAGGATCTGACCAGTGGGGGTATTGATTTACTCATCTCCAGGAGTTAGGCACAAGGCCAGTTTTTATCTTACTCCCACAAGTAAGATGTGACCCAAGGTCGGGTCGGGAAAGTGAGGTTTAAAAATTGCCTGATTCTGATTATTCCTTTTGGCGAGGAGGCAATTAAATAGGGTTATATCTTTTGGCAACATATAGTTTTTAAATAAATTATTTGTATTAGCTCTCACTCTTCTGTGATCGAGCACTTGCCAACATCCGTAAGTAAAAGTGGTGCTAAGAGCCAAGTATTTTAAAAATCACGGAACTTTGTCTTTTAATGATTTTTGGTATTTTGTTTGCCGTGCAAGTTTTCGTATTTTTTAGTCTAGCTGATGAATAAAAGACCCCTAAGAAGTGACACCACATTGCTCAAAGATCAGACAAAAATAAGGATCTGACCAGTGGGGGTATTGATTTACTCATCTCCAGGAGTTAGGCACAAGGCCAGTTTTTATCTTACTCCCACAAGTAAGATGTGACCCAAGGTCGGGTCGGGAAAGTGAGGTTTAAAAATTGCCTGATTCTGATTATTCCTTTTGGCGAGGAGGCAATTAAATAGGGTTATATCTTTTGGCAACATATAGTTTTTAAATAAATTATTTGTATTAGCTCTCACTCTTCTGTGATCGAGCACTTGCCAACATCCGTAAGTAAAAGTGGTGCTAAGAGCCAAGTATTTTAAAAATCACGGAACTTTGTCTTTTAATGATTTTTGGTATTTTGTTTGCCGTGCAAGTTTTCGTATTTTTTAGTCTAGCTGATGAATAAAAGACCCCTAAGAAGTGACACCACATTGCTCAAAGATCAGACAAAAATAAGGATCTGGCCAGTGGGGGTATTGATTTACTCCTCTCCAAGAGTTAGGCACAAGGCCAGTTTTTATCTTACTCCCACAAGTAAGATGTGACCCAAGGTCGGGTCGGGAAAGTGAGGTTTAAAAATTGCCTGGGCAGCCCCGTCGGCATTCCCCGGTAGGGGCGTCTCAGGCAGTAAGCAATAAACTTACTCCTCCCCAAAGAGGGGAGGCAAAGCCTGTGAGGGGTGGACCTCCTAGAACTGCACAGGACAGACCCATAGACAGGCGTAAATCAAGCCCCGAAGGCCAAGACAATACCAGTCTATGGGGTGCAGTATCCATCGAACAGATACTACACTTTGATCTTAGCCAAAAGGCCAAGGGGTAGCTAGAGTGTCATATCCAGGGTCGGGTTAAGGTATGACAGCGTTTGTACAGTTAAAAAAGGTTCGGGAAAAGAGTAAGCAGAAACAAAAAAAAACAATTTACAAAAATTAACGAGGATATTTTTTTTATAAAATATTTAGAAAACCTTGCACAACAAATAATTTGCGTTGTGCAAGGTTTTCTAAATATTTTATAAAAAAAATATCCCAGTTATTATTGCCATTCCGCCAACGCTTCAAATGTGTGACTGTTCAAAATTTACAAAAATAAGAATGGTAAAAAGTTTGGGTTAAGAATTATTTCAGGGTGAAGTGGGTTAAACAGCTTCACTGAGGATGTCTCAGACAGTTTACCGTCGAGCACGGGATATTTTAAATCCGGACAACTTCTTGTAACCTTGCTCAATTCACGATAAGGTTCGACGACACACATGCTTCTAATTTGTAAAAGGCGGGTAGAGACAGATGTCGTTTCGCGTTTGGATCGCTCTGCTTGCGCTGGTATGTGCAGATGAATGTTTTGCGAATAGTTGCAGGCAGATATGGCAGGAAGGAAGACAGGAACAAAAGATATGACGGCGAGGGGAGTGGAAAACGGTCTGGGAGAAAAAAGAAATTAATAGGATTTACATGTTTTCGACTCTTTTACGCATCTTCGTGTCCGCCATTTTCACAACGGTTCTTCAGGTGGCCTTTGTACAATAATTGCTGAATATCCGAATGGATGAACGCGAAAGCATTTCTCGTTTATCACACCGATATCATAATCGTTAAATCAATAATACAACGTAGTCTTTTTTAATTGCTAACATATTTATTCGCTATAAAAATTACGTGACATATTTTATAGCGAATTAGCCAATAAGAATCGAGGGTGGGAAAAGGGGAACGTGCTGATCTGTAATCTTATCTCAAACGAGACACTTTCACCATAATACCGCATTTTCTCTATGGGCTTGACTACTTAGGAACTCCCCAGCGTTTGATGAATTTCATTTACAAGAAGATGTGAAGCAAGTGACGCTACGCTGTGTTACTACTACCATTTTACGGTGCTCTACTTTTTAACGAGGAGCTTCAAATATAAAATATTTGTTATTGTTTATATCTATGGACGTATACGTTTCGTCTTTTTTCAATCAAGACTCATCAGCATAGAAGTACGACTATTCATCACCGGACACACGATTCGAAACTCTGGACAACAAGTATTTTCCAACTCCCGTCCAACGTCGCTAACCGCTAGGCCAGTTCTGAACAGCTTATAAACAATGATAATTTTAACACGTTAACGGCGGCGAAGCGAAGAGGCATTCAAACTTCTATAAGTGAAGGAACGATGCATATAAAGCAAGTGACGCTACGCTGTGTTACTACTACTACCATTTTACGGTGCTCTACTTTTTAACGAGGAGCTTCAAATATAAAATATTTGTTATTGTTTATATCTATGGACGTATACGTTTCGTCTTTTTTCAATCAAGACTCATCAGCATAGAAGTACGACTATTCATCACCGGTCACACGATTCGAAACCCTGGACAACAAGTATTTTCCAACTCCCGTCCAACGTCGCTAACCGCTAATATATATATATATATATATATATATATATATATATATATATATATATATATATATATATATATATCAGTAGTAAGTTTTTGAAAGGCTGTGGGCAATGCAAATTCCGGGTAAGATGCAAGTTGTAAGGAACAAAAACAATAAATCGATCGAATACGAAATATGATTTACTATTTATTTTTCCTAAAGTCTCACATAACAGCAAGAGTGTTTTTAGCTGTTTGTGTGATGTTCGGGTGAGTAAAAATCATATTTAATATTTCGGGAAAAGAGACTTCCCTTTGTCAAAAGTGATTAAACCAGAAGAAATATATATATATATATATATATATATATATATATATATATATACGCAAACATTATTAAATAACACGGAGTGTTTTTGCTTCATAAGACATTTTTTTTTTCAATTATCCGAATGGTCCATTCAGTCTTTCGGTCAAATTGCTCTATGTAAGTTCCATGTGTTTCTTGTTCCATTTTCTTTTTTTTTTTTTGCGAGTACTTTGATTTGATTCGTCAAATCATCTTCGGTGTTAATTTTGGTTTCTTAAACATTGACTCACGGGATTTATATAGAAATATTTTTTAATTTTTTAATTTTTTAATATTTTTTTATATCTCTTAAAATCTTCTCCGGTTTAAATCTCAACTGTTACTTTTCACCATCACCAATTTTTTTTTCAAACCTTATTAAACCTTCCTTACACTAAATTTAAACAAACATCCATAACACTCTAAGCAAATAACGCGTCCAAACGAGAGTGACATGTGACGTAATATTTTTGAAACAGATGACAACAGAAGCTGAAGAGAGCCGGATGGCTAAGTCCTTCTGTGCTTGAAACCGACGGTACGAATGTTGTACTAATTTTTCTGTACCGATATAAATAAATATTACGCTCATAATTTTTAATTTTTAACTTTAATTCTCAATTAATCAAGCACACTGCTATGATTTTTCTTGCTATATCACAAAGAAGTTATATATATATATATATATATATATATATATATATATAAATATATATATATATATGTATATATATATATATTTATTTATTTATTTAAATAATATAAAGATAATTATTTTATATTAGATCCGTGATACTTTTATGTTCGATATTGGGATAGAGAATTGTTATAGGAAATGTTTAAATAATGAACACAAATGTAAAGTTATTATAATAAACTTGTAAAGTGTTTACATTTGTAAAAAAAAAGGGGGCCTGTGGACGAGTGGTTATAGCCTTTGTCTTTGCGCTGGGCGACCCGGATGCGAATTTTCGGGTCTGAAAACTCCCTCTGTCCACCCAGCAGTAAATGGGTACTCAGGGTAGGTTCAAGGCAGCGGAAGGAGAGGGATGGTCTCCGCCTTCCATATGCTGTGCCCTAGACACGGTGATTCTTAACAAATCACCGCCGCTACGGCCATGGGCAGTGTGCGATGTCGGCAACGACACTCGTGCGCGTCCAGGCTATGCGACCTTTACCGTTACTATATATATATATATATATATATATATATATATATATATATATATATAATTTTCAAGTGTTTAATGTCAGTATTTCGATACGAAAGTCATGTTTGAAAAAGTACCAGAAACAAGTACTAGAAATGGAAAGTAATTTAGCATCTTAATCACAAACACGGCGGCTATCTAGCAAGCAGCCGAGAGAGAACTCAGTATACGTGACCTAGAGTTTTGCATTACGCGGAATGACGGCTTGTTAATTATCTACATACGTATACGTTTCATCCTTACGGAATCGTCAGTGTGATGATAATTATTCAAACTGGTCGCACGATTCGAAACCCTAAACAAGAATAAAGTTTAACTCTAAATCCCGACCGCTAACCGATGCGGCCACCATGAATAATTACATAAATCAGTGGGAGTTTAATTTTATTGTGCCGAGCAGGCGGCGATAGCCAACCGTCGTAAACAGTGTTCAACAAAGGAGGAACATGTATTTATAGCTATGATTTGACGGCTGTGTTAATATATATATATATATATATATATATATATATATATATATATATATATATAAAGGTTTATAACTAAAAGATAACTTTTAGAGACTTGGGTGGAATCTTCACCGTTGGATTTTCTTGCAGATTCTTCTGGATTTACCAATTACATTTGAACCCTATACAACTTGGATCTCCGTGTTTGGTGATATTAATTTTCATTTACACACCCGTTTGAACTTTTAAAAACTTTTTAAAAAGAACTTTTTTTAAGAAAAACTTTTTCCAAATTTTGAATTTTGACTGTTCTTATCTGTCAACTTATCAATCACTACTTCCTTTGATGATAAGATTTTAATCTTTGAAAAGCCGTGCTTAAGGAATGCAATTGAAAGAGAAGAAGAATAAATATTTTTATTTACTAAATGCTCCTTGTTCTGAACAACTGAAGATATTGATCTGTTTCCATTTACAGGTCTAACTATTTTTCATTGACTCACCTTATATATGTATATATGTATACACGTAGAAAGAGAGAGAGAGAGAGAGAGAGAGAGAGAGAGAGGGGGGGAGAGAGAGAGAGCAAAGATCCAAACAAAGCTATTTGTATGCCTAATTTGCATAACTATTTTTAAACAGTTTATAATAAATCATATTTTGGTGTTATTCATTTGTAATTTTATTGTTCTATTTCTGCTATATATATATATATATATATATATATATATATATATATATATATATATATATATATATATATAATAGTTTTGGCGATGTTAACAGTAATTAATTAAAATGATTTAATAAAAAAGGATAAATTACTAAAAACGTTTCTTGAAATATGTTAAGCAATTTTCAAGGGAGGTAATTTATATGAAAACTATTATCATTTTTTAATTATGATATTTATATTAGAGATATGTCATGTAAGCTATACATTGAAAAGGAAAATACTTAACGGAGGATAAATAGCCTTTGTTTGTATTTATCACTCTATCTATATATTAAAATATGTGTGTGTGTGTGTGTGTGGATCGTGTATGTGTGTGTGTGTGTGTGGATCGTGTGTGTGTGTGTGTGTGGTGAACCGTGTGTGTGTGTGTCGATCGTATGTGTATGTGTGTGTGGATCGTGTGTGTGTGTGTGTGTGTGTGTGGATCGTGTGTGTGTGTGTGTGTGTGGATCGTGTGTGTGTGTGTGTGTGGATCGTGTGTGTGTGTGTGGATCGTGTGTGTGTGTGTGTGGTGAACCGTGTGTGTGTGTGTCGATCGTGTGTGTATGTGTGTGTGGATCGTGTGTGTGTGTGTGTGTGTGTGGATCGTGTGTGTGTGTGGATCGTGTGTGTGTGTGTGTGTGTGTGTGTGTGTGTGTGTGTGTGTGTGTGGATCGTGTCTAGATATAAAGACACAAATGTTCGGCCGGAAGTGTCCAAAGTCCCGCAAAATAAGAGCACATTTCGAAGTTAACATCCGGTGAAACGTTGTGCCTATGTCAACCAAGATGAGAATAGTAGTCAGAATAATCCAAATAATGCAAATTATCAATCCTCATCTAAAAAAAATCTAAAATATAAATTATTTCGATGATTTTTTTTTCTTTTTTCTTTTTTTATTTCATTTTCTTTAATCGGTTTTCTTTCTTTCGCCTTTTCTTTTTCCGGATTTTTTAAATATTTGTTTCTTTGTTTGTTTCTTTTTTTTTTCTAACTTATTTCCCGTCTTCAATTGTTTTTCATTCTGTTTCCACCATTTTATTATCCTAGCCTATGGTTTTCTTTGAATCGATTTCTTTTCTTTTTTATTTATTATTTTGTAGTTTTTCTCCTTTTTATTTTTTAAATTCATTCTCGTCACCTCATTTTATTTTCAAACTTGTCCCGTCTCTCTCTCTCTCTCTCTCTCTCTCTCTCTCTCTCTCTCTCTCTCTCTCTCTCTCTCTCTCTCTCTCATACAGCATCATCATCATCATCATCATCATCATCATCATCATCATCATCATCATCATCATCATCATCATCATCATCATCATCATCATCATCATCATCATCATCATCAGTGTCTTTTTATTTCACTCCTGGTGGGGGAACCCCTCCCTGGTTTCTTTCCACCTTGTTTTATCCCTGGCTAGGTGTGGTCAAGTAGGACCTAGCTGGCTGTCGAGGTTTTCTCTCTATAGGGTTTTTGGCCTTCCTCTCGGGGTCCATACTGTCACTCTATATGTCCATCTGTTGTAAATCTCGAAAAGTGACCTGTCAATCTATCTTTTAAAAAATTATTTCACACCTGGTGGAGGAAACTGGTTTCTTTCCATCTTGTTTGATCTCTGGCTAGGCGTGACCAAATAGGACCTAGTTGACTATCAGGGTCGTCTCTCCACCGGGTTTTTGGCTTTCCTCGAGTTCTTTTCCATTGCCTCGGGGTCCATTCTGTCACTCTATATGTCCACCTGTTGTCTGTACATCTCGAAAGTTGACCTGCCCATCCATGTTTAGCTATTCCTATGGTAGTGATGATGTTGTTTACTCCAGTTTGCTGTCTGATCCAGGTGTTTCTTTTTCTATCACGTAAACTGATGCCGAGCATAATGCGTTCCATTTTGTACTGTGCCACTTTTAGCTTTTCTATCGTTGCATTATTAAGTGCCCATGTTTCACTACCATATGTCATAACAGGTATGATGTATTCATTGAACACTTTCTGAATAATGTTCATCGTGGACTTTCTACTCTTCATGATGTTGTCTACTTTCGAAAAGGCTGTCCATCCAAGCGCAATTCATATATATATATATATATATATATATATATATATATATATATATATATATATATATATATATATATATATTACGATGGATCCACATAAAATTTTATAAGGAAATATAATTTTTCATGTATCAATTTTCAGTATTTACGTCAATAGTGCTCGATACGTAAGTAGAGCTAGGTAGTAAGCTATGAAAATATATTTATGGCAATTAAGCTACACAGAGACTCCCCGCGTTTCATCCCCGAGGGGAATCTTCAGGCTAAAATGACTATATATATATATATATATATATATATATATATATATATATATATATATATATATATATATATATATATAGAGAGAGAGAGAGAGAGAGAGAGAGATATTAGCCTGACTATTCCCTACACGGATGAAACGCGGAAGTCTCTGTGTAGCTTAATTGCCATAAATATATTTTCATAACTTACTATCTAGCTTTACTCACGTATTGAGCACTATTGAAGTAAATACTGAAAATTGATACATAAAATATTATATCCTCTGATAACATTGTATCGTGATACATGAAATTATAATAATAATAATAATAATAATAATATATATATATATATATATATATATATAAATTTTCATTCTCTCTCTCTCTCTCTCTCTCTCTCTCTATATATATATATATATATATATATATATATATATATATATATATATTATTTTCCGTCTCGCCTTTCCTTGCCTCCATATCCTTGTTTCCATCGTTTTTTTAATCTTTTTCTATTATTTTCTTTCAATCACATTTCATTCCTTTCTTTTTCTTTCTTTCTTTCTCTCTTTTTTCTTTCTTTTTTCTTTCTTTCTTTCGTTTATATTTTTCTCCTTCTTGATTTATATTTATTTTCTCACTCTCAATTTATTTAAAAACTTTCCCTTATATCCTGTCCCGTCTCCCCCTCCCCCTCTTTCTCTCTCTCTCTCTCCTCGCCCCCATATCCTTTCTTACCGTTAGACTGTTTTCAAGGGGGCAAACAAGTTTCCCACGGTGTATTGTATCTACACCGGGTTATATATTGCTTCGGTCCAACGCCTTCAGGCAACACATACGCAGTCCCGACGACACAACAACCTCGCCCCTGCAACCCACTCTCCGGTCCACAAGAACAACATCCACGCGAAACGGCCCTCGAGCCGTGTGCAGTCCTAAAATATACCAAACTAAGAACCTCGAGTTGATGAAACTTCTTTTGTGACGTATTTACATTGGTCCATGGACGAACGCGTGTATTGGAAAGCAATCATCTGTTTGGCAGCAAAAGAGACATGCACTGTTACATCGTAAAATTAAACGCCGATAAACACAAAAAATAGAACTCATTGCATTTGTACTAGTGATGGGACGATTCAGATACTTTTCCTGATTCACATACAATTACCGATTCTGTTCAAAATTCCCGATTCCGATACAATTACTGATTCTGTTCTAAATTTCCGATTCCAATACAATTACTGATTCTGTTCTAACTTCCCGATTTTAATACAATTACCGATTCTGTTCTAAATTTCCGATTCCGATACAATTACTGTTGTGGGGTACAAATCACCTCTATTGGAGAACTGATGGTATCAACCAGGTATAATAAATACCACTGGTTGCGGAGACTCAGGAGAGACTTTCATACCACGTGTAGTATCTGTTCCGATGGATACTGCACTCTACAGACCGGTATTGTCTTGGCCTTCGAGGCATGATTCCGCCGGTCTGTGGGTCTGACCTGTTCAGTTTTAGGAGGTCCACCCTCTCAGGCTTAGCCTCCCCTCTTTGGGGAGGAGTAAGTTTATGGCTTGCTGCCTGAGGCGCCCCTACCGGGGAATGCCGACGTGGCTGTCCAGGCAATTTTTAATGGCCGGAGCGCTCACCTTCTCAGGCGCTGGCTTTTCAAATCCCACTTTCCGACCTTGTGTCACATACTCCTATTGTGGGTAGGCGTTAAATAACGACTTTCATACCATATTTTACCGCATGTTATGAACCCGTTCATCTCCTACCACATTAGTGGCGTTCTGTATTGTTTTATGATAAATACATTGTTATA
This sequence comes from Sepiola atlantica, assembly GCA_963556195.1. Taxonomy (NCBI): domain Eukaryota; kingdom Metazoa; phylum Mollusca; class Cephalopoda; order Sepiida; family Sepiolidae; genus Sepiola; species Sepiola atlantica. The sequence continues at coordinate 14,397,790 of OY744544.1, forward strand.
TTTTAACCCTATCACTATTTGTGGTTTATTTCTTTGTGACCCCTATCACAGGTCTACAACAATTACCGATACAATTCTTTTTAGATTTCTAAATATTAAGCTATAGAGTTGTCGTTTTTTATGGGCTTTTTTTTTCGGATTTCCGTAAAAAAAAATGTAAACGCAAAATTACACCTGGGGTGATCTATAGATTTTAGTCTTACTGGTAATTTAAAATCAATAAATATTTATCATTTTATCATCAGTACCAGAAATAGAAAAAATATAATTTTAACAAAAACAAATAAACAAAAAAAAAAACAGTTAAAAAATTGTTTTTGGCATCGGAAAATAGAGATAAATGCTTCCAATTCCGATACCGATTCCGATACCAACAAAGATTCCAATTTTTCTAATTCCCGATTCCGATTCACTCATACAATCAAATTTAAATAATCCAATCTATTTTAATAGATAATTCATAAGTCTAAAATGTACACAGAATACAACGGTAATTATAAAAAAACATTTAAAAATAATAAAGTCTATTTTAATAGAATATTTATAAGTTTAAAATGCACACAGAATACAACAGTAATTATAAAAACATTTAAAAATAATAAAGTCTATTTTAATAGAAAATTCATAAGTTTAAAATGTACACAGAATACAACAGTAATTATAAAAAAAACATCTAAAAATAATAAAGTCTATTTTAATAGAATATTTATAAGTTTAAAATGCATACAGAATACAACGGTAATTATAAAAAAAAACATTTAAAAATAAGGGTATCTTTTATTATAATCCGTACGCTGAAAACGCTAAAAAAACAAATATACAACAAATAAAAGTAACTGTCGTCGATAAAAGTTAATATCAAACTGACCTGTGATATTTGTTTGTATTTTTAAACCGTTCCAACTGCTATTTATTAGAAATCAATAGTTTTGTCACACGAACATTGTAAAAAATGGCGCTTGCTCGTAAGGAAGTGAGCAAAAGACGCAATTTTGTCTAGAAAAAATACGAGTAAAAAATGAACAAGAAATTTTTTTTTACATCTAATAAAAACCCATTTATAGTACGTAAAAATACAAACAAATATCATAGGTAAGTAGACAAATATCTCTTCTCGACGTAGGTTAAACTCTCTTGTTGCATATTTATTTTTATAACCCCGTTCTCGTTCGTTTTTTGGACCCCGCCCGCGACTGTACTGACCATTATAAAAGATACCCAAAAATAATAAAGTCTACTTAAATAGAAAATTCATAAGTTTAAAAATATACACAGAATACAACAGTAATTATAAAAACATCTAAAAATAATAAAGTCTATTTTAATAGAAAATTAATAAGTTTAAAATATACACAGAATACAACAGTGATTATAAAATAACATTAAAAAATGATAAAGTCTATTTTAATAGAAAATTAATAAGTTTAAAATATACACAGAATACAACAGTAATTATAAAAAACATTTAAAAATAATAAAGTCTATTTTAATAGAAAATTAATTAGTTTAAAATGTACACAGAATACAACAGTAATTATAAAAAACATTTAAAAATAATAAAGTCTATTTTAATAGAAAATTAATTAGTTTAAAATGTACACAGAATACAACAGTAATTATAAAAAACATTTAAAAATAATAAAGTCTATTTTAATAGAAAATTAATTAGTTTAAAATGTACACAGAATACAACAGTAATTATAAAAAACATTTAAAAATAATAAAGTCTATTTTAATAGAAAATTAATTAGTTTAAAATGTACACAGAATACAACAGTAATTATAAAAAACATTTAAAAATAATAAAGTCTATTTTAATAGAAAATTAATTAGTTTAAAATGTACACAGAATACAACAGTAATTATAAAAAACATTTAAAAATAATAAAGTCTATTTTAATAGAAAATTAATTAGTTTAAAATGTACACAGAATACAACAGTAATTATAAAAAAACATTTAAAAATAATAAAGTCTATTTTAATAGAAAATTAATTAGTTTAAAATGTACACAGAATACAACAGTAATTATAAAAAACATTTAAAAATAATAAAGTCTATTTTAATAGAAAATTAATTAGTTTAAAATGTACACAGAATACAACAGTAATTATAAAAAACATTTAAAAATAATAAAGTCTATTTTAATAGAAAATTAATTAGTTTAAAATGTACACAGAATACAACAGTAATTATAAAAAACATTTAAAAATAATAAAGTCTATTTTAATAGAAAATTAATTAGTTTAAAATGTACACAGAATACAACAGTAATTATAAAAAACATTTAAAAATAATAAAGTCTATTTTAATAGAAAATTAATTAGTTTAAAATGTACACAGAATACAACAGTAATTATAAATAAAAACATTTAAAAATAATAAAGTCTATTTTAATAGAAAATTCATAAGTTTAAAATATACACAGAATACAACAGTAATTATAAATAAAAACATTTAAAAATAATAAAGTCTATTTTAATAGAAAATTCATAAGTTTAAAATATACACAGAATACAACAGTACTTATAAATAAAAACATTTAAAAATAATAAAGTCTATTTTAATAGAAAATTCATAAGTTTAAAATGTACACAGGATACAACAGTGATTATAAAAACATTTAAAAATAATAAAGTCTATTTTAATAGAAAATTCATAAGTTCAAAATATACACAGAATACAACAGTAATTATAAAAACATTTAAAAATAATAAAGTTAATATTATTTGAAGATTCATTAGATTGAATTATGTTTTCGCATTATGCAAGAATCATTATTATTGAATAAGCATATGATTAAAGAGAATTAGTCCATCACGTTCTAACGAAAAAATGAAATGGTCCACCACAGTCGAGGGCGACCCGAAGATTCTTTTTTTATTGCTTACTTATCCGAGATGTAGGGGAGGGCGCCACTCTTTTTCCAGGATTACTTCACTAGCCCTTGATCCTCAACTTATAATGGTGAGTATTTCGCAAGCAGGCATCAAGTATCAGTTTTCAGTATTTTGTCTGACTCGACCGAAGATTGTTCTGATAGGATATCGGACTCCTCTAAATAAGTTCATTTCTTTTAATTATGCATTCAATTCTTTTAATTTGAAGATCAGCTTTTTTCATTTGTTATTCATGTTTTCTAAATTGGTAGTTTGGACATTTTTGGCTTGCAGTTGAGCGTTTCCGAATTTAAAGATGACCTTTTTGGGTTAGTTTGAAACTGAGCTAATTAAATTTGAAATTAAATGTTTCCATTTCTAGTTGAGCTTTTACAGTTTTAAGTTGAGCTTTCTTACTTAATTAAATCTTTTTAAATTTTTTGTTAAGCTTTTTTAATTTGAGGTTGTGATTGCTCTGAAATCCAATTCTTTTAATTTTTAGTTAACTTTTTTTTAATTTGAGGTTGTGATTGCTCTGAAATCCAATTCTTTTAATTTTTAGTTATGCTTTTTTAATTTGAGGTTGAGATTGCTCTGAAATCCAATTCTTTTAATTTTTAGTTATGCTTTTTTAATTTGAGGTTGAGATTGCTCTGAAATCCAATTCTTTCAATTTTTAGTTAAGCTTTTTTAATTTGAGGTTGAGATTGCTCTGAAATCCAATCCTTTTAATTTTTAGTTAAGCTTTGTGAATTTGAAGTTTGAGATTGCTCTGAAA
>OY744544.1:14406445-14463945 GCA_963556195.1 Sepiola atlantica
TAAAACGAACATTTATCATTTTAATGAATAGTCAGTGATTTTTTTTATTGTATGAATTAAAACTTTCTCAAAATAGTCAACAGTGATTTTTAAAACAAAAATTTATCATTTTCATGAATAGTCAGTGATTTTTTTATTGTATGAATTAAAACTTTCTCAAAATAGTCAACAGTGATTTTTAAAACGAACATTTATCATTTTAATGAATAGTCAGTGATTTTTTTTATTGTATGAATTAAAACTTTCTCAAAATAGTCAACATTGATTTTTAAAACAAAAATTTATCATTTTAATGAATAGTCAGTGATTTTTTTATTGTATGAATTAAAACTTTCTCAAAATAGTCAACAGTGATTTTTAAAACGAAAATTTATCATTTTAATGAATAGTCGGTGATTTTTTTTATTGTATGAATTAAAACTTTCTCAAAATAGTCAACAGTGATTTTTAAAACGAACATTTATCATTTTAATGAATAGTCAGTGATTTTTTTTATTGTATGAATTAAAACTTTCTCAAAATAGTCAACAGTGATTTTTAAAACAAAAATTTATCATTTTCATGAATAGTCAGTGATTTTTTTATTGTATGAATTAAAACTTTCTCAAAATAGTCAACAGTGATTTTTAAAACGAACATTTATCATTTTAATGAATAGTCAGTGATTTTTTTTATTGTATGAATTAAAACTTTCTCAAAATAGTCAACATTGATTTTTAAAACAAAAATTTATCATTTTAATGAATAGTCAGTGATTTTTTTATTGTATGAATTAAAACTTTCTCAAAATAGTCAACAGTGATTTTTAAAACGAACATTTATCATTTTAATGAATAGTCAGTGATTTTTTTTATTGTATGAATTAAAACTTTCTCAAAATAGTCAACAGTGATTTTTAAAACGAACATTTATCATTTTAATGAATAGTCAGTGATTTTTTTATTGTATGAATTAAAACTTTCTCAAAATAGTCAACATTGATTTTTAAAACAAAAATTTATCATTTTAATGAATAGTCAGTGATTTTTTTATTGTATGAATTAAAACTTTCTCAAAATAGTCAACAGTGATTTTTAAAACGAACATTTATCATTTTAATGAATAGTCAGTGATTTTTTTTATTGTATGAATTAAAACTTTCTCAAAATAGTCAACAGTGATTTTTAAAACGAACATTTATCATTTTAATGAATAGTCAGTGATGTTTTTTATTGTATAAATTAAAACTTTCTCAAAATAGTCAACAGTGATTTTTCAAACGAAAATTTATCATTTTAATGAATAGTCAGTGATTTTTTTTATTGTATGAATTAAAACTTTCTCAAAATAGTCAACAGTGATTTTTAAAACAAAAATTTATCATTTTAATGAATAGTCAGTGATTTTTTATTGTATGGATTAAAACTTTCTCAAAATAGTCAACAGTGATTTTTAAAACAAAAAGTTATCATTTTAATGAATAGTCAGTGATTTTTTTTATTGTATGAATTAAAACTTTCTCAAAATAGTCAACAGTGATTTTTAAAACGAACATTTATCATTTTAATGAATAGTCAATGATTTTTTTTTATTCTATGGATTAAAACTTTCTCAAAATAGTCAACAGTGATTTTTAAAACGAAAATTTATCATTTTAATGAATAGTCAGTGATATTTTTATTGTATGAATTAAAACTTTCTCAAAATAGTCAACAGTGATTTTTAAAACAAAAATTTATCATTTTAATGAATAGTCAGTGATTTTTTTTATTGTATGGATTATAACTTTCTCAAAATAGTCAACAGTGATTTTTAAAACGAACATTTATCATTTTAATGAATAGTCAGTGATATTTTTATTGTATGAATTAAAACTTTCTCAAAATAGTCAACAGTGATTTTTAAAACGAAAATTTATCATTTTAATGAATAGTCAGTGATTTTTTTATTGTATGAATTAAAACTTTCTCAAAATAGTCAACAGTGATTTTTAAAATGAACATTTATCATTTTAATGAATAGTCATTGATTTTTTTTATTGTATGAATTAAAACTTTCTCAAAATAGTCAACAGTGATTTTTAAAACGAACATTTATCATTTTAATGAATAGTCAGTGATTTTTTTTATTGTATGAATTAAAACTTTCTCAAAATAGTCAACAGTTGTTTTTAAAACGAACATTTATCATTTTAATGAATAGTCAATGATTTTTTTTATTGTATGGATTAAAACTTTCTCAAAATAGTCAACAGTGATTTTTAAAACGAAAATTTATCATTTTAATGAATAGTCAGTGATATTTTTATTGTATGAATTAAAACTTTCTCAAAATAGTCAACAGTGATTCTTAAAACAAAAATTTATCATTTTAATGAATAGTCAGTGATATTTTTATTGTATGAATTAAAACTTTCTCAAAATAGTCAACAGTGATTTTTAAAACAAAAATTTATCATTTTAATGAATAGTCAGTGATTTTTTTATTGTATGAATTAAAACTTTCTCAAAATAGTCAACAGTGATTTTTAAAACGAACATTTATCATTTTAATGAATAGTCAGTGATTTTTTTTATTGTATGAATTAAAACTTTCTCAAAATAGTCAACAGTGATTTTTAAAACAAAAATTTATCATTTTCATGAATAGTCAGTGATTTTTTTATTGTATGAATTAAAACTTTCTCAAAATAGTCAACAGTGATTTTTAAAACGAACATTTATCATTTTAATGAATAGTCAGTGATTTTTTTTATTGTATGAATTAAAACTTTCTCAAAATAGTCAACATTGATTTTTAAAACAAAAATTTATCATTTTAATGAATAGTCAGTGATTTTTTTATTGTATGAATTAAAACTTTCTCAAAATAGTCAACAGTGATTTTTAAAACGAACATTTATCATTTTAATGAATAGTCAGTGATTTTTTTTATTGTATGAATTAAAACTTTCTCAAAATAGTCAACAGTGATTTTTAAAACGAACATTTATCATTTTAATGAATAGTCAGTGATTTTTTTATTGTATGAATTAAAACTTTCTCAAAATAGTCAACATTGATTTTTAAAACAAAAATTTATCATTTTAATGAATAGTCAGTGATTTTTTTATTGTATGAATTAAAACTTTCTCAAAATAGTCAACAGTGATTTTTAAAACGAACATTTATCATTTTAATGAATAGTCAGTGATTTTTTTTATTGTATGAATTAAAACTTTCTCAAAATAGTCAACAGTGATTTTTAAAACGAACATTTATCATTTTAATGAATAGTCAGTGATGTTTTTTATTGTATAAATTAAAACTTTCTCAAAATAGTCAACAGTGATTTTTCAAACGAAAATTTATCATTTTAATGAATAGTCAGTGATTTTTTTTATTGTATGAATTAAAACTTTCTCAAAATAGTCAACAGTGATTTTTAAAACAAAAATTTATCATTTTAATGAATAGTCAGTGATTTTTTATTGTATGGATTAAAACTTTCTCAAAATAGTCAACAGTGATTTTTAAAACAAAAAGTTATCATTTTAATGAATAGTCAGTGATTTTTTTTATTGTATGAATTAAAACTTTCTCAAAATAGTCAACAGTGATTTTTAAAACGAACATTTATCATTTTAATGAATAGTCAATGATTTTTTTTTATTCTATGGATTAAAACTTTCTCAAAATAGTCAACAGTGATTTTTAAAACGAAAATTTATCATTTTAATGAATAGTCAGTGATATTTTTATTGTATGAATTAAAACTTTCTCAAAATAGTCAACAGTGATTTTTAAAACAAAAATTTATCATTTTAATGAATAGTCAGTGATTTTTTTTATTGTATGGATTATAACTTTCTCAAAATAGTCAACAGTGATTTTTAAAACGAACATTTATCATTTTAATGAATAGTCAGTGATATTTTTATTGTATGAATTAAAACTTTCTCAAAATAGTCAACAGTGATTTTTAAAACGAAAATTTATCATTTTAATGAATAGTCAGTGATTTTTTTATTGTATGAATTAAAACTTTCTCAAAATAGTCAACAGTGATTTTTAAAATGAACATTTATCATTTTAATGAATAGTCATTGATTTTTTTTATTGTATGAATTAAAACTTTCTCAAAATAGTCAACAGTGATTTTTAAAACGAACATTTATCATTTTAATGAATAGTCAGTGATTTTTTTTATTGTATGAATTAAAACTTTCTCAAAATAGTCAACAGTTGTTTTTAAAACGAACATTTATCATTTTAATGAATAGTCAATGATTTTTTTTATTGTATGGATTAAAACTTTCTCAAAATAGTCAACAGTGATTTTTAAAACGAAAATTTATCATTTTAATGAATAGTCAGTGATATTTTTATTGTATGAATTAAAACTTTCTCAAAATAGTCAACAGTGATTCTTAAAACAAAAATTTATCATTTTAATGAATAGTCAGTGATATTTTTATTGTATGAATTAAAACTTTCTCAAAATAGTCAACAGTGATTTTTAAAACAAAAATTTATCATTTTAATGAATAGTCAGTGATTTTTTTATTGTATGAATTAAAACTTTCTCAAAATAGTCAACAGTGATTTTTAAAACGAACATTTATCATTTTAATGAATAGTCAGTGATTTTTTTTATTGTATGAATTAAAACTTTCTCAAAATAGTCAACAGTGATTTTTAAAACGAACATTTATCATTTTAATGAATAGTCAATGATTTTTTTTATTCTATGGATTAAAACTTTCTCAAAATAGTCAACAGTGATTTTTAAAACGAAAATTTATCATTTTAATGAATAGTCAGTGATATTTTTATTGTATGAATTAAAACTTTCTCAAAATAGTCAACAGTGATTTTTAAAACAAAAATTTATCATTTTAATGAATAGTCAGTGATTTTTTTTATTGTATGGATTATAACTTTCTCAAAATAGTCAACAGTGATTTTTAAAACGAACATTTATCATTTTAATGAATAGTCAGTGATATTTTTATTGTATGAATTAAAACTTTCTCAAAATAGTCAACAGTGATTTTTAAAACGAAAATTTATCATTTTAATGAATAGTCAGTGATTTTTTTATTGTATGAATTAAAACTTTCTCAAAATAGTCAACAGTGATTTTTAAAATGAACATTTATCATTTTAATGAATAGTCATTGATTTTTTTTATTGTATGAATTAAAACTTTCTCAAAATAGTCAACAGTGATTTTTAAAACGAACATTTATCATTTTAATGAATAGTCAGTGATTTTTTTTATTGTATGAATTAAAACTTTCTCAAAATAGTCAACAGTTGTTTTTAAAACGAACATTTATCATTTTAATGAATAGTCAATGATTTTTTTTATTGTATGGATTAAAACTTTCTCAAAATAGTCAACAGTGATTTTTAAAACGAAAATTTATCATTTTAATGAATAGTCAGTGATATTTTTATTGTATGAATTAAAACTTTCTCAAAATAGTCAACAGTGATTCTTAAAACAAAAATTTATCATTTTAATGAATAGTCAGTGATATTTTTATTGTATGAATTAAAACTTTCTCAAAATAGTCAACAGTGATTTTTAAAACAAAAATTTATCATTTTAATGAATAGTCAGTGATTTTTTTATTGTATGAATTAAAACTTTCTCAAAATAGTCAACAGTGATTTTTAAAACGAACATTTATCATTTTAATGAATAGTCAGTGATTTTTTTTATTGTATGAATTAAAACTTTCTCAAAATAGTCAACAGTGATTTTTAAAACGAACATTTATCATTTTAATGAATAGTCAGTGATGTTTTTTATTGTATAAATTAAAACTTTCTCAAAATAGTCAACAGTGATTTTTCAAACGAAAATTTATCATTTTAATGAATAGTCAGTGATTTTTTTTATTGTATGAATTAAAACTTTCTCAAAATAGTCAACAGTGATTTTTAAAACAAAAATTTATCATTTTAATGAATAGTCAGTGATTTTTTATTGTATGGATTAAAACTTTCTCAAAATAGTCAACAGTGATTTTTAAAACAAAAATTTATCATTTTAATGAATAGTCAGTGATTTTTTTTATTGTATGAATTAAAACTTTCTCAAAATAGTCAACAGTGATTTTTAAAACGAACATTTATCATTTTAATGAATAGTCAATGATTTTTTTTATTCTATGGATTAAAACTTTCTCAAAATAGTCAACAGTGATTTTTAAAACGAACATTTATCATTTTAATGAATAGTCAGTGATATTTTTATTGTATGAATTAAAACTTTCTCAAAATAGTCAACAGTGATTTTTAAAACGAAAATTTATCATTTTAATGAATAGTCAGTGATTTTTTTATTGTATGAATTAAAACTTTCTCAAAATAGTCAACAGTGATTTTTAAAACGAACATTTATCATTTTAATGAATAGTCATTGATTTTTTTTATTGTATGAATTAAAACTTTCTCAAAATAGTCAACAGTGATTTTTAAAACGAACATTTATCATTTTAATGAATAGTCAGTGATTTTTTTTATTGTATGAATTAAAACTTTCTCAAAATAGTCAACAGTTGTTTTTAAAACGAACATTTATCATTTTAATGAATAGTCAATGATTTTTTTTATTGTATGGATTAAAACTTTCTCAAAATAGTCAACAGTGATTTTTAAAACGAAAATTTATCATTTTAATGAATAGTCAGTGATATTTTTATTGTATGAATTAAAACTTTCTCAAAATAGTCAACAGTGATTTTTAAAACAAAAATTTATCATTTTAATGAATAGTCAGTGATATTTTTATTGTATGAATTAAAACTTTCTCAAAATAGTCAACAGTGATTTTTAAAACGAACATTTATCATTTTAATGAATAGTCAGTTATTTTTTTTATTGTATGGATTATAACTTTCTCAAAATAGTCAACAGTGATTTTTAAAACGAACATTTATCATTTTAATGAATAGTCAGTGATTTTTTTTATTGTATGAATTAAAACTTTCTCAAAATAGTCAACATTGATTTTTAAAACAAAAATTTATCATTTTAATGAATAGTCAGTGATTTTTTTATTGTATGAATTAAAACTTTCTCAAAATAGTCAACAGTGATTTTTAAAACGAACATTTATCATTTTAATGAATAGTCAGTGATTTTTTTTATTGTATGAATTAAAACTTTCTCAAAATAGTCAACAGTGATTTTTAAAACGAACATTTATCATTTTAATGAATAGTCAGTGATTTTTTTATTGTATGAATTAAAACTTTCTCAAAATAGTCAACATTGATTTTTAAAACAAAAATTTATCATTTTAATGAATAGTCAGTGATTTTTTTATTGTATGAATTAAAACTTTCTCAAAATAGTCAACAGTGATTTTTAAAACGAACATTTATCATTTTAATGAATAGTCAGTGATTTTTTTTATTGTATGAATTAAAACTTTCTCAAAATAGTCAACAGTGATTTTTAAAACGAACATTTATCATTTTAATGAATAGTCAGTGATGTTTTTTATTGTATAAATTAAAACTTTCTCAAAATAGTCAACAGTGATTTTTCAAACGAAAATTTATCATTTTAATGAATAGTCAGTGATTTTTTTTATTGTATGAATTAAAACTTTCTCAAAATAGTCAACAGTGATTTTTAAAACAAAAATTTATCATTTTAATGAATAGTCAGTGATTTTTTATTGTATGGATTAAAACTTTCTCAAAATAGTCAACAGTGATTTTTAAAACAAAAATTTATCATTTTAATGAATAGTCAGTGATTTTTTTTATTGTATGAATTAAAACTTTCTCAAAATAGTCAACAGTGATTTTTAAAACGAACATTTATCATTTTAATGAATAGTCAATGATTTTTTTTATTCTATGGATTAAAACTTTCTCAAAATAGTCAACAGTGATTTTTAAAACGAACATTTATCATTTTAATGAATAGTCAGTGATATTTTTATTGTATGAATTAAAACTTTCTCAAAATAGTCAACAGTGATTTTTAAAACGAAAATTTATCATTTTAATGAATAGTCAGTGATTTTTTTATTGTATGAATTAAAACTTTCTCAAAATAGTCAACAGTGATTTTTAAAACGAACATTTATCATTTTAATGAATAGTCATTGATTTTTTTTATTGTATGAATTAAAACTTTCTCAAAATAGTCAACAGTGATTTTTAAAACAAAAATTTATCATTTTAATGAATAGTCAGTGATTTTTTATTGTATGGATTAAAACTTTCTCAAAATAGTCAACAGTGATTTTTAAAACAAAAATTTATCATTTTAATGAATAGTCAGTGATTTTTTTTATTGTATGAATTAAAACTTTCTCAAAATAGTCAACAGTGATTTTTAAAACGAACATTTATCATTTTAATGAATAGTCAGTGATTTTTTTTATTGTCTGAATTAAAACTTTCTCAAAATAGTCAACAGTGATTTTTAAAACGAACATTTATCATTTTAATGAATAGTCAATGATTTTTTTTATTGTATGGATTAAAACTTTCTCAAAATAGTCAACAGTGATTTTTAAAACGAAAATTTATCATTTTAATGAATAGTCAGTGATATTTTTATTGTATGAATTAAAACTTTCTCAAAATAGTCAACAGTGATTTTTAAAACAAAAATTTATCATTTTAATGAATAGTCAGTGATATTTTTATTGTATGAATTAAAACTTTCTCAAAATAGTCAACAGTGATTTTTAAAACAAAAAATTATCATTTTAATGAATAGTCAGTGATTTTTTTTATTGTATGGATTAAAACTTTCTCAAAATAGTCAACAGTGATTTTTAAAACGAACATTTATCATTTTAATGAATAGTCAGTGATTTTTTTTATTGTATGAATTAAAACTTTCTCAAAATAGTCAACAGTGATTTTTAAAACGAAAATGTTCATCTTAATGAATAGTCAGTGATCTTTTTTATTGTATGAATTAAAACTTTCTCAAAATAGTCAACAGTGATTTTTAAAATAAAAATTTATCACTTTAATGAATAGTCAGTGATTTTAGTCAGTGGCTTTTTATTGTATGGGCTCGCTTGTTAAATTACCAATATCTCGCAGATCTATTTTGGGAGCAAAAAATTCAGTTTGGTACTTCCGGTTGACTCGGTGGAATGAATGGAACTCTTCAATTATTACGTCCAAGTGACGGTTGAAATGCAGAAGTGCCAATTTAATATTTACTTATAAATATAGTTATAAAGCACCTCTCAGATATTAAAGTGTAGCACCGTGTGGAGATATTAAAAAAACAGACAGTCACTTAGCTATACATGTAAGGTTCAGATTACGTTCGTAGAACCCTTTAGGCGGTCTGATGTTTGCAGCTCGCTGTATTTAAGCATCAATATAACTTAATTTCTCCCGTATCACGTGACAATTTCCGATGGCTGCAAAGATAGAGCGGAGGCGTAAAGAACTTTGGTGGACTCTGTGAACCGTGTTCGCGCCTTGTGACTGTCTCTTTAATTAATACTCCCCTACAGTGATGATACGATGTTGTTTGTAGGTGAAATATAATTTAATATATATATATATATATATATATATATATATATATATATATATATATATATGGGAAAATGAAAAAGGAAAACCAAGAAATGGATGTTTTTTATGTGTACATATAAAAAACATCCATTTTTTGGTTTTCCTTTTTCATTTTCCCATCACGTCGGATTACCTTCATCCTTCTATTCCCATATATATATATATATATATATATATATATATATATATATATATATATATATATATATATGGATGACAAACCTGTCTTGATAGAACAATATTAAATTAAAAAAACAAATACTTGTTTGTTTCTTCTAAAGTTTGATAAATGCCCGTATACTGAAATCATATGCCCTTAATAGGGTTAAGATGAAAATTCATATACACTTAATGTACAAAAGCAAGGAAATAATTATATATATATATATATATATATATATATATATATATATATATATATATATATATATATATATATATATATATATACAGGGTGGGCCAAAATAAGGGTCCTATCTTTAAATTTGAATAACTTGAATTTGAATAACTTCCACAAAATAAAAGTTAAACTCACCAAACTTTATGTGTGTGTAGACTGACCCTTCCGAGATTTTTTGAAATAAACAAAACAAATTTTAGCCGAAAAACACTTCTTAAAACTTACAAAAACTAAAGTATTGTTTTTTACACTGTTTTGAGTTTTTTAAGCAAAAATAATGTTTTCTAAATGAGGGTACGTTCCTTAGGGCTAATACGGCTCATGCTTGCTTCGGAAGGGGTCCTTTACTTATTCTAAAAAAAAAATCAAAAAAAAATCAATAAATAAAAAAGTTATGAATTTTTACAAATAGGACCCTTATTTTTGCCCACCCTGTATATATATATATATATATATATATATATATATAATTATTTCCACAATCAGACAACACCTCAACCCATAACCCGTGAAAGAAACAAACCGGAAGTACTAGACTCGAGTTTCGCCCTCCTTTGGGCTCATCAGTAGAACACATCCGAACTCAGGATTCGAAACCCGAGTCATTTGCATGCGAAGCGAGTACTCTGCCACTGAGCTACCTCGCTACATACAATAATGTCTATTAATTTACACCCCTTGTTGAGAAGAGTAGGTACATTCCACAGTCGGCCTTCGCCGCAGTTTGCTTAATCTTGATTTGTTCATGTCATTTTCAAGGTGGAATTTTGATAGTGATTTTAAGGTAGAACTATAAAAAGAAAAAATGGTTTAGACTAAAATTCAAGATGGATGACAAACCTGTCTTGATAGAACAATATTAAATTTAAAAAAAAACAAATACTTGTTTGTTTCTTCTAAAGTTTGAAATATTGTTTACATAATAACAAGTCTGTATAAAATGGATTATTCAATATGACCAGCCTTGTGCCGTTCTTGACTAAAGAGACTCTCATCCCAGATTCGTTTAAACAACACACGAATTTATAACACACCAAACTACGACATGAAGAAAAGAAAAAAACAGGTATTTTAATGTATCTTTATTTGAAATTCTGATGAGGAAGTATATCTTCGAAAATTAAATTGAAGGAAAAAATAAAAGTTACTAAAACTAAAATGCATTATATGGCGTTCTAATTGCTCATTTTTATTTTTAATAATTCATATTACCATAAAAAGTTATGTTATTCTTGTTTTAGAAAGCATTGTTTATATGGTAATATGAATTATTAAAAATAATAATGAGCAATTACAACGGCATATAGTTTACCATATAAACAATGATTTCTAAACGAATACTAACATTTCTTATTACAATTTGCATAGCCTTGTGCCGTTCTTGACTAAATAGACTCTCATCCCACATTCGTTTAAACAACGCACGAACTGAATACACACCTGAAAACGTCATGAAGAAAAGAGAAAAAAAACAGGTATTTTAATGTATCTTTATTTGAAATTCTGACGAGGAAGTATATCTTCGAAAATTAAATTGAAAAAAAAATTAATAAAACTAAAATGCATTGTATGGCGTTTAATTGCTCATTATTCTTTTTGTTTTAATAATTCATGTAAAACGTTTTGTTCGTCTTGAAATGAAAAAAAAATTCTAATTTAATTTTTAACATGCATAAAATTTAACTTTTATGTGGACGTGTCGAAGCCATTTTTTTAAAACAATTCGTCAGCAATAAAATATTATCGACCAGAAATTCTGTTAAAACTTCAAAGTGTAGTATCTGTTCTGATACTATATTTCATCTTTTCTGTCCTCGGTCAGTAAATGAGAAATCCTTCTCGACTGAGACAATCCAAATTTTTGTCTCAATCTAGAAACCCCCCTTTTGGGAAGCTGGATTCCCCCCACATAAAAAACAAACAAGACGCTTCGAAGAGAAGCGTCATTACACGCCAACACATGGACATATGTGTTGGCGTGTCATTTCTGTCTTGGATTATTTACTGTTTGATCGGCACATGTTCGTCTTTAACCACTGTCCGTTTTTCACAACTTTTTACTGACCATTTTTCTTTTTTTTTTTCGGTGTACATTTATCTATCAGGCTGCTAGAGAATTCCGGCGTTTTGGGAATTTTTTTTCAAATATTTTACATTTTAGGAGGGGGGATCAGTTTCCAATGTTAATTCAACGTAGACTGATCCCCCTCTTTTTGACCATCTCAATTTTTTTAAAAATCTTTTTCGGTGTACGATTACCTGTCATGTCAATAGAGAATTCCGGGGGTTTTGTAAATAAATTTTTTAAAATTGTGATTTTAAGACGGGGCATCAGTTTTCAATGTAAATTCAACGTGGACTGATCCCCCTCTTTTTAACCATCTCAAATTTTTAAAATTATTCTTCTGCTTACAATTACCTATCATGTCACGAGAGAATTCCGGCGTTTTTGGAAAGAAATTTCAAAAAAATGAGATTTTAAGACGGGGGATCAGTCTTGTTCGTCTTTTACCATAGTTCGTTTTTAACAACTTTTTACGTCTTAAAATCTCATTTTTTTGAAATTTCTTTCCAAAAAACCCGGAATTCTCTCGCGACATGATAGGTAATTGTAAACAGAAGAATAATTTTTAAAATTTGAGATGGTTAAAAAGAGGGGGATCAGTCCACGTTGAATTTACATTGAAAACTGATCCCCCCGTCTTAAAATCACAATTTTTAAAAATTTCTTTCCAAAACCCCCGGAATTCTCTATTGACATGACAGGTAATCGTACACCGAAAAAGATTTTTTTAAAAATTGAGATGGTCAAAAAGAGGGGGATCAGTCTACGTTGAATTAACATTGGAAACTGATCCCCCCTCCTAAAATGTAAAATATTTGAAAAAAAATTCCAAAAACGCCGGAATTCTCTAGCAGCCTGATAGATAAGTGTACACCGAAAAAAGTTGTGAAAAATGGTCAGTAAAAAGTTGTGAAAAATGGACAGTGGTTAAAGACGAACATGTGCCGTTTGATCTATTAATTGTTTGGTGGTTATGTCGTTTTCATGGTGATTTGAAGGCAAAAATATAACTCCTAGACTAAAATCCAGACAGTCGGGGGATTTTAAACCTGTTACAGAATAAGCCTAGACTCCGCTAGCTTAACGTCACAAGAAATCAAGGGAGGCGCAAGAGCGCTCTATCCCGTAATACACTTCACGAATGGCCTACGCTGGAAATCTCATTTCTTTGATCAATCATAACTCAAAAACCAATAGACCAAATTAGTTAAAACTTTGCACAACATTTTTATTTGATAGGTTCTATAAGTGTGTAGAATTTCAGCATCATTAGCCAAGGCAACCCAGAGATCCAGAAAGTTCAATCATTAAATCATGAAATCATGTTATCTGTGTGTACGTACGTACGTACGTACGTACGTACGTACGTATGTGCCACCCTGTATCTCATCAACTATTTGATGGATTCAGCTGATTTTTGGCAGAGATAGAGCTTCTAGGGTCTAGTTGATGGCATTTTAATTTCAGTTTACCATATACCTTAGTTTTCCAGAAAATTCCAAAAGACCTTATGAGAAGGCATTGTATTGAGGCATAGCCTTTACAAAAGTAGTGACATTCCATGATAAATGCCAGTATACTGAAATGATATGCCCTTAATAGGGTTCAGATGAAAATTCATATACACTAAATGTACAAAAGCAAAGAAATTACCAAATTTTTACACTTTTATTGTCATTAATGGTATGACTACATATCAACCAAACCATTTCATTATCACATCACTACAGTATACATCTCTATGCATGAGTGGATGAAGTGTGTGAGGTGCGCTGAAGAAAAATTCCTACCGGTAAAATACATAGCCCTGTTGTGCTCGCATACCCTTAATGACAATAAAAGTGTAAAGATTTGGGAATTTCCTTGCTTTTGTACATTTAGTGTATATGAATTTTCATCTTAACCCTATTAAGAGCATATGATTTCAGTATACTGGCATTTTTCATGGAATTAATATGTATAGCTAAGTAACAGTCTCTTTTTACCCTAGTCGCATGTTCGCTTAACATAACACGTTTTGTTTGTCTTGATACAAAATTAACTCTTATGCTTATCTGTGGACTCTTATCAAATAATATCAACGAGAAATTCGATTAAACTTGTTTCTTTTTGTATATATATATATATATATATATATATATATATATATATATATATATATATATATATATATATATATATATAGTCTCGGAAGTTTCTCAACCATTAAAACTATATTAAAAAAAAAACAAAAAAAAAAAACTTATAGTCCCAAGTCTTCCAATTGAAAATCACTCATGTAAGTCAATTTATTTTAGTTTATTTCTAACACTATTTTAAGGGATCATCAGTTGTTTACCATTAAAAACTGTTTCGGGAATTTAAAAACAAGACAGTATTTAATTTCATGGCTTCCCAGCAGAGTTGATCAGACCCCACTTCCCTTAAAAGACAAAAACATAAACGTTCCTTATACTAAATCTACGTTTTGTTCCATATAAATGTTTTGCTAACTTATATTAGTTATTTAAGACACACACAAAAAATTGTCTTTACCTGTGCTGTTCGTCTGTCTAATAAAATTTATCCGTTACTTACAAAAATGTTGCTGCATTTTAAAGTGTTTGGACGATCCCATGACACTATTATTTAAGTGATTATTATATATATATATATATATATATATATATATATATATATATATATATATATATATATATATATATACAGTTATCCACTGACAGCTGTTTCGCCGTATCG
The DNA here is from genome assembly GCA_963556195.1 of Sepiola atlantica. NCBI lineage: Eukaryota > Metazoa > Mollusca > Cephalopoda > Sepiida > Sepiolidae > Sepiola > Sepiola atlantica. The sequence goes on from OY744544.1 coordinate 14,421,188, forward strand.
TGGCTCTTCAGTGTGTCTAGCCGTGTCAAGCATTTTCAGAAAACCCGATGGAACTGTGATCAGCAGTCAGGAATCTTACCTTTACGCTACAGCTTTCGGTATTTACATACTTCCAACATGAGTATAATGTGGCACAAGGCCGTAACGTGGGGAGAGTTGCCTCTAAAGAAAGGTCACTCTTTATTTTATTACCTGCAGTAATGTCCTTGCGGTAATGGTCCTCTGAGGAGAAGATTTTCTCTGACAACTCATGAGTTAAAGACGCAATATCACTCATTGTTTTTGAACTTTAATGAAATCTGATTAATTTCTAATTTTATTATGTCATTCAATTAATATTATTGCTCTATACACTACATTGAGCTTTGTTTTAATTCTGATAGTCTACTGGTTAAAGATATTATTTATATCTTTAAAGTATTATCCTACTCTCTCTCTCTCTCTCTCTCTCTCTCTCAATATATATATATATATATATATATTAGTTTTTTGTGTCAGAAGGTTCTTCATGTGTGTAATAATATTCTAAAACAGTTCAAATATGTTTTATTGATAGAGAAAAAAAAAACAATGATTAAAACATTGAATTAAATATATATATTTATGAATAAAATTTAAATCTTTTACACATTTGACCCCCTAGAGTAAATGTGGTATTGTGGTGACTAATGATTCTAGCAAGGAGTAGCATATACAGAGGATAACCAACGACATTCCACAACCCAGACAATTGATAGCCTTGTGCCTAATTTGTTTACAATTTAAATGGTATTTTTATATATTTTGCAATAAAATAATTAAAAGTATAATATCTGTTCTGATACTACATTTTTTTCTTTGCTCGGTCAATAAAGGTGAATGAGAAATTATTTTATACTGAGACAATTTTAATTTTTCTCCCAATCCAGAGTGCCCCTTTTTGGGGAGCTTGATTTTCCTCACATTAAAAACCGAACTTCTGCCTGACACTGTCCTGTCCTCTTGGGGAGGCAAGTAAATAGAAATAGTAAATAAAAATGTATGAAACAGAGTAATGTTTATTTACTTGAACGTAGCAATAACACAACTGAACTATTCATTTTAGAGACTTATATTTTTATTTATTTTTTTATTTTTTACATATTGAATAAAATTCACTTTCAGTATAAATCGAGGTACTTAGATCGATCTTGACCCAGTTTTCGCGAGTTTATTGTCGGAAGCGTTCGGCTATCATACGCAAACGCCCGAGAGATGACGAACGAATTTGTACCAGGCGACAATTTTGATACGGTGCTGCGTCCTATGATTTTACGTTATATTTTCAACAAATTTTCTAAAAGAAAAAAAAAGAAAAAAGAAAAACATAGCGAAGTTACTGTGATAAAATAAATAGTTTTTGTTATTTTGATACGTTGCTTCGTCCTATAATTTTTAGTTATAGTTGCAAGAAATTTTTAAACAACAAAACAAATAAAACAAGCAAAACAGCGAAATTACTGTTATCAAATAAATATTTTAAACCCTAAACCCTAAACCCTAACCATAAACCCTAAACCCTAAACCCTAAACCCTAACCCTAAACCCTAAACCCTAAACCCTAAACCCTAAACCCTAACCCTAAACTTAACCCTAACCCTAACTCTAACCCTAAACCCTAAACCTAACCCTAACCCTAAACCCTAACCCTAAACCCGAAACCCTAAACCCTAACCATAAACCCTAACCCTAAACCCTAAACCCTAACCCTAAACTTAACCCTAAACCCTAACCCTAACCCAACAACAAAATAAACAAAACAAGCAAAACATTAAAATCATAGGACGACAAGAAACTCATGGAAACTGGGTCAAGATCGATATAAGTACCTAAATCGAATCGTGTTCCTTTCTTTGCTATTTTTAAAATGCGATTTTTAAAGTGCTTTAAAAGAAAAGAAAAAAGGCTCTCATTCATTACTCACAGTCTGACTGTTCGACAGATCTCGTTCGCTACCTACTAGCATGACGTCATTTTTCAGTGCACAGGCCTTAGTTTACTTTACGACAACCACGCCAGAGTGCGTTTATCCTTGTGCGCTGGCTTCTCAAAACCACATCTGACCTTGTGTCTAACCTACACTGGAAAGAAGGTAAATAATACGTCGGAAGTGAGTTGCACTTCCTGTTCATTGTATATTTTGAACGTGAAGCACAAGTATATAATTAACTAAGAGTAGCGAAACACGTTTTCCGTCACGGGGAATCCGGTGTAGCTCTAAGTAGAACCGGAAGTAGCTGCAACCTTAGGTTCTTTATTAGTTTATCAGGATATCAAGGCAAGTTCGTGACTTCAACTTCATGTACGAAACATATTGTTCGTCGAGAACTATCAAGATAAGCCAGTAGGCACCTTTTGGCTTAAAGCACAGATGTGAAAAGAACAAGTGTAAAACCTTAGGCAGAAATGACGAAAAAAATAATATCCTTCGCCAGTGTTCTCACCGATATTCATATGCATATAAAAGAACGTCTTAATCCGTGACTTAAAAAAAAGAGAAAACGTCTCAAACTGGAAAGTTAACAAAAAACAAAAAGCGGGGGGGGGGGAAGAAAACGTCTCAAACTGGAAAGTTAACAAAAAACAAAAAGGGGGGGGAAGAAAACGTCTCAAACTGGAAAGTTAACAAAAAACAAAAGGGGGGGGGAAGAAAACGTCTCAAACTGGAAAGTTAACAAAAAACAAAAAGGGGGGGGGGAAGAAAACGTCTCAAACTGGAAAGTTAACAAAAAACAAAAAGGGGGGGGGAGAAAACGTCTCAAACTGGAAAGTTAACAAAAAACAAAAAGGGGGGGGGGAGAAAACGTCTCAAACTAGAAAGTTAACAAAAACAAAAAGGGGGGGGAAGAAAACGTCTCAAACTGGAAAGTTAACAAAAAACAAAAAGGGGGGGGGGAGAAAACGTCTCAAACTGGAAAGTTAACAAAAAACAAAAAGGGGGGGAAGAAAACGTCTCAAACTGGAAAGTTAACAAAAAACAAAAAGTGGGGGGGAAGAAAACGTCTCAAACTGGAAAGTTAACAAAAAACAAAAAGGGGGGGGGGAAGAAAACGTCTCAAACTGGAAAGTTAACAAAAAAGAAAAAAAAAGTAATAAAAATCTTTTTTTTATAGAAATCAGAAATACAAAGAAAATAAAAGTCGCATTATGAAAACGGATTGAAGGTTAGTTTGTTTGACGTACTATCTTCTTTCTCAATTCCCCTCAGTACTTGAAATGGATTCGTCCGACATGTTTTTTTCATCGCTAAAACGGACGGTTATATATATATGTGTCCGGTTTTACAAGGCGCTGATGAGGACACGTATTTGAGTTCATTTTTAAAAAAATAAGCAATTCCTAAACGTCTCGGAAATGATCGTACGCCTAACCTTTGTTTATCTTGAATTCTTTGAACTGTAATAAAGAATATAGTGAATTTATTTATTTCTACTTATACTCTCTCTCTCTTTCTCTTCCTCTCTTTCTCTCTTTCCCTCTCTCCCTCCCTCTCTCTACTATCTCTCTCTTTCTCTACTATCTCTCTCTCATATATATATATATATATATATATATATATATATATATATATATATATATACACAAATTATGTTGAATATGACAGACAACTTATGTCTGGATATCCATTGTGATGATTCTTTCCATTTGCCGAATTATGGTCTTTGTTTCGGTGAGGAATTGGCCGATGAATCTGCCATAACTTTAGGGGTCCCAAGTACTTTCAGGCCCATCCGGGTCCATCGTCAAGGGAATCAGATGAATACCATGGTGTTAGTGCTAATATTAATAGGTAGTTTTGGCGGGAATTATGATATTAATACGGAACTAACGTTAGAACTATAAACATTTTAGAATGATATCACTTGTGTTAAAATTAATTCTGTTAATGGCTGCTTTTTGTTTTGATGTATAAGGGTTCTAATATATAGAGTTTTTATTTATTATTCCAACCGAAACAAACACCCTGATTCGAGAAATGGAAAGGACTCACACAAGGATATCCGGAAATAAGTTGTCTATTATATTACCCAACATTTGTATTACAGAGAACATGCTGCCTATATATATATATATATATATATATATATATATATATATATTAGTACTTCATGTATCCACATAAAATATTATAAGGAGATATAATTTTTTATGTATCAGTTTTCAGTATTTACTTCAACAGTGCTCGATACGTAAGTAGAGCTAGGTAGTAAGCAATGAAAATAAAAAACTAGACGCACATAGGGCTTGTACACATTAGAACTTATTTCGACCTAGATCGGTCTCATCAGATGTATAACCAACCGCATTTAGAACATGAATGCGATATATACTTCCGTCATAAACAGTAAAGGCGATACATACTTCCATCATGAACAGCAAAGGCGATATATACTTCCGTCATGAACAGCAATAGCGATATATACTTCCGTCATAAACTGCAAAGGCGATATATACTTCCGTCATAAACAGCAAAGGCGATATATACTTCCGTCATAAACAGCAAAGGCGATATATACTTCCGTCATGAACACCAAAGGCGATATATACTTCCGTCATAAACACCAAAGGCGATATATACTTCCTTCAGAAACAGCAACAGCAAATGCCATATATACTTCCGTCATGAACAGCAAAGGCGATATATACTTCCGTCATAAACACCAAAGGCGGTATATACTTCCGTCATAAACAGCAAAGGCGATATATACATCCGTCATGAACAGCAAAGGCGATATATACTTCCGTCATAAACACCAAAGGCGGTATATACTTCCGTCATAAACAGCAAAGGCGATATATACTTCCGCCATAAACAGCAAAGGCGATATATACTTCCGTCATAAACAGCAAATACGACAGCAACTTTATTCTATAGGGTGGTCATTAGAAGAGCAGGAAAATTTGAGGGTGTAAATTTTATCGCTTAAATTTTATTTTGTTTAAATTTTATTGCGTCTGGCTTATTCACATCTTCGATTTGCACGGACGCCATTTTGAGCATCTGCGAGTGTATTATAATAATCTTTGGAAAACTTTCTAAAACTTATTCTTTGTAAAAATAAATTACCGTTTGGCAAATCTCCCGCTTTTCTAGCGACCACCTTGTATTTAATTTTATTTATAACAAACCCCCATAACGAGGTTAAGCACAACTTTTCTTGGGTTTTATGATTTTACGATGAATGTTACAACGATAATAATTATTCAATCCAAACACGCAAATTTGTTTTAACTTTGTCATTTATATCATTTGAAATTACAAATCGCATATACTACATGTTTGTCTTCCGTCTTCTGTTATAAACTGACCACTATTATTCCGTCTTTTCCCCCCTGATAGTTAGCGTAAACTGGGGTATTAAGTACAACCTATTTTATTGTTTCTATGTTTCAACTGCATAAAAGATCGTTTTCAAATCTTCTTTTGACTATCATGGGCAAAATATATTTGTGATGCCTTTGTTTAAACAAATACCAGTTTACATGTGCTCCTCAGAGAAGAAAATATGTTTATTGTATTATTTGTATTATTTAAAAACTCAGGTTAGCTTTTCACAAATTTCAATCACCTGGGGCAATAGACACCATCTCCCAGGGCATTAAGCACCGAGGCTACTGCGTGCAAAAATCACAGAGCGATTCCTCATTTTGGAGGTTTTCAAGTGAAATGTTGCTGATGGTGCACTGCATGTGACACCAGGAATCACATATGCCACACTGAACCCAGTTAATCTCACCCCTCTACCACATCTGCAACATTCCTTAGTGCAAGAATCCCCCGATGTTGGCAGTGGGCTTCCTGATCGTGATTGTAATGGTTTATCCTCTACTGGTGTTTTTGTACCCCTACCTTTCTCTTTCCTTTCCATCTGCTACGCTGTCTGGATGCTGTAGCAACCCACTGAGCAACAGATGTCTCCATGGGTCTGGTGATACTTTCCTCTGCTGTGAGGCCCTCCCCATATCGAAAACGCTGTATTCCAGCTGATCTCCCTCTTGCTGCAGATTGAAAGTGAACAATCACTTGTTTAACAAGCCGCGCGTGCGTGGTCCCCCTCTGTATGTGACTCGATGTGGCGAGTGTAAAATGCAATAAATTTGGGCAATTTGGGGCATTTTTGACCCCCCCTTTGACCCCCTGGGGGCGTGAACCAGAATTTTTCTGAGGTCAAGGATGCTCATTTTATATCCAGAACAATTGCCTCTACATTTTGGCCAAGTCTCAGAAAAATTGAATGGATGGATCAAACGTTATGGGAGAAAAAGGTCATTTTTTGCCATTTGGGGGGCTTTCGACCCCCTGGGGGCGCGAACCAGACTTTTTCTAAGGTCAGTGATACTTATTTTCTATTAGGAACAATTGCCTCCACATTTTGGTCAAGTTTCAGAGAAATTGAATGGATGGATGAAAAGTTATGGGGCAAAAAATGTCATTTTTTTGCCATTTCGGGGCCTTTTGACCCCCTGGGGGGCTAGCCAGATTTTTTTCAAAAATCGGAGAATGTCACTTTCTAACCTGAGCAAAGTTACAACTTCATGCAAAATTTCAGAGAAATTCAATGGATGGTTGTGGAGAAAAATCCGGACGGACGGACATGTCTCAAAACATAAGTCCCCCGATTTAAAAAATCGGGGGACCAAAAATAAAGTATTTCAATGAATTAGATAGAAGATAATGAAGTCAACAAGGAAACAGGCATGTCTGACGATGGGGACCCTGGGTTGGGGGAAGTGCAGACACTGAGGAAGCTGGTGTGAAGAAAGATGTAGAGGGTGCTGTTTTAGCATTGACACAAGGATGATTTGGTAGTTTGGTAGTTTTGTTTTACGGCATATCAACCCTTTTTGGGTTATTTAATGCCGAATCTGGTCTTGTTTTCTTCTCTTTTTTGTTTCTTTCCCCTTTTAATATCTGTTTCTATTTAACCCATAGTTGGGACCCTAACAGGTACTACCACTCCGGGTCAGGGTGGACCTGGGAGCAATGGTAATTAAGAGGAGGCTCCACATTCCCCAAAGTCCGTAAGCCGGATCTCACCATCGGATGTAGTTTAAGGTCATATCCAGGACCGGGAGTAGGGTAGGAAAAATAAAAATAAAAAAGGGAAGGGAGAAAGGGAGAGGGGCTGTTGTTTTTGTTTTTGGTTTTGTAGAACATAATTAAGTTTTACAAAAAAAAAAAAAAAGAAAAAAAAAAGAACGTCAATGTAGGTGAATTTCGTCTCAGGGAGCCACAGGGCAGCCTGATCTGGTATCACCAGCACAAGGATGAGATTCTACAATCACCATTTGGGCATTGAACGGACATATGCATGTGCAACTGATTCCTTTCTACTTTATTTTTCACTGGTCTTGTGTAAGTTTGGCCAAACTTGAGGAGGAGGGACTGTCATTTCAGTGTACAAGGCCTGAACACGACACAATCAAATGGCAGCAGGTGGTCTGTCATGTGACCCGGAAATCGCAGCAGCACAACGAGGGCCAAAGAAAACTATGATACATGACCATCAAAAGCAAGAAGACAGGCCTTTTAACTGACGTCACGTGTGTGGTTCGGGAAAATATTTTCAAACTAGTCTAAAAATTGCATGATCTCCATCCATCCTTTTGAACTGCCTGTATATGCAGCACCTTCTGATCCACCCTGTGGCCATGCCTGGTAGAGCTTTTTTTACCTTTGTAGAAAACATTGCCGGCAGAATTTTTGTCAATAACCTGGGCCATTCAGTGCTCGAAGTGTGCAAAGGTTAAGTTGCATGCGGCCTGAGAGTGGCCCGGTGTGTTTGTCGGTTGATAGACGATGAGGGACCTTTGTTTTTTTATCTCTGTTTTTTTTTATCCTTTATTTCCCTCATTCGTTTTATTAAACTGTTCGTTCTCTCTTTTCGTCGTCACGAGAAAAAAAGCAGTTACTGAAAATCCGTCATACAGACAAGACGTGCCCAGCGCTGGCGATTAGAGTTTTGTGTGTTTCGAAAAGCAGTAATGAAAGTAAATACTATTTTTATATAAAATCCCCTGTCCACTTTTTAAGTTACTATGGGTTTTTTAAAAAAGTCTGCAGAGAATGAATGACTAACCTAAATACGACTAATTATGAAGTAATTTGTCAGCGATAAATCAATGATGCACGGCTTTTGCGAGAATGCAAAGTGATTTGTAACGGATATCTAAAGAATCTGAGTGTACTGGGAATCTGTGGAGACTTGTTATCACTCATATTCTAGGGAACAACACATGTCCTTGTCATTGTTAGTCATTAAGTTTTGCATAATTAGCCTGAGTCGCTCCAGATCTGACCGGTTAGTGATACAGAATTGACAGCTTGTTTCCCTGCTGTTTTCGACTGGTAGTACAAGATCCATAACTCTTAGGTAGCGCTAAGAACAGCTGCTCTATAAAAAGTTGTATAATATCATAGTAGTAGTAGTGCGATCTCATGCATAGAAAAACACCATGCTCTTATATTTGGTGGATTTTCCCAAAGCTATCACCTCATAAAAAGGGTAGGCTGGGCACAATGGAGCACGTTGGAACTTTTAAACATTTTACCAGGGTGTCACTTTTATCAAAGGCAAAGATTTACTTACTTTTTATTTTAAAAGTGCAAATACCATAACCTTAATGAAATAGAATGAAATAGTTGTCTTGATCATTCAAGGGAAATATCCAGGGGCGTAGGATCAAGCTAAAGGATGTAGAATCCTTCCTCCACGTAAAATCACTAGATATCTTAGCACTATGCGAAACAAAACATCTGCAAGTGACCCTGATAAATCACAGGTAAATTAAAATAAAATGGAATTAGAACCGAACACAGCTAGTAAAAGAGATGGGCGATATTAAGACACAATCAAGGAAGCTTTCTTTCAGAAACTATATTTTATTAAATAAATATATTTATTAAAACGTTTTAATCTATTGATCCTTACTTCCTGTGAATTAGCTGTCGCTGTTTACTAAATTGCACAAATGCCAAAGTTAATTTTCTATGTTTTTATTAACATTACTGTGTCTGTAAATGTATATTCTTTTTTTCTATATCAATTTACTTTACAAGTCAAAATCAAAATCTTGAATGAGTTATAACGATTCAAAAGATTTACATATTATTTTAGGACACTGTATATTATGTTTTCTTATTCGACTAGCAATTGGACTGGGTTAGAACTCGGAACAGCCGATTCAAATGGCGCGTTATTTTCAGAAATAGTAAAACAGCAATATATGTGAATCAGATTGTTGCGATATTTTAACTCGCTTTGTTATTTTTGTTAATAATGGATTCCGCGATATAATTAGGTGCTCACTAGAGGGCCCACGTATAGTTTCCACAGCATCTTTACTGAAAATGAATCTATGAAAGAGACAGGGGTGGAACATGACACACGGAGTCGTTTCTTTCTCTTAATATCTACTCCAGCACGGCCAACTCGCACATGGCTCGTGATTAATTTGATATGGGAATCTAAAACTGACCTCTGCAATTCAAGACGGTGACATTTTTTTTTACAATTGATTAAGCACGAAACTCCTTCTCATTGTTCAACGACTTCAGCCCTAAACTAATATCAATTGAATGACAAGAAATGGAAAGGAAATAATACTAGCGAAAATACTCATCCACGGAAGGTTCCAAAATTTATTTGTAATTGTTATATTTATTTATTTATTTTAACGATCATCACTTCATAAATTAAAAAGAATATTTTATTTGCTGCAGATCACTATGAGATTTATTGTAGCAATGCACTAAAAACATCATCAGTCCACGCGATTTTCAGAAGATTTGAAACATATATATTTGATAAAGAGGTCTTACCTCGAAATATATCATGGAACATAGAGTTTCACTAATCTAAATCTAAAACTGACCTCTGCAATTCAAATTGATGACGTTTTTTTTATTTACAGTTGATTAAGTACGAAGCTACTTCTCGCTGTTTGACGGCTTCGGTCGCAAACAAATATCAACTGGATTACAAGAAATGGAAAAGAAAAGTATCAAATACTAGCGGAAATATTTATCCACGGAAAGTTCTATAATAAGGATACAGCCCTTAGATATTTTCATGTGGAGCTGAGAAAAAAGTCACATTCCTAAAATGTTCATGTTTTCTCTTTCTTTTACGACAACCAGAATACAATGTTATTGTCAGTGTACAGAATCGACTTAGCTACCTGGTGGCGGATGATCTCTTCTCGTCCCTACAGCCTCCTTTACACAGAAGAGATGTTGATAGCCTCTTGGCTATTTGGTCAAGATCAAAGTGTAGTATTTGTTCCGATGGATACTACACCCAACACACCGGTATTGTCTTGGCCTTCGGGGCTTGATTTCCGTCGGTCTATGGGTTTGCCCTGTGCAGTTCTAGGAGGTCTACCCTACCAGGTTTTGCCTTCTCACCCTTTGAGAAGGGGTAAGTTTATTTCTAATCGCCTGAGGCGCCCCTACCAGCAAATGCTGACGGGGTTGCCCAGGCATTTTTTGACAAGCACAGGTGCTGTTCCTCTATGGTGCTGACTTATCAAATCCCACTTTCCGACCTTGTGTCACATTTTACTTTGTGGGAGGTAGATAGATACCCTATACTGTATCGTTATGTCCATGGCAAGTGCTCGACTAAGCCTCAATAACTGATCCCCTCCCCTGTAAAACATCTACAGCAAGAACACGTCTGGCTACAACCACATAATGTACTTTTAATTTCTCTCTCTTTCTCTATCTCTCTTCCTCTCTCCCTCTCTCTCTCTCTCTCTCTCTATCTATCTATCTCTCTATGTATAAAAAAATGAAACTTCCACAGACAATATTTTTTACTTTGAACATCCTATATGTGGAAGAAGATACCAATAGTCTGCTTTCCAACGGACTACAACATGGTCGTCTTCAAGTCTAAAGTAAACAAACACTTGTCGACTTGTTCTATTTGAAAATCAAGTCATCTTATGTAATATTCTGAACATTCTACCCACTGTTTCCAACCCTCTCATGACGGTGACCAACATCACCCCAGCCAGCGATTTAAACTCTTATCTTCGAGTGGCCGCCAGGTCTTCATAAGCAACGATCCGTCAGTAATATATATATATATATATATATATATATATATATATATATATATATATATATATATATATATATATATATATATATATATATATAGCATTCGATAAAATGAAAGGTGCGAATCAAATTTTATTGCAATTCAAAGTTCAAGTAAAGTAATTGAAAGTCCTTAACCCATGGGTTTTCAAACATTTCCATAATTTGGACTGCCTTACTTTTGAAAAACTTCTTTAATCAATATTATTTCTAGCCGTGGCTTAATGGGGTTGTTCAACTTAAATCTATGTTTTTGGCCGATACAATTTGTGTTGCATATATTTATTAATTTTTTAATGAATTTTTTTGTTATTATTAATTTTATCATTAATTTTGTTTATTATTATTATATTTTTATATTTTTATTTTCATGTTTTCAAAGTAAAGTTTTATTTACTCGCTGTAATTCCACTGCGCTAATGATCCTCTGACGAGAAGAATTTTCTTTGAAAACCCATGGGTTAAGGACTTTCAATTACTTTGCTTGGAGTTTGAATTGTAATAAAATTTGATTCGTACCTTATTTTATTCTTTCATTTCATCTAATGCTATTAATGCTCTATCCAGTATATTGAGCTATATTTTTATCCGGATGTTCACTAATTAAAGATATTAGTTGCCGCTTATATATTTTGTGGTATTAACCTTATATATATATATATATATATATATATATATATATATATATATATATATATATATATATATATATTATATAAATTTGATTTTTTTTTCCTTTCTAAAATATTAAAAATATTAGTTGCCGCTTATATATTTTGTTGTATTAACATTATATATATATATATATATATATATATATATATATATATATATATATATAATCATTCATTACGGCTATTTAGTTAAGAGAGGAAGTACTTATGTTAGTGTTAGGGTTAGTGTTAGTGTTAGTGTTAGTGTTAGTATTAGTGTTAGTGTTAGTGTTAGTGTTAGGGTTAGGGTTAGGGTTAGGGTTAGTGTTAGTGTTAGTGTTAGGGTTAGTGTTAGGGTTAGTGTTAGTGTTAGTGTTAGGGTTAGGGTTAGGGTTAGTGTTAGTGTTAGTGTTAGTGTTAGGGTTAGGGTTAGGGTTAGTGTTAGTGTTAGTGTTAGTGTTAGGGTTAGTGTTAGTGTTAGTGTTAGGGTTAGGGTTAGGGTTAGTGTTAGTGTTAGTGTTAGTTCGTTAATCCATTCTTTAGTGATTCTGTTATGACGTTAGTCCTTAATTTTGTTACTCTTTTGATTTTCTAAAAGAAAATGGTTAATTAAAATCCATTTGTCATATGCAAATATCTCCATTGTCATTCATTAGTTTTTCATCTCCAAAATCCTTAGCTTAATACTCTTTTTCAGGTATGAAACAAATGCAGGTCACCCCAGGAAAATATGGCTTTCCCTCCGAATACAAGCAAAACATTAACAAACATTGGATTTTTTTTTCTGAAGAATCTAGAAGTAGAACTATTGTATTTCGCTACCTAATCAAACAAAACGTGTTATTGATGGTTGTTTACGTAGTTTCAAGAAGAGTATTGCTTTACTTGTTCTCTATTAGTACCATATTACGATCATTGATCAACATATCTACACAAAACAAGGAAACGCACATCATTAAATATACACACACATGAATAGGTACAAAGCTAGAAAGAATGTGATAGATAGTAAGACATCGATATATATATATATATATATATATGAAGAGTTCCAATGCAAAACGCGATAAACGCCATTTTCAAAATCACGAAAACGTCCTTACAAAAAGTGTTGCATTTCAACACTCGACGACACTCCAAAACTATGTGTTACAGAAAATGATCTTTTAGATTTCAATTAAAATCAGCTTTCATTCGAAGTCAAGATTTAATATATTCGTGTTTTTATTGTGTAAGGTCTCAATTTTAACGAATTGGATTTATCGCGTTTTGTGTTCGAACTCTTCATATATATATATATATATATATATATATATATATATATATATATATATATATATATATATATGGGGTAAGGTGCACGATAATTCATGAAAATGAAGTGTCGTGATGGACAAAATGTGTGAAAATATGACAAACAGAAAACAAGTTAAGCGCAGGAGAAAAATAAAAACAAGGGATTTTTTTACCGGTTTCTGAAGATGTTCGCCCCGAACGAAACCGGTAAAAAAATCTATTGTTTTTGTGTTTCTCCTGCACTTCAAGTTGTTTTCCGTTTGTCATTTTTTCACACACACACACACACACACACACACACACACACACACACACACACATATATATATATATACAGGGTGGGCCAAAATAAGGGTCCTATCTTTAAATTTGAATAACTTGAATTTGAATAACTTCCACAAAATAAAAGTTAAACTCACAAAACTTTATGTGTGTGTAGACTGACCCTTCCGAGATTTTTTGAAATAAACAAAACATATTTTAGCCGAAAAACACTTCTTAAAACTTACAAAAACTAAAGTATTGTTTTTTACACTGTTTTGAGTTTTTTAAGCAAAAATAATGTTTTCTAAATGAGGGTACGTTCCTTAGGGCTAATACGGCTCATGCTTGCTTCGGAAGGGGTCCTTTACTTATTCTAAATAAAAAAATAAAAAAATCAATAAATAAAAAAGTTATGAATTTTTAAAAATAGGACCCTTATTTTTGCCCACCCTGTATATATATATATATATATATATATATATATATATATATATATATAAGTAAGGAAATTGACAACATCTTTGAAGCACGCCTTAGAATGTATTGAAGTGAAATATTTTGAAAATAATTAATTTAATTTTTTTTTTTTTGCAAGCTTTCGTTGTAGAACAACTTTGTCAGGCGAGACTGTCATATAGTTTTTTTTTCTCTTTTTCTTCCTCGTCATTTTGATGGTATAAACCCCGAGGGGTCGAATCACGATATGAGAAGAAAGAGACGTCAAGTTCTTAAAGACGTTAGGATAAGTGTAGTCCTGGCGATGTTATGCGCAGATTGGCGCTTTTTAAAGTAAGGAAATTGACAACATCTTTGAAGCACGCATGAGAATGTATTAAAGTGAAATATTTTGAAAATCAACAATCGTGCAATTTTAAATGAAAAATTAATTTATTTAATTTTTTTGCAAGCTTTCGTTGTAGAACAACTTTGTCAGGCGAGACTGGGTTCTTACAAAAACTATATATTTAAGTATATAATATTTATAATGTCCGAAAACTTCGAAATTGCGAGCTCAATGAAGTTGTATTACAAACTTCAGCGCATTAATATATATATATATATATATATATATATATATTTATATATATATATATATATATATATATATATTTATATATACATATATATATATTTATATATATATATATATTTATATATATATATATATATATATATATATTTATATATACATATATATATATTTATATATATATATATATTTATATATATATATATTTATATATATATATATATTTATATATATATATATCCATATATATATCCATATATATATATATATATATATATATATATATATATATATATATATATATATATATATATATATCTAACTTAATATATATATATATATTTATATATATATATATTTATATATATATATATATATTATAAATGCCTTCCAATGACCAAAAGAAAAATTATTCCATACCCAAACTTTCGTCTGATCTTTCAATTTCTTGATTCTCATGTAACATCGGACGACCATAACCAAACTTTTCTTCTGTTCTTTCATTTTCTTTACTTTCATATATCAGCGAATGCCTGTAATTCCTCCTTGTCTCACAAACAAAATATTATTTAATATGTTAAAATTGTATTTAAAAATCTTTTAAATATCTTTTATGTATTTTTTCCAAACTCAATACTTTTTTCACATCTTACGCGCGTTTCGCAGCAGAAATTAAGAGAAATACACAGTCTTAATCCAAAATCTGTTCTTCATCAGAGCTACTGTTCGTCTAGTATCAATAAGGAGAGTACCTAGATTCAATGAACGAAACGCGCGTAAGATGTGTAATAAGCATGGCATTTGGGAAAAATCAACATAAATGAATTTAAAAAATGCATTGAAAATTATTAAAATTCAGTAACGCTATTTAACATTGAGTTACGGGGTGAAACTTGATCGCGACAGGTCGACTTTGTCATCCGTGTCTCTGACCACAGCGCCAAGCTCAGTCGGTTACCCAACAGACACTCCCAAATTTCCACTCGGGTGGCAATTTAACATCGGTAGGTATTAACTTGATATGCGAATCTAAAACTGACCCTTGCAATTGAATCCGAACAAAATCTCAACTGATTACTTTCAAATCTCCTTGTCATTGTTCTACGATTTCGGGTGTTGCAAATCCGTAAAAAATATATTACAAATCCAGAAAAGCACGGAAGGGAAGAAAAAAAACCTTAATACTAGAAGAATACCCGTAAAAAACTAGAAGAATACCCGTACCAAGATAGGTAAACTCATGTTATCGAACAGAACAGTTTTCCATCACGTTTATATCCTTTAACGAAAATCAAATCAAAATACAATGATACTAAACCTTATGTCTAGAATCCCTTTTCCATTTTGCTAAAAATCCAGTACATCGTCTTGATTCCAGAAAATGTCCTAAATTTTTATTTTAATCTAAAGGGGTCTAAAGAAGAAATTGAAATTCATTGAATCTTTCTTAATCAGTTTCTAATAACTGAGTACCTAAACAAAACCAATTCGCTTTATCCCTTGTGGTTCGTATCCGCAAATATCCGAGGGCTGAGAACTAATCTAGACGATGTAGAATCATTTTTCCTAGTAAACTCCCCGGATATCCTAGCACTACGTGAAACTTACTAACACTCCTCAATTCCCTCCAATCGCTTTGAGATGAATGGATCCCTCTTTCTTTTTCTTCCGTAAGGACTCAAACAGACTTAGAGTCTATATTCGTAACGCCCCCCCCCCCCGCTTGGCTAGAGAGGTCCTGGGTATGACCTTAAAAGACATCGAGTTGTGAGGCCTTAACTTAGGAGATGTGGGGAGTGTGGAGTTGCCCCTTAGTTGCAACTGCTCCCAGGTCCACTCTGACCGGAGTGGTAGTACGTGTAAGAGCCCATCTATGTCTCAAATAGAACCTACTGACGCTACTAGATCAGACTGTCAAAATGCACCAAACATTGATGTTTTATTGTTGTTTTTTTCTTTTAAAAACTCAAACCATGCTTTCTACTCTAATATTTTCTTCCTTCGAACTGCGAGATTTTGGAATCCTCTCCCTGTTTTTTTCTTCCCTGACTGTACTAACATACAAAGATTTAAATGTAATGCGAACAAGCATACGGAGAGCTTTATTAAGGAGAATCAGTTATAGTGTTTAGTAGTATGAGACAATACCTTCATTTATAAAATTGATACCCTGCGTTTGCTTTAATTTGAAAAAAAGGCAGTCAATCACTAGTGTAGAGGAATAGCAAAGTGGGGTAATCACTTCAGGCTTAATTATAGAAATAAGTTTATATATATATATATATATATATATATATATATATATATATATATATATAAACATAGAGGGATAGTAAGAGAGTATAAGTCAAAATTATATTAACGATTTTACTTTTCTGTTACACATTTAAGGTACGTATGACTAACAAACTCGCATTGGAGAACAGAAAATTGGTTGCAAGAATGATGGAAGTATATTGAGGCAATTACAATGAGTCGAAAATTTGTCGAACACTTTTCAGATCGTCGCCCAGCTTTTCGTTTAACAATGAATAGCATCTACAAGTAAGTATTCATTAATAGCACACAACTGTCAAGAAAATGTGTGTTGGGGCAGAACAGGCAAAAGTAACTTCAATATTGCCACAGTGTCCATCCAAATCGACATGACGTTGAAATCTAATATAATAAATACAAGGTGGGCTCAAGACTATAATCAACCGCTGGCTCAAATAGGAAAAATTAATATTGACCAGAATGGCGCGATAGTACTACAGCATGTCTTTTGTCAGGCTGGGGTATGGTTTTAGGAGGTCCACCTTTTCAAACTTTACTTTCTCTCTTTGAGAAGGGGTTAATTTCTGGCTAATCTCCTGGGAATTCCGACCAGAATGTTTTGTAGGCCAGTGCATATCCTCTAACGCGCTAGCTTTTTAAAACCTCTCCTGGCCTTGTGTCTAACCGCCTCGCCAGGGGGTAAATCAAATGCTCAGCAATAACAGCATCGAGTATTGATTTACTCCTCTCCAGGAGTTAGGCACAAGGCCAGTTTTTATCTTACTCCCACAAGTAAGATGTGACCTAAGGTCGGGTCGGGGAAAGTGGGGGTTAAAAATTGCCTGGGCAGCCCGTCGGCATTCCCCGGTAGGGGCGCCTCAGGCAGTAAGCAATAAACTTACTCCTCCCCAAAGAGGGGGAGGCAAAAAAAGCCTGGGAAGGTGGACCTCCTAGAACTGCACAGGACAGACCCATTGACCGGCGTAAAGCAAGAGCCGAAGGCCAAGACGATACCGGTCTATGGGGTGCAGTATCCATCGGAACAGATACTACACTTATTCTAGTAGAATGCTGTGAGATTTTGTATTAACACCTGCATATTTTTACAAGAAATGCAACAATTAAAATGCATTCTTCCTGAACTTTGTAGTAGTCTTTATACGCTCTCTTTTTTTGTCCTTAATCGTGAGAAGCAAACGGAGGAGAGAAACCCAAACGACCAGGTGCGCATAGCACTTGAAACGTCCGTGAACGATTATTACGTGGCGCGTGGTGGCTGATCGTTCTCACAAATATCGTTCACACAACAACAAAAAAAAGATGCTAATTTATGTAAGTGCGTGCTTCGCCGACTTCATTATACTTAAAACACACAAAAAAGGCGCGCGACTTTTTGTGTGCTAATAAGTAAATAACTCTCTTCACCTGACACAGTTTAGACAGTGGCCAAGGCTAATTACAAATAAATAGGTTTAACACCATGTAATTTGTAATTGAATATATATATATATATATATATATATATATATATATATATATGTGTGTGTATGTATAGCTGTTTATAGCTGTTTATTGGCTTGATGAGATCACAGCTTGTTAAAGTTAATGATCAAAACATTTTCAAGAATGTGTAACTTTTGATATGTTTGTATAAATAAACATATTACCATGAATACAAATAACAAGCAGTACAAATAGCTTCATGTAAGATCCAGATACAGTTTGTTGATCACTTTAACTGCTCGTGTAAAATTAGCCGCCGACTCGCTATTTACAAAGTTAAATTCCTCTTTAATTATCAGCTAATTCCCTATGGCCGAGGGGTTAACGCTCTTGGCTGCAAGTGGCGATTTGTGATCGGAGTTCGCGCCCGCCGTTGAGAATTAACTTCCTGCACTGAAGATTGCGTTAGCATGAAACATCGATATCTGTAGGTAATAAATAATTAATATTTATTTATAAATATTATATTTTTATATATATATATATATATATATATATATATATATATATATATATATATATATATATATAGTGCTAGAGTGAAATAAATTCCAGAAGGAAATCCGAGTATGAAAGCACAGTGTAATAAACAGAGCAAGAATAAAATAAAGTAACACGGACTAGCATAATCACCGGTGCGATAATTTAGTTCGACCCTCCGGCCTTTTCAAGCACCCAAATGAAGAGATTACATGTTTGAAAATGAAAAAAGAGAAATTCGCACTCACTATTCAATACACATATAGAGATAGGATGAAATTGTGCGATTTACAACGAAATGCATATAGTATTTTGTTTACTTTTCGATTTTTGAGCGATTATCAGGGGCTCCAAGCATACACGTGCATTGCTTATCGACGCCATCTTTTTTTCTTCATTCTAATTGAACACAATGTTTGTTTTTATAAAAAAAAAACGCTTTAAAATAAGTTGAAACACAAATAAACTTACTCATGTAGGTAGGTAACATTTATTTGTTGCACATTTGTTTTTTCACCACTTTTTGTTGTTGTTTTGTTCGCTCTGGTAATAAATGACCGAAATTCTTTTTCGCTTTCTGGATACGAGAGCAAGAAGCTAGAGGTTTGTCTCCCAGTCCAGATGTGGAAACCATACTTTATTCACAATAAGAATCAGGCTTTATAACGTTATTGGATACTGACGGGTAAGTGTTATTATAGATGGAACTTTCATGAACAGAGTTTCTTTCCAAGAATTTCCAATCTGTGGACTACGTTGTCATAAGATTGCTTCCTTGAGGACTACAGCATGGCCATCTTAAAATGTAAGCATGACAAACTGACGAAAAATGTATTAAAATCTCAAACGTGACGGACAAACGAAAATGCCATTTAAAATTTAAGCGTTACAGACCAATGAAAATACTATTTCAAACATGACTTTACGGATTAGCGAAAATGTCCATTCAAATTTAAACATGACAGACTGACAGATAAACTTTTTTTATTTAATTAAGCGTGACAGACCCACGAAAATGCCATTTAAAATTTAAGGGTTACAGACCAACAGAAAATGTTATTTCAAACATGACTTTACGAATTAGCGAAAATGTCCATTCAAATTTAAACATGACAGACTGACACAAGAACTTTTTTTTAAAATTAAGCGTGACGGGCCAACGAAAATGCCATTTAAAATTTAAGCGTTACACACTAATGAAAATACTATTTCAAACATAACTTTACGAATTAGCGAAAATGTCCATTCAAATTTAAACATGACAGACTGACACAAGAACTTTTTTAAAAATTAAGCGTGACGGACAAACGAAAATGCCATTTAAACTTTAAGCGTTACACACTAATGAAAATACTATTTCAAACATAACTTTACGAATTAGCGAAAATGTCCATTCAAATTTAAACATGACAGACTGACACAAGAACTTTTTTAAAAATTAAGCGTGACGGACCAACGAAAATGCCATTTAAACTTTAAGCGTTACACACTAATGAAAATACTATTTCAAACATAACTTTACGAATTAGCGAAAATGTTTATTCAAATTTAAACATGACAGACTGACACAAGAACTTTTTTAAAAATTAAGCGTGACGGACCAACGAAAATGCCATTTAAACTTTAAGCGTTACACACTAATGAAAATACTATTTCAAACATAACTTTACGAATTAGCGAAAATGTTTATTCAAATTTAAACATGACAGACTGACACAAGAACTTTTTTAAAAATTAAGCGTGACGGACCAACGAAAATGCCATTTAAACTTTAAGCGTTACACACTAATGAAAATACTATTTCAAACATAACTTTACGAATTAGCGAAAATGTTTATTCAAATTTAAACATGACAGACTGACACAAGAACTTTTTTAAAAATTAAGCGTGACGGACAAACGAAAATGCCATTTAAACTTTAAGCGTTACACACTAATGAAAATACTATTTCAAACATAACTTTACGAATTAGCGAAAATGTTTATTCAAATTTAAACATGACAGACTGACACAAGAACTTTTTTAAAAATTAAGCGTGACGGACAAACGAAAATGCCATTTAAACTTTAAGCGTTACACACTAATGAAAATACTATTTCAAACATAACTTTACGAATTAGCGAAAATGTCCATTCAAATTTAAACATGACAGACTGACACAAGAACTTTTTTTTAAATTAAGCGTGACGGACCAACGAAAATGCCATTTAAACTTTAAGCGTTACACACTAATGAAAATACTATTTCAAACATAACTTTACGAATTAGCGAAAATGTTTATTCAAATTTAAACATGACAGACTGACACAAGAACTTTTTTAAAAATTAAGCGTGACGGACCAACGAAAATGCCATTTAAACTTTAAGCGTTACACACTAATGAAAATACTATTTCAAACATAACTTTACGAATTAGCGAAAATGTCCATTCAAATTTAAACATGACAGACTGACACAAGAACTTTTTAAAAAATTAAGCGTGACGGACCAACGAAAATGCCATTTAAACTTTAAGCGTTACACACTAATGAAAATGCTATTTCAAACATAACTTTACGAATCAGCGAAAATGTTTATTAAAATCTAAGCATGACAGACTGACAAAAATTTTATTAAAAACTTAAGCGTGACAGACCAACAGAAATACCATTTAAAACTTGGGAATAGCAGACAGGCCGATGGACAGCTTCTTTTATAGATTCTAGAGTCTAGAGATATAAAATAATATGCGTCCATCC
This sequence comes from Sepiola atlantica, assembly GCA_963556195.1. Classification (NCBI taxonomy): domain Eukaryota; kingdom Metazoa; phylum Mollusca; class Cephalopoda; order Sepiida; family Sepiolidae; genus Sepiola; species Sepiola atlantica. The sequence continues at coordinate 14,442,534 of OY744544.1, forward strand.
AATCTGCGCGTTTAGTGATGTTATTTCTAACTTCAACGTGACAGACCACGGACAATTCTATTTCAAACTTTCACACACATTGAAGCCTCGCAGGCCTACAAACATACTGTTTCAAACTAAAGCGTGACTGACTAAAGTAGATGCTCGTTCGGACTTAAGCCTGACAGACCGATCAGAAGAACATGTTCTTTTTATATAATTGACTGTATCTAAAATCAGATGCGTCTATTTAATCTGCGCGTTTAGTGATGAAAATTATATTTGAGACATAAGCGTGGCAGACCAACGAATTGATGTAGAATCATGTTGCCCCACTCGACGACCATCAACCCGAACGTTGTGTATCCGTGGCCTTCTTCTTTGTCTTCATCGTCTAGCCGAGTCGTCTATCCACTGACGAATCGTCGAGGGCACAGCACTGGTCCACAAGTTAAATAAAAGAAACTCAATTCTCGAGAAAGAACACAAACACATATACGTTGTGTATAATTTAGTTGGAACTATGAGTGTGTGTGACACCGTCGCGGACTGTCGAGGCCCCCATTGCCGTTTTATCAAGTCGTCAGCTCATCTCATCGTTTCCCGGTCCGATTCGCTCTCTGGGGAGGTTCTGATCCTAACTGCCTGGTTTCTCTCCGAAACCCAAACTCGTTAACTTTTTTGCCATAAACCTTACTGTCGTCAAACTGCCGTAAAACTAAGTTTCCTTACTGTCGTCAAACTGTCGTAAAACGTTGTCACTCCTAAATGTTGTGTCCGGTATTCTTGTCTGAGTCACCTGTCCAAAACAATGGAAACAGACCACTACCGTATTTTCTTTTTTCTCTGTCGATGAGTCACTTCCTATCCTCGCGGCCTTCATTGTATCACACAGATATATTTTGATCAAAACGTAAGCGTAACAGATCAACGAAGATGATATTTCAAACTAAACCTCACGGATCAACGAAAATGTGCCTTGAAAGTTAAGCATGACAGACTGACAAACAATTTATTCCAAATTCAAGCATGGCAGACCAACGAAAATAATATTTAACACTTAAGCGTTACAGACCGAAATAAATGCTATTTCAAACTTGAGAATTACAGAATAACACAAAATACCACTTAAAACATAAGCGTTACAGACAACAAAAAAATCATACTTAAAACATAAGCGTTACAGATAAAAAATCATACTTAAAACATAAGCGTTACAGACCCAAAAAATCATACTTAAAACATAAGCGTTACAGACCAAAAAAATCATACTTAAAACATAAGCGTTACAGACCAAAAAAATCATTCTTAAAACATAAGCGTTACAAACCCAAAAAAATCATACTTAAAACATATGCGTTACAGACCAAAAAAAATCATACTTAAAACATAAGCGTTACAGACCAAAAAAAATCATACTTAAAACATAAGCGTTACAAACCCCCAAAAATCATACTTAAAACATAAGCGTTACAAACCCCAAAAATTATACTTAAAACATAAGCGTTACAGAACAAAAAAAATACTTAAAACATAAGCGTTACAGACCAAAAAAATCACACTTAAAACATAAGCGTTACATACCCAAAAAATCATACTTAAAACATAAGCGTTACAGAACAAAAAAATCACACTTAAAACAAGCGTTACAGACCAAAAAAATCATACTTAAAACATAAGCGTTACAGACCAAAAAAAATCATACTTAAAACTTGAGCGTGACAGACCGATCGATGGACAGCCTATTAGCGATGAAAATTATATTGAAAAAAACAAAACAAAAAAAAACGTGGCAGACCGACGGACGGAAACAGAGTTCATATAGATTCTTGAACGTATCTAAATGATAAAATAAAAATAAAATATAAAGTATATATAATAAAAACAAAATAAGCAAAGCAAAGAAACCTCTATTCTAAAAAGGGGTAGAATTCGGTTACAATTTGACGCGACTTAGGCGCGAACCCAATCAGTGTGTTTACACTGTTCTACCTAATTAACGATCAGATGCCCTGGTCATCTGATCGGACTCAAGGTGGTCCACACTCACACAGCGCCACCTCCCCTACATTTCTGTCTTAAACCGACGACTGTAATTAAATACTTCTCCCCTTTTTTTCTTTTCTTTTATAACAAGATCCGAAACTATCTATGCCCGTTATGTGGTCTTGTTTGTACAGCTGGCGATAAGGGTTCGAATGAAGCGTTGGTTTTTCTTTGAGACAACCGATCAGAGAAACAAACAGATTCGGTTTCTCTTTCGATTCGTTTTTTTTATTATTCCCGCCACGTTCGGTGCTTTCTTTCATTCTCTTTTTTTAATTTTATATATATATATGTAGTAGCAGGGCTACCCGGCGTTGCCCGGGGACATAGAAAAGAAAATAGAAGTTAAATAACATGTGTAACATCTTTATATTAAAAAATGTTCAGTAGGGAAAATTACACAGGTGTTAGAAATATGTGTGGTTGTTCAAATGTCTATTGTGTGTGTGTATGTGTGTATGTGTGTGTGTCTGTATGTGTATCTGTGTGCGTGTATGTGTGTGTAGTTGTGTGTTTAAATGTTGGGAGAGTAGTTGTGCTTAAGAATTTTCAGCTTGATACAAGTTATTCCAAAGGTGACCCCTGCTTTTATGAAACACTTGTTGTCCTTGTTGTTGTTTTGCAGCTGTTGTTGTTGTGGTAGTTGTTGTTGATGTTGTTGTTGTAATTGTCACGGGGTCGATGCTCGGAGGTGTGTCGTCCAAACGCACTTACGTTCGCTGTTTTGTTAGAAATTAGTACTTCACATCGGCTCGTTAAGTTTATAGTTTCGAATGAGCGCGACTCATTTTCATGATTATGTGAGATAATATTTTCCGGAAAAGGCGAAAAGGGTAGACTAAACAAAACGAACGAAGAAAGAAAGAAAGAAAGAAAGTAGCTTGTACATTTCTTTATTTTTTATTCTTTCTTTCTTTTTTGTTACTATTTTTTTCTTTTTACATCTAGACTTCTTTTTATTGTTTCTTTCGTTTTTTTTATTCTTTCGGTTGTTATTTTTTTGTTTTTTTATTATTTTGTTTTCATTTTTTCATTCTACATTCTTTGCTTTGTATTTTCTTTGAATTCGGAATGCATTCCCTAATCAGGTTAATATATAAAAATAAAATAAACTGGATAAAAAAAAAATATTTGTGACAACTGAATTCAAAATGATATTTTGAGGCCTATCTGAGGTAATATTTAGGAGAGTTTCATCTGCATATCAATCTATATACTATTAAAAATGGTGTGTTTAAAGTTGGCCTGTTCGTATACATATCGAAACGTGATTAGTTGATAAAAAAGAAATATACATAGTATACACATAATTAAGCCAATACATTTACGATGTCAGTAACTGATGTTTTAACAGCAGACAGTTATTCGCTTTCCCCTACTCTGCTTCTGATAATAGCAGCAGCCGTATTGCTCTCTTCCCTGTTAACTGCTATAATAGACAAATGAAAAAGGACAAACGCCAGCAGCATTGTTGCTCAACGGTTCATGTTCTTTGTTGCTTTATTCTTTTCAGCATTTTGGCTAGCTTCCCCTTGCCGGCTGCTCGAATTAGAGGGAGGATAGAATTAAGACAGATTTTTTTAACAACGTCCGAACACAGACAGCTCACAAGCTAAAGAGGCTGATCTTTCTCTCCTCTTCACTGCGTCTTATTTTGGGCATTCTGTTCGTGACGTCATATCCTGACAAGTACTCCAGACCTCTAATTCGACTTCTAATTGAAATGTTCTATTGTTTTCAAAATGTTTGCCATACGTTGAAATCACCGTTCTACACCTATAACATAATATAACGAGCAGGTTCTCTGTCTGTCTGTCTGTCTGTCTGTCTGTCCGTCGGCGAGAATTTTTGTAAACGTAAGAGAAAGATAGGCTGGTATTTACTATTTAATTAACTTTTTTTTCAAGTCAGCGTTCATAATCTTTGTATACATTAGAATTACGTTGGGAAACTATTAATTACTTAATTTAGATTAAATAACATTAAACAACATTAAATAACATAAACAACATTAAATAACATTAAATAACATTAAATAACATAACATATAAATAAAGTAGAAACACATTTCAAGACGAGACTGCGATTCGAACACACGTGTTAAGAATCTTACTTAAAATAATACTCTTTCAACTTCTTTATATACTGTTACCAAACCACGCTCAGACACCAGACGCGTTTTGCAATTTACATAATTCTTTTCTTTTAAACTCCTAATAAATCCATATTTACAAATATACACTCATAACTGCTATTATCAAATTTACATATGTATTTACAATATTATATCTGAATATTGCTAGAATTATTTGACTGACCAATCAGATCGAACGAATAATTTCGTCCTAGTTGTATGGCGTTACATCCGGTTGTCAGAGTAATGTGAACGTTAATATATAAGCGAGATTGGGATACATCAACATTTCATTTTCAAAACCTTGACTATCAATTGTTTTAGCTACTGCATAATTCATTTGCAGAACGATAAAACTTAATATTTATGAAGAATTTTTATATCTACATTATAAAGTAAATTTGTCAGTTTCTTAATATATATTTTAATTTCTAATGCGTCACCACTTATCAAGACTAAAAACCACTCGAGAATAGTAGTTACTCAGATGCATAGACTTTCAGTTGAATGATGAATAATATCATGAGAAGATTGAAAATGATGAATGGAAGGAACAAAATGTGAAAAGCTATGGATACGGTTTAAAGCCTTTATAATAAAATTCTATTTTACAAGATTTTTTGTTCAAATAGTATGTCTACAAAATTTTCTGTTCCAATTTTGGATCGATGACGACGCCATGATTGATAGAATTTTTTTTTTGTAAGCATCGACTTTTTCACCGCCCTAATTTCAAAGTTACGCAATAAAAATTAACGTTGCTCTTTGAAAGGCCTCATAAATGTAGTCATGCAGATTATTTATAGAAGATAAACATAGAGATGACACCCGTTTTGAATTTATAATTGCGTCTTACAAAAGGGTGTGTCGACCTCTTCAAAAGATAGTGAAGAACACATCTCTAGCTATATAAAGTTAAGTATGTCTATATCTTTGTATGTTTCGATACATAAGCCTAACTCCTTGACTAATTAACCTATTATTATCAATTTTGGAACACAGCTGCTGGGCATAAAGAGTCTCAATGTGGGCTATCTTTAGTTTAATTTAGTTTCATGCAAAGAGGATGAAACACGGTTTTAAACTTTTCGTAAAAATTCAGATGACTCCGATTTTTCTTTTAGAAATGTTAAGGTAAAGGGGTTTAGGGGGCTAACATATGTAATGGATTTTCATCAAAATTTGAATAAGGATTATAGGCATATGGTTTAGTAGCAATATATCTTGATTTACTTTTCGTGGGGAGACATTAAAGAGATGCAAAGTTGTTCTCTTTAGGTATGAAATTTACCCGTCATGGGACGATTTTTTTGCCCAGTATGAACGTCTCTCTCTTTCTCTCTCTCTCTCTCTCTATATATATATATATATATATAATGGAGTTTATGTATCTGTCTGAAGCCGAAACTCCATCAGAGTAGCACGGTTATTTACTAAGTCCGCCAGTTTCATTATATACTACTACAAAACCCGCCGTAAACACTATGAGCATTCCTCAATTTACATAATCAATTGCTTTTAAACTTCTAATAAATTAGTATTCGCAAATATACAGTCATGATTGATTTATTCAGATTTCCACATGTATTTACGCTGTTTTGTTCGCAAATAATCTTACTTATAAATTATAATTATTAAATCAAATTGTGAAATCAAAATAATAATTGATCTAAAAATTAATTAGTTACGTAGTTATTTTAACTACGTCTAATTGATTGAACAGCGTGCGGAACGTTAATCCATTGAAACAACCTCCCTCCGACAAATCAGTTTTGACGCAAGGAACGTTAATCCATTAAAACAACCTCCCTCCGTCAAATCAGTTTGGACGTAAGACGAGTGCGTAATTTAAAATGTAAACAAACGCTGGTATTTACCGTGTTACTTTAACTTACGCTGTTAATCTTTTATTCACAACTGTTCTTATTATTCAATGTTTTATTTACTAAAATAAAAAGATGTGATTTTTTTTCTTTTCTGTCAACAAAAAAAATAATATAACTGATTTTAGAAACAAATTGCTTAATTAAAAAAAGGTCAATAAACAAACACACACAGACACACACATTCTAACGAATTTAATTACTTCCGAGACTATTTACATAAGTAACAACGTTCACTATATTTGATTTTTTTGGTGCTTTTACACTATAGGACCCGCGCTAACTTTGACTCCGTCGTCAGGGTTAGGGTCAGAGTCAGGGTCAAAGTGGGGGTTACGGTTAGGGCATGGGTTATGGCCAAAGTCAGCACATATCCTACAGTAAAACAGTACGGATTTTTTTCATTGTTTTATTTTATAAAACCTTTCTTCCGATTCGAAAAATACTGTTCGCTGTATTTAGTTTATTTAAATTGTTGATTTTAACAATTTTACTGAATCAAATATTATAATTAAAGTAAAAATTGCTTTAAAAATTACTAAAAATATTTCTATTTATAAAGAAAGGTAATACAAAAATCGGGGTGGGGTCGAAATTTCTTTTTCATGTATTTACATTTACAAATATTCTTGGTCATGAATAAAGAATATCAACGTCTAACCACCAGAGAAATATGACTGAGGCTCTATCGGTTTACACGTCAGCGTTCATTTCTGACGCGGCAGACTAGAAAAAATATGCGACCGGAAGGAGCATATATTTGCTAATATATATATATATATATATATATATATATATATATATATATATATATATATATAATATATATATATATATATATATGATATATATATATATAATATATATATATATATAATATATATATATATATATATATATATATAATATATATATAATGTATATATATAATATATATATATATATATAATGTATATATATATAATGTATTTTTATGTAATTATTTTTATTGGTGATTCCAGCGTCCGTTGTTATTTTACTCACCACCATTTCTACTGTTTCACTTCCTAAGTGATTAAGATGCTGAAAATTGCCTTATTAGTCGCCCTTAATTTTATAGGACGTATTTTCGTTAGTATATATATATATATATATATATATATATATATATATATATATATATATATATATATATAAATTGTTAATTATACAAACATTATTAGTTACATATGTGCATACATATTTCAGTTGTACTCTACAATAGAAAGCCAACTTCTTCAGACCAAAAAAGGAATTCCTCTTTTTAGTCTGAAGAAGTGGATTCTCCATGGGAAAGTACAACTGAAACATGTATGCACATATGTAACCAATACTGTTTGTAGAAATAAAAATGTATACTAAAAAAAGATCTACCTGTTATTGAGCACTTTTTATAAACACTGGAGTTTCAATGGATTAACATCTAGGAAACAAATATAATACATGTACTGTATATATATATATATATATATATATATATATATATATATATATACATAAAAATATTTATAAAAATATAAACAATAACAAATATTTTATATTTGAAGCTCCTCGTTAAAAAGTAGAGCACTGTAAAATGGTAGTAGTAACACAGCGTAGCGTCACTTGCTTTATGCATCGTTCCTTCCCTTATAGAAGTTTGAATGCCTGTACGCTTTCGCCGCCGTTAATGTGTTAAAATTATCATTGTTTATAAGCTGTTCAGAACTGGCCTAGCGGTTAGCGACGTTGGACTGTAGGTTGAAAAAATACTTGTAGTCCAGGGTTTCGAATCGTGTGACCGGTGGTGAATAGTCGTACTTCTATGCTGATGAGTCTTGATTGAAAAGAGACGAAACGTATACGTCCATAGATAAACAATAACAAATATTTTTTATATATATATATATATACATATATACATATACATATACACATATACATATACACATATACATATATACATATATATATATACATATATATACATATACATATATATATATACATATATATATATACATATATATATATACATATATATATATATATATATATATATATATATATATATATATATATTAGTGTCCCTACTTTGTCAAAAATAACGGGAAATATATTATGCCTCGCCAGTGTTCGCATTCTTTATTTGTCTCTATATATTACTAAAATATTAATTTTAGTATTGCCACTGTTTAATGGCTCGTTTCATATCTGCAAGCGTCCGTTTCATATCTTCATAATGATTCATTTTGCATTTATACTCCTCCGTTTACCCAGTTATAATGGTAAGATTTTCATTTGTGGACGTCCGTTTTACCTCCGTAATCGTCTGTTTTATCTTTATAATCGTTCGTTTTATCTTCATAATCATCCATTTCACATTTGTAATATCCGTTTTGCCTTAACAATAGGTCTGAAATTTTTACACACGCCCACACCTCGTCCATTTGTTTATCAATTAAAAAAAAATGATTTCCACCACTAAACGCGCAGATTGAATGGAGGTATCTGTAAAACATCTTTACTTCTTTTTTACCTCCTTTCCTTCATTTTTTTTTTTTTTCGGACACTTCGAAGACGCGCCGATGTATGAAGATAAACCTTTATCACATTTTCAGGTGAACCTTAAACCAAAGAAATACAAGCCTGAGGTGTGCGCGACAGTGGCGCTGCTGCTGCTGCTGTTGCTGTCGGTGTGGAGGGTAACGATCGGAATAGAGAAGGTCTGAATAAATAAAAATCCCATTTGTTCACGCCATCGATACGAATAAAGACGAGATCGCTTACACATTCTACATATTTCAACAATATCATTAACTCCGCTTGTTACATGTTACTATCTTCAAATAACAGGCCACTATCAGCTCAAAACAATAAAAATAACATAAAATTGATGTGTCATCTCTCTCTCCATCCCTCTCTCTTTATATATATATATATATATATATATATATATATATATATATATATATATATATATATATATGTATATAGTTCATCCAAGTTTTAGTCATAGGAATTAATCCTACAAACATACTGTGTCTATATAATAGTGCTCAATAAGTAATAGAGGTTTATTTTAGTAGATTTTATTAATACAATCATTGTAAACAATGAAAGGCATACACCTTGCTAGGGTGAAATGAGAGTGGTGAGAGAGAAGGGAACAGGCAAGAAAGGAGCATTAGCCAAAACATGCATGCACATATGTAGCCGAAATGTAGCCGACTCAGAAGAGCGGTTGTTGGTGATTGCGCAACCCTTGCAACTACAAATTCACGCGCGGGCAGCCCCTAGTGGGGCACTCATACGTCGAAATCGACGGGAGAGTCCATCATATATATATATATATATATATATATATATATATATATATTTGGCATTGAGTCCTCACATTTCATGAGCAATATTTCTGACAAAGGGGGAAAGATTGCTGTTTTCTAGGTCGGAATCTATCCATCTAACATTTATTGTTGGCTAGATTTGGACCATTTATAATTTTTTTTGTAGCTCTTTAAATCAATTGGCTTCATGCCCTGTCTGGAACGATTTCCATAAAAAATAGTATCTTTTTTCAGTCTGTCACGTTTGAATTTGAAATAGCATTTTCGTTATTTTGTCATGTTTAAGTTTAAAATAGCATTTTCGTTGATCGATTACGCTTACATTTGGAATATCATTTTCGTTGGTCTATCAATCTTAAATGTAGAGTTGCTTTTTTCTTTGGTCTATCACGCTAAAGTTTAAAATTATATTTTAATCACTGTGTAACGGGTAAGTATATAATAGTCAGTTTGTCAGTTTTTCAGTTTGTACCGTTTAAATATGAAATAGGATGTTCGTCAATCTATTCCATTTATGTACGAAATAGCATTTTCGTTGGTCAGACACGCTGAAGTTCAAAATTTTCGTTAATCTCTCTCGCTTACGTATGAAATAGCATTTCCTTTGTACTGTCACGCTTTAGTGTGAAATAGCATTTTCTTTGTAGTGTCACGCTTTAGTGTGAAATAGCATTTTCTTTGTACTGTCACGCTTCAGTGTGAAATAGGATTTTCTTTGTACTGTCACGCTTTAGTGTTAAATAGCATTTTCTTTGTAGTGTCACGCTTTAGTGTTAAATAGCATTTTCTTTGTACTGTCACGCTTTAGTGTTAAATAGCATTTTCTTTGTACTGTCACGCTTTAGTGTTAAATAGCATTTCCTTTGTACTGTCACGCTTTAGTGTTAAATAGCATTTTCTTTGTACTGTCACGCTTCAGTGTGAAATAGGATTTTCTTTGTACTGTCACGCTTTAGTGTTAAATAGCATTTTCTTTGTAGTGTCACGCTTTAGTGTTAAATAGCATTTTCTTTGTACTGTCACGCTTTAGTGTGAAATAGCATTTCCTTTGTACTGTCACGCTTTAGTGTTAAATAGCATTTTCTTTGTAGTGTCACGCTTTAGTGTGAAATAGCATTTTCTTTGTACTGTCACGCTTTAGTGGGAAATAGCACTTTCTTTGTAGTGTCACGCTTTAGTGTTAAATAGCATTTTCTTTGTAGTGTCACGCTTTAGTGTTAAATAGCATTTTCTTTGTAGTGTCACGCTTTAGTGTGAAATAGCATTTTCTTTGTAGTGTCACGCTTTAGTGTGAAATAGCATTTACTTTGTAGTGTCACGCTGTAGTGTGAAATAGCATTTTCTTTGTAGTTTCATGCTTTAGTGTGAAATAGCATTTTCATCAATCTCTCCCACTTAAGTTTAAAATAGTATGTTTTCTTCTAATCGCGAGGGCTCATCTCTAGAATGGATTAGTTCTCGTCTTCATTCGTATCTTCTCGATATTTGTCGCAACAAACCCTCGTTCCACTCTCAGCCATTTTGTTATCATCTATCGTTGTTTTGAAAACCTAATCCGAAAATCTTTTCAATCCAATTAAGAAATGAATCCTTTAAAAATCAATCAACTACACTTTCTTTCTTTTTTGTTTGGGAGATTTTAAAGAATCATTACAAAATCTAGAACTCAGGATTTCAAATATTTCCCAAATATATCTATAGATAAATATAAAGAAGTTGCAATTTTCGCAGAGAAAAAAAAGGACACAGTGACATGTTCGCTCACACAATGGACTTCAACCCTATTATATCTATCTATGTATACACATACACACACATGCACACACACACACACACACACACACACACACATATATATATATATATATATATATATATATATATATATATATATATATATATATAATTTATTTAGATACTGTATATTACATTTCAGCAATGTACCGCGGTTTCATCCAAAAGGGCAGATTTAGACATCTTTAGTAAATTTCCGTGCCCAGTGGAATCATCGGCAAGCTGAAATGATTGTAGTCACGCCCGACAGGGAATGGCGTCAACAATGACAGAAAAAAGATGCACCGTTTTTCTGTCATTGTTGACGCCATTCCCTGTCGGGCGTGTCTACAATCATTTCAGCTTGCCGATGATTCCACTGGGCACGGAAATTTACTAAAGATGTCTAAATCTGCCCTTTTGGATGAAACCGCGGTACATTGCTGAAATGTAATATACAGTATCTAAATAAATTGTATTAGCTCTCTTATATGATCGAGCACTTTATTGATTTCTTTTCATATACAACCTGACACACTCTCTCTCTCTTTCTCTCTCTCTCTCTCTCTCTCTCTCTCTCTGTATATATATATATATACATTGTTTATTATCTATGTACGTATACGTTTCGTCCTTTTTAATCGGCACTCATCAGCATAGAGATATAACTATTCACTACTGGTCGCGTGATTCGACACCCCGTGCTACGAGTATTTTTACAACTCAAATACCGACATCTAGAACCACACGGCCACCGCTGGATAGCAAAATAAACTGTGATAATTGTAACACTTATTTCGGCGACTTGACGTCTTAAGTGCGTTCAACTTAATGAAAGAAACGATGCATTTATATAGTTAACGACGTCATATATATATATATATATATATATATATATATATATATATATATATATATATATATATATATATATATATAAGAAAATTTACCAGAACTGTTCAATGTAAAGTCACAATGAATGTTAACATTTAACAGCAGTGCATAAAAATATATATATATATATATATATATATATATATATATATATATATATATATATATATATATATATATATATATATATATATACGGCGTTGAAAAAAATGATTGGTAAATAGAAAATAATATTGGTCTTTGGAATGTAGCCCAATGTTGTTTTAAGGCGTCACCAGTAGCTAAATTTTGTTTTACGGCGACACCATTAGCTAAATTTTGTTTTAAGGTGACACCAGTAACTAAATGTTGTTTTAAGGCGACACCAGTAGCTAAATTTTGTTTTAAGGCGACACAAGCTAAATTTTGTTTTACAGCGACACCAGTAACTAAATGTTGTTTTACGGCGACACCAGTATCCAAATTTTGCTTTAAGGCGACACCAGTAGCCAAATTTTGTTTTAAGACGACCAGTAGCTACATTTTGTTTTAAGACGACAGCAGTAGCTACATTTTGTTTTAAGGCGACACCAGTACCTAAATTTTGTTTTAAGGCGACACAAGTAGCTAAATTTTGTTTTACGGCGACACCATTAGCTAAATTTTGTTTTAAGGCGACACTAGTAGCCAAATTTTCTTTTAAGGCGACACCAGTATCTAAATTTTGCTTTAAGGCGACACCAGTAGCTAAATTTTGTTTTAAGGCGACACCAGTAGCTAAATTATGAAGAGACAAGTTTATTTTTCCATTACATACTTTTAAATATAAAATAATAGAAAATATCAACAAAAAATCAAGAGATATTATTTCGTAAAAGAAAATTGATTGTAGTAAAACAACACTTTTTAGAAACACGTTATTATATGTACTCACTAGGAGTTCTCTCACAGGTCATTCTCAGTGATTCCTCACTGATAATAACCGGTGATGTACCCTGGAGTGTCAGTGGCAACAAGCCTACCCAGATTTTTAGTACTCTCCGCCTCTTTACAATAACTATTGCAAATGATTTTGTTGGATGGCAACAGCCGCTTATCATTGATTTTTCGAATGTAACGACCATTGGTCTTTTGGGAGATTTGTGTGGCAATTAGCGTCCCCAAGTTCCAGTAATTACCGCACTCTTCCAGTTGAATTCTGGGTAGTGCTTTCCCTCTGGGCTCTTTCCATCCTCCTTAATATTTCACGACTATTTTATGTGGTGTCAGAGTACGCTGGTGTGATTGTAAGGTTTTAATAGTTGGAACGTTACTAAAAAGTTATTAAACTGTTTTTTCAAGTGTTTTTTATATTGCGTGCGAATGTGGGTGTGAAACGTGTATCAATGTGTGTGTGTCGTGTTTTTTTTGTTTCTTTCATTCTTTCATATAAATGTTCGTTACAAGTCAAAGTGAAAGTTACCCTTTTGTTTCTCTGTTTTATTCTTCATTGGCCGTCGTAGTTCGTCTTCTTCGTCACTTCTTTCACCGCTATTGAGTTGTCGTCGATATTCCTTCTTCCCTTTTCCATGTGGTGATCGCCGCCGTGGTTGCTGTGTGTATATCTTCGTGAGTCTAGTGAACAAACTTTCTTTAAATTAACAAAAGTGGAGTCTGAAGACATTTTTCGAGAGGTCAAGGGTTTTGATTTTCCTCTGATATAAAAAAAAAACATGCAGAGAAGAGAGACCGTAATGTCTCAATTAATTGTCTTCATGGTATCTTAACTTCTTAGTTATTTCTTGACTTATCTTGTGAGCGGAGGTCAATTATAAACAGGGTTGATTCGCTTCGGTATCACATCATGGTGGTGTTGTTGTTGTTGTTGTTGTTGTTGTTGGTGGTGGTGGTGGTGGTGGTCGTGGTGGTGTTGTTGTTGTTGTTGTTGTTGTTATAATAATAAAAAATGGAAATTAAAAAACGCATAATTAAACAGACGAATTCTGTTATTTTAAACAATGTTTGCAAAAATGAGAAGATGCTGCTTAAATACACACACACAATATATATATATATATATATATATATATATATATATATACCTATCTTCTTTTTATGTTCTTTCTTGGATTTATCTTCTTTCTTTTTATTAAATCGTTTACTTGTTTTTCATTTTCATCTCTTTCTATTCCTTCATCTTCTCCTTCATTTTCGTCTCTATTTAATCCCTTCTTTCTTCTTATTTTCTTCCTCTTCTTCAATTAATCCGCTTATTACCGTTATTCATTTTCTTCTTCTTTTTCATCACATCGTCCTTTTCCTTTTCATTGTCTGTATCATACCGCGTTTCTACTATTTGTTTTCTTCTTTTTTCCTTACACTTTTTCTTCTTCTTCTTCTTTTTCTTCTTCTTCTACTTCTTCTTCTTCTTCTTCTTTTTTTTCTTCTTTTTTTTCTTCTTCTTTTCTTCTTCTTTATCTTCTTTCTTTTCTTCTTCTTTTCTTCTTTTCTTCTTCTTTCTTTTCTTCTTCTTTTCTTCTTCTTTTCTTCTTCTTTTTCTTCTTCTTCGTCTTCTTTTTTTTCTTTCTTTTCTCATTCTTTTTTCTTCTTTCTCTTCTTCTTTTTTTCTTCCTTTTTTCTTTATCTTTTTCTTCTTTCTTTTCTTCTTCTTTTCTTCTTTTCTTTCTTCTTTATCTTCTTTTCTTCTTCTTTCTCTTCTTTTTCTTTTTCTTCTTCTTCTTCTTCTTTTTCTTCTTCTTCTTCTTCTTGTCCTTTTCTTCTTCTTCTTTTCCTCTTCTTCTTTTCTTCTTTTTATTCTTCTTTTTTCTTCTTCGTCTTCTTTTTCTTTCTTCTTTCTTTTCTTCTTCTTTTTCTTCTTTTTTTCTTCTTCGTCTTCTTCTTCGTCCTCTTCCTCTTTTTCTTTTAATTTTCCATTTTTTATCTCGTTTCTGTTCTTTCCCACCTTATTCATTAAACTTATTCTTTTCACCAATCCCCCTCCTCTCCCTCCTCTCCCTCCCTCCTCTTCCTCCCTCTCTTATTAACCGACATTTTTATTCCGTTTTTGCCTTTATCATTTTTGTCTTTTATCAGCCGAGCGCATCTAGAAATTCACAAACCTCAATACAATTGTTCCTATATACTTACCCTGTCAACGAACGAACAATACAACACTATCCAACATGCATTTACATTATTTATAAACGGACTCCTATCCTCATTTTGTGTAGTTATCACGACAACATTTCGACCTTTGCGATCTCCGACCTTCCTCGATCGTAGATCGCACTTCTATAACCTTCTTAGAATTTCGAACCATGTCGCATATCCGTTCATTGCTGATAATGAATTCATTTACTGCACGTTGGGTGAAAAACGGCGAGAGAAATGTTATAATTTTCGAAGAAATTAAGTAAACAGTGAACAAATAAAGTACGTCATTGGCTCCTCTGATGTTTCCCGGCATTGTTATTGCCCCATAGACTCCGTGACGGTCTAGAATCAGGCGTTACAAAAGGGGACCACGTAACAGGTATAACTATTCAGGGCCAGTGAGCACATGTAAGTGATGGCAGCTAAGGGGTAATCACTGAAAGTTCCCGAATTTTATACGTTTTACAAATTATGGTAATAAAAGTAAAAGATCTAGAAATGGTTTTGTATTATTTGGATTGTTCGGACTATTGTTCTTATTTTGAACGTTAATCTCACAACGTTTCTGCCGAATTATAGACGATGAAGAATGGTGGACAGTGAGGCAACAAAAAAACGAAGCGCATATGTTTGGCGACATTTACCCCTTAAGTATTGATTCACTCCTCTTCTAGAGTTAGGCACAAGGCCAGTTTTTATCTTACTCCCACAAGTAAGATGTGACCCAAGGTCGGACGGGAAAGTGGGGTTTAAAAATTGCCTGGGCAGCCCCGTCGGCATTCCCCGGTAGGGGCGCCTCAGGCAGTAAGCAATAAACTTACTCCTCCTCAAAGAGGGGAGGCGAAGCCTGGGAGAGTGGACCTCCTAGAACTGCACAGGACAGACCCATAGATCGACGTAAATCAAGCCCCGAAGGCCAAGACAATACCAGTCTATGGGGTGCAGTATCCATCGGAACAGATACTACACTTTGATCTTAGCCAAAAGGCCAAGAACAATGACCCCCTAAGTAGCCCTAGTATAGAATTTAATACAATATGGGAACCATTAATTATACATAATAGATAAGGTTATAATATATATATAGTACTATATATTTGCGCATATGTTGGGCAATAATGACCTCCTAAGTAGCCCTAGTATAGAATTTAATACAATATGGGAACCATTAATTATAAATAATAGATTAAAATACAATTAAACACACACACACACACACACACACACACACACATATATATATATATATATATATATATATATATTTAAATGTTGAATAAAATTAAAGATAATTGAATTATGGTTTAATAATAATATATCGTGATAATATAAAGCTCACTATGTTGAATAGAGCAATCAATTGTTTGTGTTGCTCTATCCTCTTATGAAAAGAGTTTATCTTTGAAAATCCATGGATTAAGGATATGAAGCTCCTTGCTTTGAACTTTTGATGTTCTAATAAATATTGTATTTTTACAATTTTTTATTCTCATCTTTCATTTCTAGTATATATATATATATATATATATATATATATATATATATATATATATATAGTAATAAGTAGTAAGAATACATATCTAGACATTTATAATAAAATTGTCGGCAAAGACCTGTTGCGCAGCGGATAGAAGTGCTTAGTAATAATCAGTTCTAAAGGACAGTCTTCTGGGGGTTCAAGGTTCAATTCTCAGAACGGGCGATACTAAGAATACAATTACTTTAGACTTCATGGTTGACGGGACGGGAACAATCTACCTCGTGGATTAAACAAAGGGTTCCGTTCGAAATTTCGTACAGATTCCCGAGTTCGACATAAAAATTCCCGAGTTCGACGATACGCCTTTGAAGGATGTAGGAGGCTACATCGGCCGAAACGTTGTGAGAATAACATCCAAGATGAGAACAGTAATCCGAATAATCAAAATGATGCAAATTATCAATCCTCATCTAAAGAATTCCGAATCATTATACAAACATATATGCTGTAAATTGCGTTTCCTCGTCTACAAAAAAAAAAAAAAAATGGTGACAGAATGACTCATCCCTTTTATTTATTTATCTTAAAATACATCAATCAACTAATTAGCATACTTCTTTTTAAAGATGGATGAATAACAAATAAACACGCATTATTCAAACACCTTCACTTCTTTCTTTTCAGAAGTCGAGGCAAATTCTTTCCGATAATTGTTTTGCATGCATTGTTGCCGTGACCCAAAATGTCGCTCTTTTCAAATTCAGTTAATGCAGCTTTAAGGGAGAAACAGGAATTGCTATTCTTTCAAATCTCAATGTCTACGCATTGTTCTCTTATTCGGGTGCCATGGCGGGGACAGGAAGTTCGGGCTTATATTATCAGCAACACACACCCTCTCTTTCTCGGGTTCGAGTTTGGCGATCGGTGTGAATAATTTTTCTCTACACTGACGATTCCCGTAAGGACGAAACGTATACGCATGTAGATAAAAAAAAAACAATATTTATAATTATTTGTCGCCCCTAAATGTAGGTTGGGCTCTGTAGTAAGTAGTATTAAGACTACCGTCATCGTGGCTTCAATGCAATGTTCCTTTCAATAGTAGAACACTTCACAACAGCTGACTTTAAATATGGTAAAATCCCTCGTTGATTTAGCGAGTTGTTCACAACGGCCGTGTTGGCTAAGTTGGGATTTTAGTTTGAAATATAACTCGTGTTCCGGTGTTCGGAGCGACTGATGTGAATAGTTCTTCCCTACACTGACGATTCCCGTAAGGATGAAACGTATACGTATGCAGATAAAACACACACACACACACACACACACATATACATATATATATATATATATATATATATATATATATATATATATACTAAAATACCTGTCGCTGAACAGTTTTGTAGTTACTAAGATTAACATCAACTTATAATGATACCAAACCTGATGTCAAGAATATTTATACTAACTAGCAAAAATATGCTTCCTCCGGTCGCATATTTTTGCCAGTTGTTTTTTTTTATTGCTAAGTAAAATGTGTTTTTTTTTATTGCTAAGTAAAATGTGTTTTTTTTATTGCTAAGTAAAATGTGTTTATTTGTTTTTTATTGCTAAGTAAAATGTGTTTTTTTTTATTGCTAAGTAAAATGTGTTTTGTTTTTTTTATTGCTAAGTAAAATGTGTTTTTTTTATTGTTAAGTAAAATGTGTTTGTTTTTTTTTATTGCTAAGTAAAATGTGTTTGTTTTTTTTTATTGCTAAGTAAAATGTGTTTGTTTGTTTTTTATTGCTAAGTAAAATGTGTTTTTGTTTTTTTATTGCTAAGTAAAATGTGTTTGTTTGTTTTTTATTGCTAAGTAAAATGTGTTTTTTTTATTGCTAAGTAAAATGTGTTTGTTTATTTTATTGCTAAGTAAAATGTGTTTTTTTTATTGCTAAGTAAAATGTGTTTTTTTTTTTTATTGCTAAGTAAAATGTGTTTGTTTTTTTTATTGCTAAGTAAAATGTGTTTTTTTTATTGCTAAGTAAAATGTGTTTGTTTTTTTATTGCTAAGTAAAATGTGTTTGTTTATTTTATTGCTAAGTAAAATGTGTTTTTTTTATTGCTAAGTAAAATGTGTTTTTTTTTTTTATTGCTAAGTAAAATGTGTTTGTTTATTTTATTGCTAAGTAAAATGTGTTTTTTTTATTGCTAAGTAAAATGTGTTTTTTTTTTTTATTGCTAAGTAAAATGTGTTTGTTTTTTTTATTGCTAAGTAAAATGTGTTTGTTTTTTTATTGCTAAGTAAAATGTGTTTGTTTTTTTATTGCTAAGTAAAATGTGTTTGTTTTTTTATTGCTAAGTAAAATGTGTTGTTTTTTTTATTGCTAAGTAAAATGTGTTTTTTTTTATTGCTAAGTAAAATGTGTTTTTTTTTTATTGCTAAGTAAAATGTGTTTGTTTTTTTTTATTGCTAAGTAAAATGTGTTTGTTTTTTTTTATTGCTAAGTAAAATGTGTTTGTTTGTTTTTTATTGCTAAGTAAAATGTGTTTTTTTTTATTGCTAAGTAAAATGTGTTTGTTTTTTTTATCGCTAAGTAAAATGTGTTTGTTTTTTTTATCGTTAAGTAAAATGTGTTTTTTTTTATTGCTAAGTAAAATGTGTTGTTTTTTTATTGCTAAGTAAAATGTGTTGTTTTTTTATTGCTAAGTAAAATGTGTTGTTTTTTTATTGCTAAGTAAAATGTGTTGTTTTTTTATTGCTAAGTAAAATGTGTTGTTTTTTTATTGCTAAGTAAAATGTGTTGTTTTTTTATTGCTAAGTAAAATGTGTTGTTTTTTTATTGCTAAGTAAAATGTGTTGTTTTTTATTGCTAAGTAAAATGTGTTTTTTTTTATTGCTAAGTAAAATGTGTTTGTTTGTTTTTTTATTGCTAAGTAAAATGTGTTTTTTTATTGCTAAGTAAAATGTGTTTGTTTTTTTTTTACAAAAAATAAATAAAGTAAATCACCTCATCCTTTATTTCAATAAATAAAACAAGGAATAATAAAAACATTGAAAAAATTGACCCTTTACGGCGTTAAATGTAAAAACAAAATATCCTAAACTCACTTAAGGTTGTAAAAAGATAATAATATTTAGAGTTTTTCCAATCGAAAAAAAGGTGTACCTAAAATAAAATCAACAATTAAAAAAATAAAATACAGTGAACACGATTCATAAATTCAGTTATTTAATTGCTCAGTAAAATGTAGTTATTTCTTTTTACAAAAAATAGTAATTTTAAATCAATTATTTTTTAAATTAAACAATTTGATTCAATAAATGTGTGCTTTAAAACATAATTTCTAATAAGATAAAAAAAATGTTTTAATGAAAAAGTCAAAGCAAATATATCATTTTGAGCGACTCGTACGATAAATCTCTAAGAATGTGTTGTTTACATGTTATTAGTCAAATAACGCGACCCTGTCTTGTGTTCATCTCTCTCTTTTTACATTCTCTCTCTCCTTCTCTTATTCTCTCTCTTTCTCTCTCTCTCTCTTTCTTGAAATATAACTTTCCGTGCGTTCGATATAAAACGTTATACTTAATAATCAGAGGTCGGGTAATCAATTGTTGAAGTGGACGCCGGCTATTCCATTATATTCCATTACAATCTAATTTAATTACGTAACTCAAGTATATAGATTAAGAAAACAATGTCTTTAATTACTTATATTTATAATTTTTATTAAGATTATTATCGAGGGAAATATTTTAAATACACGTGTAATGGAGAGATCCTTGCGAAGAAAAAGCAGACACCATCAAATCAACAGAAATCAAAGAAAAAAATTAAAAATGAATACCTGAGAAGAACAAAAATCTCTTAAAAGCTGCTATCTAGTAGAAATCTAGTAAACAGAATAAACACCTGGTCACTTTCACTAATATTGTTATCTGGTCCATTCATACGTTCTGGCAAAAGAAGAACTGAGGCATCTTGAGCAGAAAACTAGGACAGTAATGACCATGCACCATGCACCACACTTGAATTTGATATTGACCGACTCTACGTAAAAAGGAAAGAAGCGGGAAGAGTTACATGACCGTGTGTGGATTACACAAAAAAGAATTAGAAAAATACATAACGCAGAACACAGAAAGACTGATCACCGCAGCAAGAGACACCGTCAACATGAACAGGGCAGGGACCAGTGAAACGAGAAACGAAAAAATAAAAAAAAAGCCAGAAAAAAAGCTACATGGACGATTACAAAAGAATGACTGGAGATTCACGAAAACAACTACTGACAGCTACACAGAACAATGCGATTGGAACTCACTATATCAAAGCTGAAATAGGCAAAACCCAAGTAAAAAGTAAATGCAAACTCTGTGAACAAAGACACGACGATAGATCACATAATAAGTGAATGCAGCAAACTAACCCCAAAGGAATATACGAACAGACACGGTTGTGTGGGGAAGGCAGTCAACTGGGAACTATGCAAATGACTGAATTTTGAACATGCAGAGAAATGGCACAGACACAAATTGGGAAACAAAAATCGGGAAATTTTCTAGATGATGAAGGTACAAACAGATAAACTTATCCAAGCAAGGAGACCGGATGCCATAATAATTAACAAGAAGAAAAGAATCTGCCAACTCGTAGAGTTTGCCTCACGGCAGTTCACAGGATAAAGATGTAGGATACAGAAAAAAAACTAAGCAAATACACGTAACTTGCCAGAGAACTGAAAGAGATAGGGAACAAGAGCAAAGTCAATGTAATAATCA
>OY744544.1:14468945-14483945 GCA_963556195.1 Sepiola atlantica
CCTTTTTGAAAACTTTCATTACAAAAAAATAAAACATCTCTTTTTGAAAACTTTAATTATAAAAAAATATAACATCCCTTTTTGAAAACTTTCATTACAAAAAAAATATAACATCCCTTTTTGAAAACTTTCATTACAAAAAAATATAACATCCCTTTTTGAAAACTTTCATTACAAAAAAAATATAACATCCCTTTTTGAAAACTTTCATTACAAAAAAATATAACATCTCTTTTTGAAAACTTTCATTACAAAAAAATATAACATCCCTTTTTGAAAACTTTCATTACAAAAAAATATAACATCCCTTTTTGAAAACTTTAATTACAAAAAAATATAACATCCCTTTTTGAAAACTTTCATTACAAAAAAATATAACATCCCTTTTTGAAAACTTTAATTACAAAAAAATATAACATCCCTTTTTGAAAATTTTAATTACAAAAAAATATAACATCCCTTTTTGAAAACTTTAATTACAAAAAAAACATAACATCCCTTTTTAGAAAACTTTAATTACAAAAAAATATAACATCCCTTTTTGAAAACTTTCATTACAAAAAAATATAACATCCCTTTTTGAAAACTTTCATTACAAAAAAATATAACATCCCTTTTTGAAAACTTTCATTACAAAAAAAATATAACATCCCTTTTTGAAAACTTTAATTACAAAAAAAATATAACATCCCTTTTTGAAAACTTTAATTACAAAAAATATAACATCCCTTTTTGAAAACTTTAATTAAACAAAATATAACATCCCTTTTTGAAAACTTTCATTACAAAAAAAATATAACATCCCTTTTTGAAAACTTCCATTACAAAAAAAATATAACATCCCTTTTTGAAAACTTTAATTACAAAAAAATATAACATCCCTTTTTGAAAACTTTCATTACAAAAAAATATAACATCCCTTTTTGAAAACTTTAATTACAAAAAAATATAACATCCCTTTTTGAAAACTTTCATTACAAAAAAAATATAACACCCTTTTTGAAAACTTCCATTACAAAAAAAATATAAAATCCCTTTTTGAAAACTTTAATTACAAAAAAAATATAACATCCCTTTTTGAAAACTTTAATTACAAAAAAATAAAACATCCCTTTTTGAAAACTTTAATTATAAAAAAATATAACATCCCTTTTTGAAAACTTTAATTACAAAAAAAATATAATATCACTTTTTGAAAACTTTAATTACAAAAAAATATAACATCCCTTTTTGAAAACTTTAATTACAAAAAAATATAACATCCCTTTTTGAAAACTTTAATTATAAAAAAATATAACATCCCTTTTTGAAAACTTTAATTACAAAAAAATATAACATCCCTTTTTGAAAACTTTAATTATAAAAAAATATAACATTCCGTTTTTTAAACTTTGATTACAAAAAAAATATAACATCCCTTTTTGAAAACTTTAATTACAAAAAAATATAACATCCCTTTTTGAAAACTTTAATTACAAAAAAAATATAACATCCCTTTTTGAAAACTTCCATTACAAAAAAAATATAACATCCCTTTTTGAAAACTTTCATTACAAAAAAATATAACATCCCTTTTTGAAAACTTTCATTACAAAAAAATATAACATCCCTTTTTGAAAACTTTCATTACAAAAAAAATATAACATCCCTTTTTGAAAACTTTAATTACAACAAAAATATAACATCCCTTTTTGAAAACTTTAATTACAAAAAAATAAAACATCCCTTTTTGAAAACTTTAATTATAAAAAAATATATAGCATCCCTTTTTGAAAACTTTAATTACAAAAAAAATATAACATCCCTTTTTGAAAACTTTAATTATAAAAAAATATAACATCTCTTTTTGAAAACTTTCATTACAAAAAAAATATAACATCCCTTTTTGAAAACTTTAATTATAAAAAAATATAACATCCCTTTTTGAAAACTTTAATTATAAAAAAATATAACATCCCTTTTTGAAAACTTTAATTATAAAAAAATATAACATCTCTTTTTGAAAACTTTCATTACAAAAAAAATATAACATCCCTTTTTGAAAACTTTAATTATAAAAAAATATAACATCCCTTTTTGAAAACTTTAATTATAAAAAAATATAACATCTCTTTTTGAAAACTTTCATTACAAAAAAAATAAAACATCCCTTTTTGAAAACTTTAATTATAAAAAAATATAACATCCCTTTTTGAAAACTTCCATTACAAAAAAAATATAACATCCCTTTTTGAAAACTTTAATTACAACAAAAATATAACATCCCTTTTTGAAAACTTTAATTACAAAAAAATAAAACATCCCTTTTTGAAAACTTTAATTATAAAAAAATATAACATCCCTTTTTGAAAACTTTAATTACAAAAAAAATATAACATCCCTTTTTGAAAACTTTAATTATAAAAAAATATAACATCTCTTTTTGAAAACTTTCATTACAAAAAAAATATAACATCCCTTTTTGAAAACTTTAATTATAAAAAAATATAACATCCCTTTTTGAAAACTTTAATTATAAAAAAATATAACATCTCTTTTTGAAAACTTTCATTACAAAAAAAATAAAACATCCCTTTTTGAAAACTTTAATTATAAAAAAATATAACATCCCTTTTTGAAAACTTCCATTACAAAAAAAATATAACATCCCTTTTTGAAAACTTTCATTACAAAAAAATATAACATCCCTTTTTGAAAACTTTAATTACAAAAAAATAAAACATCTCTTTTTGAAAACTTTAATTATAAAAAAATATAACATTCCGTTTTTTAAACTTTGATTACAAAAAAATAAAACATCCCTTAATAATAAAACATTCTTATTCTGCTAATTTATGAGAAATTTAATTACAAAAAAATATAACATCCTTTTTTGAAAACTTTAATTACAAAAAAATATAGCATCCCTTTTTGAAAATGTTAATTACAAAAAAATATAACATCCCTTAATAATAAAACATTCTTATTTTGTTAATTTGTAAAAAATTTAATTACAAAAAAAATAAAAATCCATTAATACGAAAATCGTATATAATAATTATACATTTTTATTTTGTTAATTTTTTTTAAAGCAAAAGTGTCTGAAAGTTGTCTGCCTTGAATAGCGGGGCTTTATTTTTTGGGCGGGGGGCTTCTTAAAAAGATGCGGAATAATTGCCATTTGAGAGATGAAGACCCTCATGAGAGGGTAGGGGAAGATTGGTTGTATGGACAAAGCCCACATTACTCGTGGGGTGACGGTGCATAACAAGAATCTGTTTCGATTGGAGTTGAAGACTATCATGTTGTAATCGGCAAGGAAGCAGTCCCGTCGTAACATGTTCGAGAGAAGGAAAAGCCCTGGCGAAGGAAGAAAAGAAAGTTTTATTTTTCGTTGTGGCAGCAGGGCGAGTAAGATTTAAAGAATTGATTTAATATCGATTTTGGGAGGGGGGATATAAATGAAGGTATTGATTGGAATTTATATGTTTACAAGAAATAGTGTGACCCGTTGGGTCACCCAGTGTACTCGGGTTAGATTTTTTGAATCAGGAAAAAGTGAGTTTGTAAAACCAGTCGAATAAAAATAAAAAATAAAAAATAAAAAGACAAAATCTAAAATTAGTCTTTCGATTTTCTATATTCTCTCTCTCTCTCTCTTTATCTCCCTTTTATCTCCAGCTACAGTTTAAATAGCATTAATATTTGTGGTGATATTCTCTATTGTTCATAATGGACTATTTTAGTCTTTTATTTTATATATATATATATATATATATATATATATATATATATATATATATATATATATATGAGAAAGGAAGGATGAGAGTAATCCGACGTAAGGGGAAATAAAAAAGGAAAAACCAAGATATATTTGTTTTAGATATATTCATCAAACTTTCGTCTTTATTTGTAAGACTTCCTCTCTACCACTGACTTCTCTCAGCCTGTCAGCAGCCATGGCTACTACTTTGTCTCATCGACCTATCATGTCAACCCAATATTTCGATGTACTTGCATAAAATTTTTCTTAAAATTATCATCCTGAGGAATTCTTAAAAATAAAGACGAAACGTTGATGAATATATATATAAAAAAAATATCTCTTGGTTTTGGGAGATAATTTTAACAATAGGTATTAGACATGTATATATATATATATATATATATATGAGAGAGAGAGAGAGATGCGTAAAAATTAGGATAGTGCGCTAGATAAATGGATAGATATAGGGAGTTAAAATTAAAGAATTCTAAATAAAAATTATATATTAAATTATTCAAATATAAATAAGAATTTTATTCACATACATTTATATATATATATATATATATATATATATATATATATATATATATATATATATATATATGTAATGTATTTTTATGTAATTATTTTTATTGGTGATTGCAGCGTTCGTTGTTTTTTTTTGCTTACTATTATTTCGATTGTCTCACTTCCTAGGTGATTAAGATGCAGAAAATTGCATTATTAGTCGCCCTTAACTTTATAGGACGTATTTTTCGTTAATATATTGTTATTAATTTTATACGCATGGATTATTTTTATGTACGTATGAAATTAATAAACATATATTATGATATATATATATATATCATAATATTTTCGATACTAATAGTCTGAATTTCGTCAAAACACTTCAAAAATCGAATTTCTATCATAAAAAATTGTACTTAAAACATAGATTTTGCTGATTCATATAATAATGTGCCAAAGTGTTAGAATTTAGATTTAGCACAGCACAATTAAACGTCGATTCAGGGCAATCGCCCTGTTACATGTATACACAAATATCGTATTAATTTAACGGATTATATATATATATAAAGTGGTGTACTAAAAGCGAACTTTTAGGAAAGGTAAAACCTATTGTGAAGAGTATAGAGTGTTGCCCTGTGTTCTTTCCCTACAACTTTTATTTTATATTTTCAAATTTTAAATCTTGGCTTTTCCCAACTTATCTATCCCAGCGACTTCCTCTGATGATAAGATTTTGATCTTTGAAAAGCCTGGCGTAAGGAAAATTTAACTTGAATAAATTGCCTTTTTGCGGAATATACCTTGCTCTGAGCAATTGAATTGAATTTTGATTTGGCTTTTGCTTCTCTAATTCCTTTCCATTTTTCTTCGTATATATATATATATATATATATATATATATATGTATGTATATATATATATGTATGTATATATATGTATGTATATATATATATATATATATGTATGTATATATATATATATATATGTATATATATATATGTATGTATATAGATATATATATGTATGTATATATATATGAAGAGTTCGAATGCAAAACGCGATAAACGCCATTTTCAAAATCATGAAACTGTCCCTACAAATAGTGTTTCATTTCAACATTCGACGACACCCCAAAACTATGTGTTACATAATATGATACCGAAATAATTTATTTTTGATTTCAATTAAAATCAGCTTTCATTCGAAGTCTACATTTAATATATTCGTGTTTTTATTGTTCAAGGTTTCAATTTAAACGAATTGGATTTAACGCGTTTTGCGTTCGAACTCTTCATATATATGTATGTATATAGATATATATATGTATGTATATATATATATATGTATGTATATATATATATATATATATATATATATATATATATATATATATATATATTCTGCTCATGTTTCCCCTAATTGATAACTCCTGTAGTTTAACTGAATTCAATACAGCAGTCATCAATCTATGTTTGAAAAAGGCGGGTCATATTACAAAGAAAGCCAAACGCGAAGTGCGAGTGTCGATATCCATGTCGCGAGGAACACTATTTCCTTGACCAACACCACATCCTTTTTTTTATGACGCGTCATTTCCTGCATTTGTGTTGTTTTAAAATGTTTTCAAATGTCTTCTGATTTCTTTCGCATCTGCAATATATCTCTCTTTCATTAATAGAGCTGCATCGTTTCAAAAGATAATTCCTCATCTTTCGGCTAATAATCATTCCGTCTCATTAACTGTTGTAGCCTCAAACGGTTGAAAACAATAACACGAACAGAAGGAAATCAACAACAAAAAATTGTATTAACACAAAGTACAGAAGTAATGGGTTTACAGAGCTTTCTTCCTCACTTCACTTCTCTTTCCACCTATTTATCTACGTCCCACAAAGTAGAATGTGACACAAGGTCGGAAGGTGGGAATTTTCACTTTAGAGGAAGAGTGAGGTGAATCTCAAAAAATTGCCTGGGCAGGGCGCCTCAGACAGTAAGTAATAAACTTACTCCTCCCCAAAGAGGGGAGGCAAAGCATGGGAGGGGTTAACCTCCCATAACTGCACAGGACAGTCAGAACAGATACTACACTTTGATCTTAGCCAAAAGACCATGGAAGCATCCGAAATTCTCTTTTCACTTCTACTGATTGGTCATATCAACTCTACTTATAGGGTCAGGAAGAGTTCATATACTGATTAAATAGGGTAGATCACCATAACACTACCATTTATCCTCGAGTGGCTCTTGGCCTTCATAGGCGTGGATCCATTAGCAACAAAAAAAAACCGAAGAAACCATATATTTAAGCAAATATGGAATGTTATTTACCTACCTCCCACAGCGGTAAGATGTGACACAAGGTCGGAAAAGTGGGATTTGATAAACCAGCGCTCGAGAAGTTGAGCACTCTGGTCATTAAAAATTGCCTGGGCAGCCCCGTCGGCATTCCTTTGTAGGGCGCCTCAGGCGATTAGCAATAAACTAACCCCTTCTCAAAGCCTGGGAGGGTGGACCTCCTAGAACTGCACAGGACAGGGGTGCAGTATCCATCGGAACAGATACTACACTTTGCTCTTGGCCTTTTGGCTAAGATCAAAGTGTAGTATCTGTTCCGATGGATACTGCACGCCATAGACTGGTATTGTCTTGGCCTTCGGGGCTTGATTTACACCGGTCTATGGGTCTGTCCTGTGCAGTTCTAGGAGGTCCACTCTCCCAGGCTTCGCCTCCGCTCTTTGGGGAGGAGTAAGTTTATTGCTTACTGCCTGAGGCGCTCCTACAGGGGAATGCCGACGGGGCTGCCCAGGCAATTTTTAAACCCCACTTTCCCGACCCGACCTTGGGTCACATCTTACTTGTGGGAGTAAGATAAAAACTGGCCTTGTGCCTAACTCCTGGAGAGGAGTAAATCAATACACTTTGCTCTTGGCCAAAAGCAAATATGGAATATATTCACCAATATTTATTTAAGGGTCCCAGGTTAACTTTGAGTATTTATCTACCCCATGGCTCCCTGGCGAGATTTCTACCCATAGTCGCGTTGGTCTCGTTGATCATTTTATCTCTCTCAGCCACCAGGGTCGGTAGTACCACAGTACTCGAACCACCCGCACCACCCTAATAGCTACGCGTTGAGTGCCTCGCGAGGGTCAAGTATGCCCCACAGGCGTGAATTGCTAAACTGTATGAGTAAAAAAAGATAAAGTATCGACGAAGGGGGTGATTACTTTTGCGCTCGGTTGGCTGGAAGAACGGGCTAGAGATTTGCGACTCTCCGTTTCATGTGCTGCCGTGACATTAAGAATGAAACGGCATTAGTTATTTGGCAGATGACGGCTAACATAAAACAGAAAATGGTGAATAGTGAGCTAGTGAGAGAGAAAGAGGGGGACAAGAAAAGATAGATAGATAGAGAGAGAGGGGGAGAGAGAGGGAGAAAGAGAAAGATAGAGGAGATATATAGAAAGGAAGGGGAATAAAGAGAGAGTGGGGATAGACAGAGAGAAAGAAGTGATAGAGAGGGTGGAAATATAGAGAAAACTAGGGAGAGTGAAAGAGGTAGAGGAGAGAGAGAGGGCAAGATGGAGAGAGGGGGAGTGGGAGAGATCACGAGAGGAGGAAATATATAGAGAGAGGGGAGGGAGAGATAGCCAGAGAAAGTGGAAGAGATAGAGATAGAAGTGAAGAGAGAAAGGGGGGATATAGAAAGGGAAAGAAATAGAGAGGGAGGTAGTGGATAAAAAGAGAGGGAGAGATGGGCAGAGAGAGTGGAAGTGAAGAGAGAGAGAGAGGGGGAGGTAATAGAAAGGGAAAGAGATAGAGAGGGAGGTAGTGGATAAAGAGAGAGGGGGAGAGATAGACACAGAGAGAGAGGGGGAGGTAATAGAAAGGGAACGAGATAGAGAGGGAGGTAGTGGATAAAGAGAGAGGGGGAGATATAGACAGAGAGAGTGGGAGTGAAGAGAGAGAGAGGGGGAGGTAATAGAAAGGGAAAGAGATAGAGAGGGAGGTAGTGGATAAAGAGAGAGAGGGAGAGATAGACAGAGAGAGAGTGGAAGGGAAGAGAGAGAGAGAGAGTGAGGGGATGTAATAGAAAGAGAAAGAGATAGAGAGGGAGGTAGTGGATAAAGAGAGAGAGGGAGAGATATACAGAGAGAGTGGAAGTGAAGAGAGATGGGGGGGTAATAGAAAGGGAAAGAGATAGAGAGGGAGGTAGTGGATAAAGAGAGAGGGGGAGAGATAGACAGAGAGAGTGGAATTGAAGAGAGAGAGAGGGGAGGTAATAGAAAGAGAAAGAGAGGGAAGGTAGTTGAAAAGATGGCGGCGGATATAGAGATTGTAGAGTATGGCGGACGAATTGGGTAGTATCGCCAATTGTCAACGAAAAGGTCGAGTTTCGGTCCTAGCTTGAAGCGTTTGTCTCTCTAGCCATATTTAAGAGATGATGTATCCAAATCTTTTGACAAAGTCTGGCATGAAGATCTTCTCATGAAAATTAATTCGTACGGTGTCACCGGACGAATATATAATATAATCAGATTCTTCTTGACCAAAAGTAAAATCCAGGTTGTCTTCGATGGTCTTACACCTACACAACATCACATTAATGCTAGTGTGCTCTACAATCTTTACACACTTATTATTCGTAATTTTCATAAAGGAACTCGCTGATGCAATTGTGTCCGAGATGGGTATATTTGGTAATGACACCACGCTCTATTCTAAACATGTGGGCCAAACGAAAGGACATATATCCAAGGCAATGGCCGAATTCTCAGTCTATAGTTGAATAGAACGTAAATGAGTGGTAGCATTTAATGCCATTAAGATACGGTTCCTTTCCTTTAACAATTCTAAGAATCCTATTCAATCACCGATTACCATGAGTCCACCATTCAAACTCCCTGGTCTAACATTCATAGGGTTTTTTTGCCCCATAGACCGGTATTGTCTGGGCCTTCGGGTCTTGATTTATTCCGGTCTATCGGTTGTCCGTCCTGTGCAGTTCTAGGAGGTGCACCCTCCCAGGCTTTGCCTTCTCACCCTTTTAGTAGGGGTTAGTTTATTGCTAATCGCCTGAGGAGCCCCTACCGAGGAATGCCGACGGGGCTGCACAGGCAATTTTTAATGGCCAGAGCGCTAAAAGGCATGGAATATTGTTATAACATCTGGACTGGTACATCAACCACTAGTCTCTTTCTCTTAGACAGAGTATTCAAAAATAGCCTCTAATCTAATAGGTGCCACACTCTCTACCAAACTTCAGCCCCTGCCCTATCGTCGCAGCTTTGTGCTTGTTTTACAAGTACTTCAACGGAATGCTGTCCGATATATATATATATATATATATATATATATATATATATATATATATATAATATTTATAAATAAATATTAATTATTTTAATACCTACAGACATCGATGTTTCATGCTAACGCAATCTTCAGTGCAGGAACTAATTCTCAACAGTCGGCGGGCGCAAACCCCGATCACAAATCGCCACTGATTCGTAGTCAAAAGTCTTATCCCATCGGCCATAGACAATTAGGTAGTAATTAGAAAGGAATTTAAATGTAAATAGCGAGTCGGCGGCTAGATTTACCAAGCAGCTAGAGTGATCGTGCATGTAGCTATGTGTACTGCTTGTTATTAAAGTCACTCAAGAGTGTCCGGCCTTTGTTGGAGGGGGCTGATAATAATATTTATAAATGAATATTAATTATTTTAATACCTACCGACATCGATGTTTCATGCTAACGCAATCTTTATATATATATATATATATATATATATATATATATATATATATATATATATATATATATATATATATATATACATACATATTAAAGTGTATTTACCTACAGACAACATTGTTTCGGACTAATAAAAAAATCTTTTTTTTTTCGTAAGCGGTTGCAAGTTTAAGCTCACCCGCCACCACCTTTGTTTCAATTATTTTGTACTTGTGTGTTATTTTCTTCAGACAATCCTCCTGATGAAGTCTTGAAATAAAGACAAAACGTTGATGAATGCATAAAAACTATTTTTTAATAATTTCTATTACGTCGGAACACTTTTTACATTCTTTATCATATATATATATACATATATATATATATATATTATTTATTAATTTTACACGTACATAAAAGTAATCCATGCTAACTTAGATAAGGATCGAACCATCGATATTGATGTTTATAGTCCAGCGTCTTACCATTGGACTACAACGCCCTGCCTAGAAATTATGTACGATTTACATCACCTAAATATTTAATGTATTTTTATGTAATTGTTTTTATTGGTGATTGCAGCATTCGTTGTTATTGCTTACTACTACTATTTCGATTGTTTCACTCCCTTAGTGATTAAGATGCAGAAGTAGCATTATTAGTCGCCATTAACTTTATAGGACGTATTTTTCGTTGATATATATATATATATATATATATATATATATATATATATTCATAAGACTCCTAGTAGAAAATACCAAAAACTTAGAATATAGTACTAACAAACAAAAACTCCATACATTAGAAGCCCTATATATAAAAACCAATAAAAAACCTAATTAACAGAATTAACTTTAATATCAGTAATACTATACTGAAATGTCTATAATTCTAACTATAGTTTCGTACTTATTACATAATTCCCGCCAAAACCATCTATAATATTAACACATGGTCTGTACCTGGACACGGATTGGTCTGAAAGTACTTAGGACACACATCAAAACTATGGCAAATTCATCAGCCAATTCCCCTCCGAAACTAAGATCCTGATTGGGACTATTGAAAGGATCTACCAAAGGATATCCAGACATAAGTTGTCTCTTATATTAAACAATACTTGCCTCCAAGAGAAGATACTGCATATATATATATATATATATATATATATATATACAGTATATGTATGTATGTATGTATGTATGTATGTATGTATGTATATATGTATGTATACATGTATGTATGTATATATATATATATGTACATATATATATATGTATTTATGTATATATATACATATATATATGTATATATATATGTATGTACATATATATGTATATATATATATTTGTATATATATATATATGTATATATATGTATGTATATATATGTATGTATATGTATATATGTATATATATATATGTATATATATATGTATATATATGTATGTGTATATATATGTATTTGTGTATATATATGTATGTATATATATGTATGTATATATATATACGTATATATATATGTATGTGTGTATATATATGTATGTATATATACATGTATGTATGTACATATATATATATGTATGTACATATATATATATATGTATTTGTGTGTGTGTGTGGGGTGTGTGTGTGTGTGTGTGTGTGTGTGTGTGTGTGTGTGTGTGTGTGTGTGTGTGTGTGTGTGTGTGTGTGTGTGTGTGTGTGTGTGAAACGAGAAGACGGAATGTTGAATTTGAATAAAAACAAAGAAGTTTAAAATAAGCTAAAAACGAAGCCAAGAGAATACTATGTTGTTTGGCTTGAGATAAGTCAGCTGCGTTAAGTTGAGCAAGTCTATTTTTTTTTTGTTATCGTGGCGAAATAGACAGGGGAAAAAATATTTAAATAAGAAAAAAGACAACAAAAAAAAATACCAACAGTAACGTGTGAGTGGATGAGTCAGAAAAATGTTTGAAGAAAGATTCCTAGTTGGGTGGGGTGGATAGTGCCAGCCACTCCACGGCCCACCCCTTCCTCAGATAAACACCGTTTCCCAGACAACAGTAGGTTTCTTTTTTTTTTAGGGGAAGTGGGGAGTCGTGGTTAGAGAGGGGGTAAGGGATTCTCTCCTTTTTTTCTTATATTTATCAATTAATTGATGAAAGACTGATGATGTGCTTCGATTGGAACGGAATGGGCGGCGATCTTTAACAAAAAGGGTAACATAAAACAAATCGGCAACAAATAAATGTTACCAAAGGCAAGATAAGTTACTCTTCTTCCTACCTGGATAATTATTTTTGTGTTTTAAATTATTTTAAAACGTTTTTTTTAGTTCAATAAAAAAAAGTACGTTCTAAATCTGTTAAGTTCGAACGATATAAAAAGTAATGGCGTACGTGAAGTCTCAATAATCGCTCAAAAATCGAAAGTTAAACAAAAATAAAGGTAATAAAAACATACAGTTCTGTTGAACATAACGTTTTGGCACGATTAGTGACATTTATTTGCTGTATTTATTTATAATTTTCGACTTTAGAACGATTATCGGTTCTCCGCATGCCCGTCTAATGGCCGCCATTATTTTTTCATTCGAACTTAACAGTAGAAAAACTGAGGAAAAAAGGAATTTTTTTTCAGTTGTGATAGAAGGCGAGTTTTCCTTTCTTTTGGTACCCCTGATATTTCAACTAAAGTGTAAGGGGTTATTTTGATAGGGCCCAGATTTATAGGGAGACCTGGCGCAAGAGTTGGTCAGCAAGATGTTTGTCGGCATCACGCTTAAATTTCTGTATGTTAGTACGACCGTTGAACCAAAGAGCAAGAAGGTAATTACAAAAGCAAGCGAAGAAAAAAAGCAATCATTGTAGAACATCTTCCGGCTTAACCTGGCTTCCCACGTGTGGCTCGCCATCTCGGTGCTGAACGTGCATATTGAATGGACGCATCTTAAGAATAATATCAGTAGGTCTGTCTGTTATTCTAAAGTTTAGCACTAAACCTGCAGATTACATGGGCGTATCGAAGAACTAGCAGATTTCGCCATCTCGCTATCGCTTCGCAATTTAGTTCCTATTGTTCATTGTGATCGTTGAAACGAAACTGACCGATAAGAAAAAGAAGACGAAACTTTCTTTCTCTCTCTATCTCTCGCTCTCTCTCTCTCTCTCTCTCTCTCGTTCGCTCTTTCTATCGATAAGAAAAGAAGGCAAAACTAATCGATAAGAAGACAACACTAATCGATAAGAAGACAAAACTAATCGATAAGAAGACAAAACTAATCGATTAAAAGACAACACTAATCGATAAGAAGACAAAACTAACCGATAAGAAAAAGAAGGCAATAAGAAAATATTTTTGTGTTTGTATTAAAAGTGAAAGAAATTATTTCCTTTCTTTTTTATTATTACTAAATATTATCGAGATTAAGCTTCTCCTTCTGTGCTCATAAATTTAAATTTGTATGCATGATTATTCTTTCCTTTCTATTATATTATTATCAATTATTATTAAGATCAAGCTCCTTTGTTTTTGCCCATGAAAATTAAATTTGCATAGGTCATTATTGAAGCGAGCCAGGCGCACGGAATTTCACTTTTATTACATAGATATCAAACTTGTTTTGTGGCTTTACCTGGATCTCCACGTGTGGGTCGCCATCTATTAGCTGAAGGCATAGATCTAATGGACGCATCTTAAGAGCTTCTTATCTGCCAGTCAGTCTGTCACTCTTCCTTTAGAAATAGAATTTCCATCGTTAACTTGCAGATTGAGAATCTCAATTACTGTTCTCTTTTTACTGGTATGATCGTCCTCGTGGCTTTCTCTTGTGCTCCACGCGTGGGTCATCCTCTCATTGCTAAACGCGCAGATTAGAATGGACGCATCTAAAAAAATATCCACTCTTCTTTATATTCAGATTGTTTCTTTCTTTTTTTTTGTTTTAATACCGAATATTCGAATGACGTATTTTAGAATAAAAAAAGAAATGAATTATTCTTAAAACGATAAAAAAAAGCGTGAAATTTAGGTCGCGTTTTTTCTCACGGCTGTACTTTAAAAAAAAAAAAAAAATGATTTTCTGGTTTTGTCCATTTCCATTCATGGATAGGACAGAGGACATTGTTGTAACGAAGGACACCGTCTAACCATAAACATCTAGCCCTGTCTTCTACTTCTCATGAACAAAAAAAAAACAACAAAAAAAAAAACAACGTGCATGTTCGGATGACGTCACTACGCGTCTCTGAAAGACAACTTACAGGGACGAAATGTGACGTCATCTGAATACACACGCACACAGGCCCATTCAGATTTCATACCATACCGAGGATCTTTCCTGGGCAATTACTTCGACA
Organism: Sepiola atlantica; assembly: GCA_963556195.1. Taxonomy (NCBI): domain Eukaryota; kingdom Metazoa; phylum Mollusca; class Cephalopoda; order Sepiida; family Sepiolidae; genus Sepiola; species Sepiola atlantica. The sequence continues at coordinate 14,483,288 of OY744544.1, forward strand.
GACCAGTGAATGTCGTAGCGGATCTCGAAGTGAGTTATGGTCCGACTCAGTACTAAGAGGTGTAGCCTCCCAGGCATTACCCCTTTTCTTTGAACAGTGGTGGAAATAATCTTGAGTTACATTATTGCCGCCATAAAAGTTGCCGTATTTGTCTAACATTAAGTGTTTCATTAACTTGATTGGGTGATTGAGGACGGCGGGATGGGATAATACCAGTCGAGGATTCGTTCTCGACAATCAGTCCGGCAGGACCTAGGCCTTTCATCTGCCAGGCTGAGGTATACTGTCTTGAGTTGTCCTAGGAGGTGCACCCTCCCAAGCTTCACCTCCCCTCTTTGGGGTGGAGTAAGTTCATTGCTTACTGCCTGAGGATCCCTGACCGGGAAATGCCGACGAGGCTGCCCAGGCTCTTTTTGCTAAGCCAGAGTGATCCTTCTTTAGGGACGCTGGCTTGACTCTTCCCCCACTTTCCGACCTTGTGTCACATATTGCTGCGCTAGCAATTAAATACCAACATGTAAAAAAGAACAAGTGAACGCTGGAGCGAGAGTATTTATATGTATCGACCACATGTGGCCGGCGTGTTTTGCTATCCATAAAAGACGGGCTAAATGGAAATTATCAGTGGCGTTTTAGCATACCAAAGGCTACGATCATT
>OY744544.1:14488945-14503945 GCA_963556195.1 Sepiola atlantica
GGTTTGTAATTTCATTTCGAAGGGAAATCTCTTTGTTACAGCATTGACCAAAACCACATGATTGACACAAAGGCCAGTGTCGAAATTAAGCACCGGATTCGGACGGAAACAACGAACGACTTTTTTTTTAGCCCCACCATAAACAGCTTTCTAATTAGCCATCTCAAAATGCGGGTCCTTTTTTTAGCCCCATCATAAACAGCTTTCTAATTAGCCATCTCAAAATTTGGGTCCTTTTTTTAGCCCCATCATAAACAGCTTTCTAATTTGCCATCTCAAAATGTTGATCCTTTAATTAGCCATCTCAAAATGTGGGTCCTTTTTTTAGCCCCACCATAAACAGCTTTCTAATTAGTCATCTCAAAATGTGGGTCCTTTTTTAGCCCTACAATAAACAGCTTTCGAATTAGCCATCTCAAAATGCGGGTCCTTTTTTTAGCGCCATCATAAACAGCTTTCTAATTAGCCATCTCAAAATGCGGGTCCTTTTTTTAGCCCCATCATAAACAGCTTTCTAATTAGCCATCTCAAAATTTGGGTCCTTTTTTTAGCCCCATCATAAACAGCTTTCTAATTAGCCATCTCAAAATGTGGGTCCTTTTTTTAGCCCCACCATAAACAGCTTTCTAATTAGCCATCTCAAAATGCGGGTCCTTTTTTTAGCCCCATCATAAACAGCTTTCTAATTAGCCATCTCAAAATGTGGGTCCTTTTTTTAGCCCCATCATAAACAGCTTTCTAATTAGCCATCTCAAAATGTGGGTCCTTTTTTTAGCCCCATCATAAACAGCTTTCTAATTAGTCATCTCAAAATGTGGGTCCTTTTTTTAGCCCCATCATAAACAGCTTTCTAATTAGCCATCTCAAAATGCGGGTCCTTTTTTTAGCCCTACAATAAACAACTTTCGAATTAGCCATCTCAAAATGCGGGTCCTTTTTTTAGCCCCATCATAAACAGCTTTCTAATTAGTCATCTCAAAATGTGGGTCTTTTTTTTAGCCCCATCATAAACAGCTTTCTAATTAGCCATCTCAAAATGCGGGTCCTTTTTTTAGCCCCATCATAAACAGCTTTCTAATTAGTCATCTTAAAATGTGGGTCCCTTTTTTAGCCCTACAATAAACAGCTTTCGAATTAGCCATCTCAAAATGCGGGTCCTTTTTTTAGCCCCATCATAAACAGCTTTCTAATTAGCCATCTCAAAATGTGGGTCCTTTTTTTAGCCCCACCATAAACAGCTTTCTAATTAGCCATCTCAAAATGTGGGTCCTTTTTTTAGCCCCATCATAAACAGCTTTCTAATTAGCCATCTCAAAATGTGGGTTCTTTTTTTAGCCCCACCATAAACAGCTTTCTAATTAGCCATCTCAAAATGCGGGTCCTTTTTTTAGCCCCATCATAAACAGCTTTCTAATTAGCCATCTCAAAATGCGGGTTCTTTTTTTAGCCCCACCATAAACAGCTTTCTAATTAGCCATCTCAAAATGTGGGTTCTTTTTTTAGCCCCACCATAAACAGCTTTCTAATTAGCCATCTCAAAATGTGGGTCCTTTTTTTAGCCCTATCATAAACAGCTTTCTAATTAGCCATCTCAAAATGCGGGTTCTTTTTTTAGCCCCACCATAAACAGCTTTCTAATTAGCCATCTCAAAATGCGGGTTCTTTTTTTAGCCCCACCATAAACAGCTTTCTAATTAGCCATCTCAAAATGTGGGTCCTTTTTTTAGCCCCACCATAAACAGCTTTCTAATTAGCCATCTCAAAATGTGGGTCCTTTTTTTAGCCCCACCATAACGGAAAATATAAATGCATTTAACAAGTTTCAAACGGCAGACCTGCAATGGGAAAATACTTAGCTAATGAAAAAAAACATCCATGAAAATTGTTAGTCTATTTAAAAAATAATGTTTTCTTTAAAATGGGGTTTCATGCTGAGGGAGCAGACTACTTAAAATGACAGTAATATCTATATAAATGTTTGAGCATAAACAGGAAGAGAGGGCTTGTCTCGGTCGAGCTCTAGACACAATCAGGAAGTTGTGCATACCGATCTGTTGTCTTGCACCACTATGCCTCCTTACGAAGATTAAAGTCTAGATAAAATTCTACTTGACCTAATGTCTAGATTCCTTTGATCTAATTTCATTTTATGATTTAAATCCTAGAAAATTCTAAAATTTAAGGGTGCTTATGCAGTTAACGGACCGGGCTATTTTTTAGACAGAATTTTTAAGATAAATTCCATTTTAAAGGTATCTTCTGTATATTAAATTGTTAGCTGAATGTACAGAATAGTTAAACAATCACATCCGCCTCCCCATGTTTAAAATGGTGTTCTAAGCATAAAAACAGAAAAGAAGAAATGACGAACAAATGAACGAAAGAAAAATGAGAAGGAAAATAAAGATAAAATGAAGGAACGAAAGTATGAAAAATAAGGGAAAAAAGATTAGAAAAAGAAAACAAATAGATAAAAGCAAGCACAACGTTATAGAAGGAAAGAAAGATTATTAAAAAAAGGGGACAGAAATTAAAAAAATAAAAGAAATATTAGAAAAAAAAAATTTAAAAACATTATTAAAAAAGAAAGAAAAAGAAAGAAAAGAGTAGAATGAGAAGACAATAAAAGAAAGGTTAGATAAAAAAAAAAGAAGAAAAAAAGACAGAATAGAGAGTGGTGAAATAATAGATATATTAGAAAGAAAAACGAAAGACAAAAAAGAGGACACGATGGAGAAAAATAAATATTAGAAAGAAGAAAGAAGGAAAGAAAAAAAGGAAAGAAAACATAATTGAGAAAAACGAAATGTTATTTTTAAAAAAGCAAGAAAGAAAGCAAGAAAGAAAGCAAGAAAGAAAGCAAGAAAAAAAGCAAGAAAGAAAGCAAGAAAAAAAGCAAGAAAAAAAAGCAAGAAAGAAAGAAAGAAAGAAAGCAAGAAAGAAAGCAAGAAAAAAAGCAAGAAAGAAACCAAGAAAAAAAGCAAGAAAGAAAGCAAGAAAGAAAGTGAGAAAGAAAGCGAGAAAGAAAGCAAGAAAGAAAGCAAGAAAGAAAGCGAGAAAAAAAGCAAGAAAGAAAGCAAGAAAGAAAGCAAGAAAAAAAGCAAGAAAGAAAGCAAGAAAGAAAGCAAGAAAGAAAGCAATAAAGAAAGCAAGAAAAAAAGCAAGAAAGAAAGCAAGAAAAAAAGCGAGAAAGAAAGCAAGAAAGAAAGCAAGAAAGAAAGCAAGAAAAAAAGCAAGAAAAAAAGCAAGAAAGAAAGCAAGAAAGAAAGCAAGAAAGAAAGCAAGAAAAAAAGCAAGAAAAAAAGCAAGAAAAAAAGCGAGAAAGAAAGCAAGAAAGAAAGCAAGAAAGAAAGCAAGAAAAAAAAGCAAGAAAAAAAGCAAGAAAGAAAGCAAGAAAGAAAGCAAGAAAAAAAAACAAGAAAAAAAGCAAGAAAGAAAGCAAGAAAGAAAGCAAGAAAAAAAGCCAGAAAGAAAGCAAGAAAAAAAGCAAGAAAGAAAGCAAGAAAGAAAGCCCAATGGTGATAAAAGAAAGCAAGACGTACATGGAAAACAAGTAACAAAGACAGAGAGAAAAAAAGAATGATGAGAGAAAAGGAATATAAACAAACCAATAAAAAGGGACATGGAATGTAGACAGGAAGAAAGAAAATAAAAACAGAAAGAAAATAAAAAAAGAAAACCTTTGTAGGTGGAAGAAAATAGGAAAGACATTCAGAAAAAAAATGGTATATATTTTGTTTAAATCAATAAACCAAGTGCACGAAATTAGCAAAGAAGTCATAAATACGCATGGGAAGTAAAAATAAATAAATAAAAATAAATAAGAATAAATAAATAAATAATTTCAAAAAGCAGGAAAAATCTATAAAAAAAAACTAAAATAATAAAAATAAAAAAATGGCGATAATTTATTTGCAGCAAACGATTTGGAATGTTTTGAACATTGACACCAGGTGGCGCTTTCTCTCTAAAGTGCAGATGTCTCTGTGATGATGACGTGCACGTTTGTTTTTGTTTTTTTGTTTTTTGTTTAATCTGAATAAACGTACGTTCACGGGTTGAACCGGAACAACGGCATGATTTACTCGAAATAACGGGTTCAGCACCGTCAAAATCTGGGTGAATAACACCCCAGTTATTTTTTTTTCTTCTTTTATAGCCGTCGTTTAAAAGCGGAGTCAGTAACCCTTTAAAACTCCAAAATGTCTTGAAATAATGAGGGAACAAGAAATCCCAATGCAGAAGAGAAAATGGGGTCTGAGCCGAGAGGACAGAAAAACCGAGGATTGGACAGTACCAAAAAGATCCCCACTGCACGGACACGGAGAGTACTGACATTTTTTTTTTTTACTGATGGGTCACTACATCACTAAGACTGTTTGAACCAATTGTTTGTTATATTGTATAACTGTAAATAAACATCGTCTAAAAATAGCTGTAAATGGCTTGGATACCATTGCACGTATTCTTTAATTGGAATATAATTTGAAAATAATTAAAATCTTATATATATATATATATATATATATATATATATATATATATATATATATATATATATATATATATATATATATAACACGCATACTATTACGCTCCATTACTTTATATTTTTTCAAATCTTGAATTTTGGCTTTTCCACTGCCAACTTATCCATCTATGTAATTCCTCTGATGATAAGATTTTAATCTTTGAAAAGCCCTGGCTTAAGGAAAGAATAATAAACATGTTTTACCGAGTACACCTTGCATTGAACAATCGAAGTTGAAATAGATTTGTCATTCGTACATGTTTATCTCTCTTCTTTCATTTATCTTCATAATTGCTTTATCTCGTATATTGAGCTTAAACCATTTCACTATAAGTTCTATCTACTAAAAGTATACTTTTAGTTTCATATTTTATTTCATATATATATATATATATATATATATATATATATATATATATATATATATATATATATATATATATAATAAAGTTAATAGCTACATGGGTTTTACAAGAACTACCATATACGGCCGCCTAACCATGCATCTTGTAAACTCTACTTCAATTTACAAACATATACACAAGCATATCTGCCCTCTCTCTGATTTAAGACAAATTCTAGTTAATAACACTAAAATTATACATTCCAAAACCAATTTAAAAAATTAAAAATGCTGGAAGCTATCTACATAAAAACACAACAACCTAAAATTAACAACATCGCATATGAAATCAGTGGTAACATTTAAAAATGCTTAACGTAATGCGATTTTGTTCTGTGATGCTATCCAGCGTTGTTGAATTTAAAATCGCCAACGACTTCCTAGAACAATGCGGAAAAAAGTTATCTGCGCGTTTCTCTGCCGTCTTTTAAAAAATTCTCTTCTTTCTCCAGCTTTTTTGTTCATTTGCTTTTGACACCTGGGGATGATTCGACGAAGAATCGAAAACGTTCGTAAACCCCTGTGAAGCCTATGGAACATTTATTAATTTTTTTAAAATTTTAATGCAAAAAGACCCCTCCCCCCAAAAAAAGTATAGTTAAACAGACGAATTCTGTTATTTTTAACAATGTTTGCATATATATATATTATTTTTTTTTAAATAACCATAACAATGGCGGTGTAAAATAAATAAAATTTATTTTAATCTTATCTTTCGAGAAAAAACTTCTCATTTTCAAAGAGTTTTTTTCTTTTCTTCTTTTTTTTCCATCGTCCGATGGAAATGGATTTTTGGCCAGAAAATCAGAACAACATCAGTACCATTGGTTTCAAGCTCAGAAGGCGTTTACCTTCCGGCCATATTCAGCTTTTGTTGTTATCTGGTAAAGAAAATGGGAAGTCTTGCATCTTTTGAAAATGACGAAAACGCATATATATATATATATATATATATATATATATATATATACATATATATATATATATACATATATATATATACATATATATATATATACATATATATATATATATACATATATATATATATACATATATATATATATATACATATATATATATACATATATATATACATATATATATATATATATATATATATATACATATATATATATATATATACATATATATATATATATACATATATATATACATATATATATATATATATAAACATATATATATATATATACATATATATACATATATATATACATATATATATATACATATATATATATATATACATATATATATATATATATATATATATATATATATATATATATATATATAGTATGGTTAGTGATGTATGAAGCATAAAAACGATGCTGTGGTTTTTGTAAGTATTATATTTCATTCTAATATTTCTATATAATTGTACCGACTATTCAAATTAACGGAGAATAAACTAAATCTAAACAAGAACCCCAAGGCACTGCTGAAATAATCTTTTCCCTACCCCCCCCCCCAGCTTGGTCCCCCTCGCTCGTTTAAGTGATTGGGAGCGTGAACCAACTAGTGTAGACTTAGGGACCGGCCATCTTGCATTTTCCTGGAATACCTGTGTCTCGGCTAATTTAAAAGGTGTTTTTCCCTCCCTCATATTTCATATGCAATACTAAATTGATTTTAACGCCAATACGTTCAGCATGTCATTATCATAAGCTCCTGTATATCAACCTTCCAATAAAATTAGAATCGGTCGGGAAACTACGTGATTACTAAGAACAGTTTACCGATTATTCCATGAAAAATGCCAGAAAACTGAAATCATATGCCCTTAATAGGGTTAAGATGAAAATTCATATACACTAAATGTACAAAAGCAAGGAAATTCCCAAATGTTTACACTTTTATTGTCATTAAGGTATGCGAGCACAACAGGGCTATGTATTTTACTTGTAGGAATTTTTCTTCAGCGCACCTCACACACTTCATCCACTGATGCATAGAAATTTATACTGTAGTGATGTGATATGAAATGGTTTGGTTGATATGTAGTCATACCCTTAATGACAATAAAAAGGTAAAAATTTGGGCATTTTCTTGCTTTTGTACATTTAGTGTATATGAATTTTCATCTTAACCCTATTAAGGGCATATGATTTCAGTATACTGACATTTATCATGGAATGTCACTACTTTTGTAAAGGCTATGCCTCAATACAATGGTCATTTAAAAGTTTTTTTTGAATTTTCTGGAAAACTACGGTATATGGTAAACTGAAATTAAAATGCCATCAACTAGACCCTAGAAACTCTATCTCTGCCAAAAATCAGCTGAATCCATCAAATAGTTGATGAGATACAGGGTGGCACATACGTACGTATAACATGATTGAACTTTCTGAATCTCTGGGTTGCCTTGACTAATGATGCTGAAATTCTACACACTTATAGAACCTATGAAATAAGAATTTTGTGCAAAGTTTTAACTCATTCGGTTTATTGTTTTTTGAGTTATGATTGATCAAAGAAATGAGATTTCCAGCATAGGCCATTCGTGGGGTCTATTAAGGGATAGAGCGCTCTCGCGCCTCCCTTGATTATTTACATGTATTTACCTTTTTTTTTCTTTTTCTAAATTCATATTAGTTGTCTGTTAAATTTAAACATATACATTTAATTGTACATTTAGTTGAAAAGGTTGGCTATTGCTGGTTTAGAAGATATCAAAATGTGTGACAATCGCGAAACTCTAAATAGTTTGGTTGTTTGGTGCTTTCTTTTACGGCATATCAACATTTGGGGGAGGGGTCCGGTCATTTTGGTAAATGTTTTTAATGCTTAAAGTTATTTAAATCTTCAAAAATGTATCCATGGTGTTTGGTTTAGTTGTTTGTTAGAGGAAAAATGTTCTTCTGTTTTTAGCTTTGCAGAACATGATTGGGTTTTTCAAAGGGGGAGGGAAAAAACAATAACATCACTGTTTTTTTTTAGTTTTTTTTAAATTAAAAACAAAATCAAAACAGAAACCACCACTTTATCAAGTGTTAATGTGATTTCTATTTATCTCCCCTCCAGGAGATTAGACACAAGTTTCATGTGGGTTTTGATGGAAGCGTTTTTCAGTGGAACGACTTGGATTTGAACCCGGCACACCCAGGTTCTCAGTCCGCGTCGTTACCAACTAAGCCACTGTGCCATCACAGTTTGGTGCATTTTACGACAAGAAGTCGGTATCTTCAGACAGCCTGAGTGTGTAGCACCAGTAATTATAAATGGAATCTATTAAGAGATATGTAAGTATGGTAGAGGCGACATTCTGAATTTGTGTTGAAAATATTATTCTTTTGATATTTCCAGTCTGTATTCCTACGTAACAGGAAAAGTATTTGAAGTGACCTTTTTCTTTGTTTGTCTTAAAAGTTAATATATATGACTCATGAAGATTTGGTATCTGTCTGTTTGAAGCCGAAACGATTACTTCTATTAATTGTACTAGCGTACTATCGTTTAATGTTTACTAAGTTTAATATACTATTTCAGACTTATGTACTATCTGTCAGTCCTAATTCGCGGGTAGTGTAGTATCTGTTATGTTGTCATGAGATCATCCTCCTAGGCATTAACTCCTCATTTGCGAGGACTGAAAGTTAAGTATATGCCAGTTCGTCATATCATGATATCATCGTCCAAGGCGTTATCTCCTCTTCTTTTTGTTCTGATACTACATTTAATCTTTTCTGTCCCCGCTCAGTGAAAGATAAATCTTTCTGGACTGAGGCTATTTTAATTTTTATTCCAATCTAGAGTGCCGGATTTGGGGGAGCTGGATTTTTCCCACATTAAAACGCGACCTTGTGTCCAACTCTTCCCTTATGGGTATGCAAGCTGATCTAGAAATTCACCTGGATTCAGTTGTGGATTGGGGTATGAAATGGCTTGTTTCATTTAATCCAGTTAAGACTCAGTTTGTGTCTTTCAATCATAGGCGTGTCCCTTTTCTTCCTGAGATTCTCATGGATGGCTCTATCCATGAGAATCTTGAGGACACACCGACTCTGAAACTTCTTGGTTTTTCTTTCTCATCAAATCTTTATTGGAGTTCATACATCAGATCCATTGCTTTTTCTGCTTCTCGTGAAGTCAGTTCTCTCTATCGCTCCAAACACTTTCTCACACCTGAGGCTATTCTCTATCTCTACAAATCTACTGTCAGACCAGGTATGGAGTAGTGATGTCATATTTGGGCGTGTGGATCTCTGTCCCTTTTGAGGGTTCTTGATAAGGTGCAGAAACGTATCTGTAATTTGATTGGCCACACCCTTTCTTCTTTTCTATAACTACTATTATGGGATGTGTTCTTCAGAATTATGTGATCTATTTCCTGCTTCTTTTGTTCCAGCTCGTTTGACTCGTTGGTCTAGTGGTTTTCATCAATTCGCTGTTTTTATAACTCATTGTAATACATCTTCCTATTCCAGTAGCTTCTTTCCAAGAACCGCAGGCTTGTGGAACTCTCTTCCTGCTGACTGTTTTCCCCCCATACCGATAATCTTTGTCTTTTCAAGACTACGGTTAATAGGCATCTCCTGTCTTTGCGATAATCATATTTGTTCTTGTTAGCTCTTTACATTCAGTGGCTTCATGTCTTGTCTGGAGCGATTTCCATAAAAAAGTAAGTAGGGATATCAAGACGGAATCGATGTAGACATATCGGTAAACTTATGTTTCTTGATGTTAAATAAAAACAAGATACAATCCAACCCATAAATATTCATGGGGATTTCTTCGATGGAGGAAAGCGCTACTTATATAGCTTGATGTGGCCAAACATAAAAGAAAAGAAAAGAAAAGAAAAGAAAACAAAAACAAATCTTGCGACGATGATGATAATGTCGCATGAAAACCCGAAAAATCAAATGAATATTTAATCGTCTCTTTGCGAGCGAAAAATAGGGACGATTCGGATCGGGAGAAGAAAAGAAAAAAATGTAAGGAAAGTAAATGTTCAGGTTAGTTCCATGTCTCTTCAGGTGAGTTGGGGGAGGTGTAAAAAAAAAAAAGATCAGGCGCTGTGAGTAGAAGTAAGGCTGAGGTCTCACCTGAGTTAGCGTTGTTCATTCTAATACAAGATACGTCCTCGCCAATCAGTCCGACAGAGCCTGTGCCATTTTTGAGTAGGTTACCTTTCTTCTGTCAGGTTTACTTTGAAATAGCATTTTCGTCGTTCTGCCACGCATAAGTTTAAAATAGCATTTTCGTCGTTCCGCCACGCGTAAGTTTAAAATAGCATTTTCATCGTTCTGCCACGCGTAAGTTTAAAATAGCATTTTCATCGTTCTGCCACGCGTAAGTTTAAAATAGCATTTTCGTCGTTCTGCCACGCGTAAGTTTGAAATAGCATTTTCGTCGATCTGCCACGCATAAGTTTGAAATAGCATTTTCGTCGATCTGCCACGCGTAAGTTTGAAATAGCATTTTCGTCGATCTGCCACGCATAAGTTTGAAATAGCATTTTCGTCGATCTGCCACGCATAAGTTTGAAATAGCATTTTCGTCGATCTGCCACGCGTAAGTTTAAAATAGCATTTTCGTCGTTCTGCCACGCGTAAGTTTGAAATAGCATTTTCGTCGATCTGCCACGCATAAGTTTGAAATAGCATTTTCGTCGATCTGCCACGCGTAAGTTTGAAATAGCATTTTCGTCGATCTGCCACGCATAAGTTTGAAATAGCATTTTCGTCGATCTGCCACGCGTAAGTTTGAAATAGCATTTTCGTCGATCTGCCACGCATAAGTTTGAAATAGCATTTTCGTCGATCTGCCACGCATAAGTTTGAAATAGCATTTTCGTCGATCTGCCACGCGTAAGTTTAAAATAGCATTTTCGTCGTTCTGCCACGCGTAAGTTTGAAATAGCATTTTCGTCGATCTGCCACGCATAAGTTTGAAATAGCATTTTCGTCGATCTGCCACGCGTAAGTTTGAAATAGCATTTTCGTCGATCTGCCACGCATAAGTTTGAAATAGCATTTTCGTCGTTCTGCCACGCATAAGTTTGAAATAGCATTTTCGTCGATCTGCCATGCGTAAGTTTGAAATAGCATTTTCGTCCGTCCGCCACGCGTAAGTTTGAAATAGCATTTTCGTCGATCAGCCACGCGTAAGTTTGAAATAGCATTTTCGTCCGTCCGCCACGCATAAGTTTGAAATAGCATTTTCGTCCGTCCGCCACGCATAAGTTTGAAATAACATTTTCGTCTGTCCGCCACGCATAAGTTTGAAATAGCATTTTCGTCGATCTGCCACGCGTAAGTTTGAAATAGCATTTTCGTCGATCTGCCACGCGTAAGTTTGAAATAGCATTTTCATCGTTCTGCCACGCATAAGTTTGAAATAGCATTTTCGTCGTTCTGCCACGCGTAAGTTTAAAATAGCATTTTCGTCGATCTGCCACGCGTAAGTTTGAAATAGCATTTTCATCGTTCTGCCACGCGTAAGTTTAAAATAGCATTTTTATCGTTCTGCCACGCGTAAGTTTAAAATAGCATTTTCGTCGTTCTGCCACGCGTAAGTTTAAAATAGCATTTTCGTCGTTCTGCCACGCGTAAGTTTAAAATAGCATTTTCGTCGTTCTGCCACGCGTAAGTTTAAAATAGCATTTTCGTCGTTCTGCCACGCGTAAGTTTAAAATAGCATTTTCGTCGTTCTGCCACGCGTAAGTTTAAAATAGCATTTTCGTCGTTCTGCCACGCGTAAGTTTAAAATAGCATTTTCGTCGTTCTGCCACGCGTAAGTTTAAAATAGCATTTTCATCGTTCCGCCACGCGTAAGTTTAAAATAGCATTTTCATCGTTCTGCCACGCGTAAGTTTAAAATAGCATTTTCGTCGTTCTGCCACGCATAAGTTTAAAATAGCATTTTCGTCGTTCTGCCACGCGTAAGTTTAAAATAGCATTTTCGTCGTTCTGCCACGCATAAGTTTAAAATAGCATTTTCGTCGTTCTGCCACGCATAAGTTTAAAATAGCATTTTCGTCGTTCCGCCACGCGTAAGTTTCAAATAGCATTTTCATCGTTCTGCCACACGTAAGTTTCAAATAGCATTTTCATCGTTCTGCCACACGTAAGTTTCAAATAGCATTTTCATCGTTCTGCCACACGTAAGTTTCAAATAGCATTTTCATCGTTCTGCCACACGTAAGTTTCAAATAGCATTTTCATCGTTCTGCCACACGTAAGTTTCAAATAGCATTTTCGTCGTTCTGCCACACGTAAGTTTAAAATAGCATTTTCATCGTTCTGCCACACGTAAGTTTCAAATAGCATTTTCATCGTTCTGCCACACGTAAGTTTCAAATAGCATTTTCATCGTTCTGCCACACGTAAGTTTCAAATAGCATTTTCATCGTTCTGCCACACGTAAGTTTCAAATAGCATTTTCATCGTTCTGCCACACGTAAGTTTCAAATAGCATTTTCATCGTTCTGCCACACGTAAGTTTCAAATAGCATTTTCATCGTTCTGCCACACGTAAGTTTCAAATAGCATTTTCATCGTTCTGCCACACGTAAGTTTCAAATAGCATTTTCATCGTTCTGCCACACGTAAGTTTCAAATAGCATTTTCATCGTTCTGCCACACGTAAGTTTCAAATAGCATTTTCATCGTTCTGCCACACGTAAGTTTCAAATAGCATTTTCATCGTTCTGCCACACGTAAGTTTCAAATAGCATTTTCATCGTTCTGCCACACGTAAGTTTCAAATAGCATTTTCATCGTTCTGCCACACGTAAGTTTCAAATAGCATTTTCATCGTTCTGCCACACGTAAGTTTCAAATAGCATTTTCATCGTTCTGCCACGCATAAGTCTAAAATAACATTTTCGTCGCTAAACGCGCAGATTGAATGGGCGTTTCTTATGAATATCAATTCTTGTTCCTTTTTTTTAATTTGATTTTATTCTTTTCCCCATTTTATCTTCTTGTTTTTATTATCATCATCTTTACTTACTGTAACTCATCAATAATTCATGTCAGGTGGTGACGGAACAAGGGCCATCGTATGGATAACTCCCGGAATTGTCGGTAACATCTTCTTTCAAAGATTTATTGAATGAGTCGCTGAATTAATATGAAAGGCCCGGAATAAATGGACGCTTCTACAGGCGGGAACAAAAAAGAGCCGAGGTGATTCAGAAAAGCTCGATTGATTCTTAGTTGCTCAAATCTCGAAACATTCCGAAGCGAAAAAAAAAAGGGGTATTTTATATCAAATAAATAACCGACATCCGGGGTTTTTCTTTTGAAATTTTAATTGACTTCTCTCACAATAATGTTTTATTTCTTTCTTGTTTTTAAGCTTATCGTGTCGTTCTTTTTTCTTTCTTTTTCTTTCTGGCCAATTTATTTATTTTACTTTTTCTTTATGTTTACTTTCTTTCTTTCTTTCTTTCTTTCGTTCTTTCTTTCTTTCTGATATAACTTGGTAAGTAGTTATTAATAACAAAATAACCCAGAGTGTAAAGGTCTTAAAATAGTACGGTTTATTCCAACGTACATATCTTGTACAAGTGATATAACTTGGTAAGTAATTATAAATAACAAAATAACCCAGAGTGTAAAGGTCTTAAAATAGTACGGTTTATTCCAACGTACATATCTTGTACAAGTGATATAACTTGGTAAGTAGTTATAAATAACAAAATAACCCAGAGTGTAAAGGTCTTAAAATAGTACGGTTTATTCCAACGTACATATCTTGTACAAGTGATATAACTTGGTAAGTAATTATAAATAACAAAATAACACAGAGTGTAAAGGTCTTAAAATAGTACGGTTTATTCCAACGTACATATCTTGTACAAGTGATATAACTTGGTAAGTAATTATAAATAACAAAATAACCCAGAGTGTAAAGGTCTTAAAATAGTACGGTTTATTCCAACGTACATATCTTGTACAAGTGATATAACTTGGTAAGTAATTATAAATAACAAAATAACCCAGAGTGTAAAGGTCTTAAAATAGTACGGTTTATTCCAACGTACATATCTTGTACAAGTGATATAACTTGGTAAGTAATTATAAATAACAAAATAACACAGAGTGTAAAGGTCTTTAAATAGTACGGTTTATTCCAACGTACATATCTTGTACAAGTGATATAACTTGGTAAGTAGTTATAAATAACAAAATAACCCAGAGTGTTAAAAATATTCTTTCAGTGGATCAAATCTAAATATCAAAAAGAAATTTTTTAAAAAACTGTTGTAGCTTTGGATTATTCGAACTACTGTTCTCATCTTGGATGTTATTTCCACAACGTTTCGGCCGATGTAACCTCCGACCTTCTTCAGGAGCGTCTTGTTGAACTCTGGGAATCTATACAGAATTTTGAACTGAACCCTTTATTCAATCCACAGGGGTAGGTTGTTCTTATCCCATCAGCCATGGCCGAGTAGAATTTTTAAGTAGTTTTTATTTTATTTTTAGTTAGTATTGTTTGTAGTGAGGATTGAACCTTCAACCTTCAGATGACGATCCCTTCTTGGAACCAACTATTACTTAACAACTTTATCTGTTATGCCACTTGTCCATGTCGGAGGTTTTTTACAAAAACGTAGGTAAAAATTTCATATTCAACTAAACAATATATGTAAAGGTCTTAAAATAGTACGGTTCATTCCAACGTATATATCTTGCACAAACAATAGTAACTACAGGTAATCAAATAGGATTTAACAGAATACAATCGAATCCCCCATACTACTGTTCGTAGTCGTATTTATTGTCAAGACTAGTTCACTTATTTAGTGACAGAGGGGAGTCAGGTATCCCATCACAACACTTTCCATGTTTCTTTCACGGTCTTGTATATTCCTTTTCTTTTCTTTCTCTCTTTCTTTCTCTCTTTCTTTCTCTCTTTCTTTCTGACCAATCTAATTGTTTATCCTTTCTTCTTCTTTCTTGTTTTTATTTCTCAGCTTCTTTCAATTCTTTTTTCTTCTTTTCTTTTGAGAGGGGAGGGGAGTTAGCCGACGACTCGGCCGCGCTGGTTCCCTTAATACATGTTTAAATACAAGCATTTACAA
>OY744544.1:14511445-14533945 GCA_963556195.1 Sepiola atlantica
GAGGTAAATAAAACTCCTAACACATCTGGGGAAGTGCTAGTCTTCATATTCTTAATCGTTGTTTCCATGGAAAATGCTCGACTGAGCTCTAGTATCTATTTCCTCCACAACAAAACCCCGCCTTCTATCACAAGAAAAAAAGACTTTCCTATTTTCCTCCATGTGCCTAGTGACAGACGTAATTTCCATGGATAAAGCCTATCTGCAAGGGTTTCTCAACTGTGGGACTACTTCCCTGCTGATTACAACTTGGTCATGTTCAACAGATTTTTTGTCATAAGCCATCCCATAAGTAATCAAACGCAGTTCATACCATTGATCAATGTTAGTACTCCCACAGTGTTCCTCATCTTCTTTCTCTTGGTAATCATCTCTGTTAAATTACGCTTTATCCTCGTATGGATCTTGGCCTTAATAAGTGGTTACCATAGAGTAAACAAAATCAAAACGTAGGGTATAGTTTAAGAAGGTGCCATTAAGTTGTTGTTGCGACCTTCAGTCGGTGTTATTAAGTTCGTTAATTGTCCAAATGTTCATGACTGCTCACGTTCTGTTTCTTGTTTCGATGAATAAGATTTGCTTACGACAAAACGAAACGCGCATCTGCATTAAGCAGTCTTCGATGGCAGCATGTCTTCGTTCCCGCCTTTTTGTTGGTGTTGTTGTTGTTGTTGTTGTTGCTAGTGGTGTTGGTGTTGTTGTTGTTGTTGTTGCTAGTGGTGTTGGTGTTGTTGTTTTTGTTGTTGGTGGTGGTGGTGGTGTTGCTGGGATTCTTTCGCTTTCTTCTTTTTGTTTAAAGGAGAAACGGACTTGATCTGGAAGGAACGTTGCGGCATCTGTTTGCTTTTTTTGTTTGTTTACTTATTTACTTATTTTATTTGGGTGGGAGGAGGGTGGCAAGAAGAAGAAGAAAAAGAAGAAGAAGAAGAAGAAGAAGACGATGGAATAATAACAAGAAGAAGAAGTAGAGGACAAAGAAGAAGTAGAATAATAATAAATGGAAGAAGAAGAAAAAGGATATGAAAGAAAGAGGAGATAGAGAAAAAAGAAAAAGGAAATGGAAGTAGAAATAGGAGAAGAAAAAGAAAAGGAATGAATAAAAGAAGAAGAAAAAGAAGAAGAAAAAGAAGAAGAAAAAGAATGAATAAAAGAAGAAGAAAAAGAAGAAGAAAGTGGTGAAAAAGAAGAAGAAAAAGAAAAGGAATGAATAAAAGAAGAAGAAGAAGAAAGTGGTGAAAAAGAAGAAAAGATGAAAGAAAGGTAAGGAAAAAGAGATATAAAACTAAGAAAACGAAGATGGAACAAGAAAAGAAGAAAAAGAAGAAAGAAGAAGAAGAAAGAAGAAGAAGAAGAAGAAGAAGAAAAGGAAGAAAAATAACAATGGAGATGAAGTACAAAAGAGAAGGAAAATATGAAGAAAAGGAAAAGAAATAAAATTGGATGATGAAAAAAGACAGAAAAACAGACAAAAAGAGGAAAATGAATAAGAAAATTAGTAGATGTTGATATTGCAATAATAAAAAGAACGACTAAACTAAATAAACTAAACGGCAAGAGAAAAGAAGTGAAGAAGGAAAAAAATTAAACAGGAAAGAGGAGAAAATAAATGAAAAGAAAATTAATAACTTTTATTTTTTAACCAATCTCAATAGATTAGAACGACTACCACTACTACTACTACTACTACTGCTGCTACTACTACTACTAGTAATACTACTACTACTACTACTACTGCTGCTGCTACTACTACTACTACTACTACTACTAATAATAATAATAATGGTGTTATCAATAAAAAATAATAATTGCTGAATAGAAACAAATGATCTCAAGGTGAATAATTCTGACTTAAATTCCAAGGAAAATAATCTGTTTTACTACATAAGAACGACTACTACTACTACTACTACTACTACTACTACTTACAATAAAATAATAATAATAGTAGTAGTAGTAGTAGTAAAAAAACATGCCGTGGCACCAGCCTCGGCAGATACCACACAAAATTATTGTGGAAGGTCAAGAAAGTTGGACAGACTGTGAAGTGAGCAAGGGTATTGAAACTTTGGGCGGGGAGAGGGGGGGTCTTATTATCACTGAAATTGCAGTGAAAACCAGCGAGAAATCTATAGTAAACAGCTATTGGGATAACGCAAAATAATTTAGAAAAGGTTCTCGAAAGAGGTAGGAAGTGATAGAATTCTGAAGATACTTGTTGTCACTCGGACTCTAGGGAACACCACGTGTGAGAACTCATAGTGAGTAAAAAACAATACAATAATAAAAATAATAATAATAATAATAATAATAATAATAAGAAGAAGAAGAAGAAGAAGAAGAAGAAGAAGAAGAAGAAGAAGAAGAAGAAAAGAAGAAGAAGAAATGCTTTCGATGTTGAAAAAGGACAAAAAAAGGACAAGACAATGAAAAATACATTTTGTATTTTGTGGACGAATAAAGAAGGGCGTTGTGGCTCGACAAAAAAAAGATGAGAAAATAAAATTTGTTTTGCAAATGTTTTATAGGAGTGGCGACGACTGAAAATAGTAAAAAAGAACTACTAAGCAGGCATTGTTTATGGAAATTTGTTTAAAAAATCTCTATTGTCCATTCGAAAAAGGCCGGATTCAATCAACATTCGTTAACATCGGAAGACAGGAAAGAATACGAAAACGGAATGAGAAATAACTTTCGTTAAAGTTTCCAAAAAAAAAACGGAATGAGAAATAACTTTCGTTAAAGTTTCCGAAAAGCAGAATTGCACAGATTTTCGTACCTTCGGTTTTTTTTTTACCATAAATTTTAGGGTCGGTATATTCTCTGCAATTTGATCTTTTTACCATAATTTTTAAAACAAAATGAAGAGCGTCCCCTTTTAGGGTCGGTATATTCTCCGCAATTTGATCTAAAGTTCAAATAGCTCAGTTTGATTCTAGAATATGACTGAAATTTAAGGCTTAAGTTCAAGGCGTCTTAAAAAGAAACAAATGTTCGCGGAATCTTACTTAATTGGTATCAAATTACTATAAAGTTTAATGTAAATCTGAAATATTTGCAATTTTAAATGGGAGGTTGTACCCATATTAAACTTCCAAGAAAACCCTTTAATAGCCTTCAGAGAAACTGTAATTTGGAGTATATTTAGTTATTAATGTCTAATACTTATTGAATAAATTTCACAAAAAATCAGAGGGATTTAAAATTCGTTACCTTTGAATAAACCTCTATAAAACTGACATTACTCACCCTTACGCATCACAGCTGCGTTCCAAAATCGATAATGACGTGTTAATAAGTTAATTGGATACATACAAATACATAAACATAGACAGATACCTAACTTTATATATATATATATATATATATATATATATATATATATATATATATATATATATATATATATATAAGAATAATATTTTGGAGGCGATAACAATGCGTTGTTGGAGTGACACATATACGACACGTGGAATCGTAAAAACAAAGTGACAATATTGAAGAGTCAATAATTTTCAAAAATTTTTAATTTTTATTTACCAGTGTATCGTTGACCGTGGTGTTAGGTTGGAGTGTGTCCTTTTATTATTATTTTTAATTTTCGAGGGAAGCCCTCATCCTCAGAAATAAAATAAATACAGCCACTCGTTGGAGTGTGTTTTTTTTCCAAAAGCCGGGCCCGGAATGCTGGTTTGTTTTATAGTAGCAGGTCCGCAGAAGTTTGTTTATTTATTTTTTTTTTTTTCTATATAATTTATTATTTACTTGTTTTTTGTTTATTATCTATGTACGTATACGTTTCGTCCTTTATAATCGGGACTCATCAGCATAGAGGTATAATTATTCACTACTAGTCGCGTGATGCGAAACCACGGGCTACGAGTATTTTACAACTCAAATCTCGACATCTAGAACCATTCGGCCACCGCTGGATAGCTACATAAACAGTGATAATTTGAACACTTATTTCGGCGTCTTGACGTCATAAGAGCGTTCAACTCAATGAAAGAAACGATGCATTTATAGCTGTGTTAATACTACATTTACTGTGCCCCCCACAATAAATATATATATATATATATATATATATATATATATATATATATATATATATATATACAGTATCTACAATAAGTGAGTACACCCAACGAATCTTTTACTTTTTACTTCATAGAACTTTAATTTTTCGTAGGATTTAAATGAAACTCGGTGTGAACATAGCCATGTAGTGGTTTAATAGCTTTATAAACTATGAAGGAACAAATATCTTGTCAATGCAAAAGAATTGAACAAAAACATTTGGAACAAGTAACAAAAAGTGAGTACACATGAGCATTTTAAACAAATAATCTTATTTTTAATACTTTGTATGACCTCCATTGTTATCAATAACAGCAGACAACCTCCTAGCCATTGATTCGACTAGTTTATGACATGTGTCCGCCGGAATTGCGTTCCATTCACATTTGATGACCTACTTCAGTTCGTTATTATTTCTCGGATTTTTTCCTTCAATTGTCCGTTTATTCTTGGAAATTGCTCCTCATGACAATGATTTAGATGAAAAAACTCGTGAAACTATTGTTAATTTATTCAAGAGTGGTCATTCATATAAGGAAATTAGTGACAATGTAAATATCAGCCGAAATATGGTAGCAATAGTTGTTCAACGGTACAAAAAAGCTAGAACCGTCAAAAATGGCCGCCGTCCCGGTCGACCAAATAAGTTTTCTGATCGAACTAAGAGGCGCATCAAACAACTAATAGAGGGACACAGACGTCGGAGTGCTGCTAGCATCGCAGAAGAAATTTTGCACAATTTAAACGTAACTGTGAGTGCTCAGACAGTGCGCAACATTCTCCATGAAGATGGGTTTAAAGGCTGCATGCCTCGGGGGAAGCCTCTTCTTAAAACTTCTCACAAAAAGAAGCGCTATGAATTTGCTAATGAACATAAAGACAAAGACATGCAGTTTTGGCACAAAATCCTTTGGTCTGATGAGACAAAAATAAATCTATTTGGATTAGATGGCGTTAAGCGTGTGTGGCGACGAAAAGGGGAAGCTTACAAAGATAAGTGTGTCGTGCCAACTGTAAAGCATGGAAGTGGGAGCTTAATGGTTTGGGGGTGTATGAGTGCCAAAGGAGTTGGACGACTTGCTTTCATCGAAGGAAAAATGGATTCCAAACTCTACTGCCAGATATTGGAGGAAAAAATGTTACCAAGTCTAACAAGTGTTGGCAGACGTGGAGTTTTCCAGCAAGATAACGACCCTAAGCACACATCTCGGGCTACTAAGGCGTTCTTAGACAGTAAACGGGTTAATACCTTACCATTGTCGAGTATGTCACCTCATTTGAACCTAATAGAGCATTTGTGGGAGCATCTGAAACGGAAAATTGAAGGGAAATATCCGAGAAATAATAACGAACTGAAGTAGGTCATCAAATGTGAATGGAACGCAATTCCGGCGGACACATGTCATAAACTAGTCGAATCAATGCCTAGGAGGTTGTCTGCTGTTATTGATAACAATGGAGGTCATACAACGTATTAAAAATAAGATTATTTGTTTAAAATGCTCATGTGTACTCACTTTTTGTTACTTGTTCCAAATGTTTTTGTTCAATTCTTTTGCATTGACAAGATATTTGTTCCTTCATAGTTTATAAAGCTATTAAACCACTACATGGCTATGTTCACACCGAGTTTCATTTAAATCCTACGAAAAATTAAAGTTCTATGAAGTAAAAAGTAAAAGATTCGTTGGGTGTACTCACTTATTGTAGATACTGTATATATATATATATATATATATATATATATATATATATATATTCAAGCTGGCGCTACCTCGCCTTCAGACATAACGTGATTTTCTTACAGGAAGTCCATTTCTTAGAATGACGAGAAAACCTTTATTTATGAACATAGAGAGAAATGAAATAGTAATTAAAGTAAAATCATTCTACGAGTGAGTACATTTTTTTGAGACACCCTGTATATATATAACTTAAAGAGAGAGGCAAAATGCCTTTCAAAACCATGTGTTAGATGCGGATATTTTTATTAAAATATTTCCTTTTCATCTAGACTTTTTTTCTAATAATGTTGCTCGGTAACACGAGCCTCATGAGAGACAAGTAACCCTAACCCTAATATAACCCTAACCCTAATATAACCCTAACCCTAACCCTAATATAACCCTAACCCTAACCCTAACCCTAACTCTAACCCTAACCTTAACCCTAACCCTAATATAACCCTAACCCTAACTCTAACCCTAATCTCATGAGAGATTTAAACAAGTAAAAGGTATTAACCTTATCTTTTATCGTAATGGTCCTTCTTGGTCTTGTTGAAGTTAGGTCCGATGAAGAATACACGTCCCAGGAGGGGTTAAAATTAATTCTCAAAACAGAATAGTTTTGCACCACTTTTATGTCTCCTTACAAAAAATCTAATCAATATATAATGCTAGTAAACCTTATGTCTATAATCATTATTCAAATTTTGATCCATTACATTATTTCGATTCTAGAAAATGTCTAAAATTTCAGACTTAGACTTAAGGGTTCATAAGAAGAGATTGAAATCAGGGAATCTTGCTTAATTGGTATCTAATGACAATAGATCAAATTTAATGCTAATCTGAAATAGTTGAATATATATATATATATATATATATATATATATATATATATATATATATATCGTACATGTATTGTATTAGTTTCTGTAAATCCGTAGAAACTCAAGTGTTTATAAAAAGTGCTCAATACCAAGTAGAGCTGTTTATAAGTATAAATTTTTATTTATACAAACATTATTGGTTACATATGTGCATACATGTTTCGGTTGCACTTTTCCAAGAAAGTCAACCTCATCAGACCAAGAATTTTTCCTGAAAAATTCTTGGTCTGATGAGGTTGACTTTCTTGGAAAAGTGCAACCGAAACATGTATGCACATATGTAACCAATAATGTTTGTATAAATAAAAATGTATACTTATATATATATATATATATATATATATATATATATATATATATATATATATATATATATACATTACTCAGTAGAATTTTTTAAATATGACGGAATTTATATCATGTAATCATGTTTTCAAAATTCTACATGAACCAAAATTCATGTGATCATATGTTTCCGAAATGTTTAATACTAAATCACCTTTTCAGCGCAAAATAAATCATCCTATCACTACGTTACAGCTCAGGTAAGAATGCAATTGTTAAATGATTGCAAACACACGTAACAAAAAATGATTGCATGTTAAATGATTGCAAACACACGTAACAAAAAATGATTGCATGTTAAATGATTGCAAACACACGTAACAAAAAATGATTGCATGTTAAATGATTGCAAACACACGTAACAAAAAATGATTGCATGTTAAATGATTGCAAACACACGTAACAAAAAATGATTGCATGTTAAATGATTGCAAACACACGTAACAAAAAATGATTGCATGTTAAATGATTGCAAACACACGTAACAAAAAATGATTGCATGTTAAATGATTGCAAACACACGTAACAAAAAATGATTGCATGTTAAATGATTGCAAACACACGTAACAAAAAATGATTGCATGTTAAATGATTGCAAACACACGTAACAAAAAATGATTGCATGTTAAATGATTGCAAACACACGTAACAAAAAATGATTGCATGTTAAATGATTGCAAACACACGTAACAAAAAATGATTGCATGTTAAATGATTGCAAACACACGTAACAAAAAATGATTGCATGTTAAATGATTGCAAACACACGTAACAAAAAATGATTGCATGTTAAATGATTGCAAACACACGTAACAAAAAATGATTGCATGTTAAATGATTGCAAACACACGTAACAAAAAATGATTGCATGTTAAATGATTGCAAACACACGTAACAAAAAATCGCCATCAAAATCCAGGAGAAATATTTTCTTTGTTATATTTTTTCCCTTTTGTATAACTGGCTATAATTGGATGTCAGCGCTGAATGTGTATTTCGTTTACAAGCAAGTGGATTTGCTCTTCAAAGTACGTTCATTGTTACAGTTTATAAGTTTTGGTAAATATAATTTCTTTATAAATTATGCTGAATTTCTTTCAGTATATTGTATGTATAGTTAACACAATGTTTCAAGCAAACGACATCAACCGACATATATATATATATATATATATATATATATATATATATATATATATATATATATATATATATATATATATATATATATATATATATATATATATATATATATACATATATATATATATATATATGTATGGGAAATGAAAAAGGAAAAACCAAAAGATGTTTCTTTTATGTATTCACCAACGTTTCAGACTTCTTCAGGATGATAATTTTAAGAAAAATGTCATGCAATTACATAGAAATATTGGGTTGATGAGAAGAAGTAGTAGCCACTACTGGGCTGAGAGAAGTCGGTGGCAGCGAATGAAATGAATGTGGATGGCTGTGAGTGAAAAAGGGGAGGGGTGGAAGTGTTAGTGAATTTGTCTTAGGGTGGAAGAGAGGGGAGACAAATTCACTAACACTCCTACTCCTCCCCCTTTTTCACTCACAGCCATCCACATTCATTTCACTCCCTGCCACCGACCTCTCCCAGCCCGGACCTTGGTCTATCGCTCCCAGTAGTGGCTACTACTTCTTCTCATTAACCCATCATGTCACCTCAATATTTCTATGTACTTGCATGACATATTTCTTAAAATTATCATCCTGAGGAAGTCTTACAAATAAAGACGAAACGTTGATGAATACATAAAAAACATCTTTTTGTTTTTCCTTTTCCATTTCCCATTACGTCGGATTACCCTCATCCTTCTTTTCTTTCTCTCTCTCTCTCTCTCTCTCTCTCTCTCTCTCTCTCTCTCTCTCTCTCTCTCTCTATATATATATATATATATATATATATATATATATATATATATATATATATATATATATATACAGGATGATACTCTGGTCCCGTTCTTGTTTGTGATCTGTCTAGACTACGTGCTGAGACACTCTACTGATCACCATAGCGAATATGGCCTAACATTAATCCCAACAAGAAGCAGACGGCATCCAGCAAAAAAGATCATCGATGCCGATTACGCCGATGATATTACACTGTTAACAGATAACAATGCTGATGGCCAAAGGCTACTCCATGTTTTGGAAGAGTCAGCTGCTATGATTGGATTGCATACGAATGCAATGAAAACAGAATATATCTGCTATCACCAGACAGGTCCAATAGAAACACTGAACATAACACTTCTCAAGCAGGTAAATGACTTCGAATGTCTGGGCAGCCACATCGCCTTGACAGAAAAAGACGTGCTCGTTAGAATAGCCAAGCACTTAATCGGCTATGAGTTATTTGGAAATCAGAAGTGTATGAACAAATTAAAAAAAAGTTTACAGAGCCGTAGTGAAATCCATATTGATTTATGGATCCCCATTTTGGACTCTAACAAAGAAAACTGGAAATTAAACTAGTGGAACTTACACACGGATGGTCCGTGCTGTATGAAACATGCACTGGAAAACGCAGCCATCTAATCAACGGCTGTATAGCAATTTGTCTAAAATATCATCAGTAATAAAAGAAAGGAGAATGAGATTCGCTGGACATTGTTATAGAACTCGAAGATCTTCACAGAGCTATGACGAACAGAGAAGTATGGAGGAGTTGGGTCAATATGGTCCAGGCAACCAGCCCGATCTGATATATATATATATATATATATATATATATATATATATATATATATATATATATATATATATATATATATATATATATATAAATAGTCTAAAGAAGCTTTAAGTCATTTAAAAAAAAAAGAAAAAAAATGCAGTAAAATGCAGTTTAAATTCCCAGAGAAACTAACTAAATCCAAGATATTGAAGACTTAACATTCGTTGGAAAATTCATGAATAAATTTTTTTTTAAATAAGTAAATAAAAAAGGGGGGTTAAGTATCTAAGCGTGAAACAAAAACAGGAGACCTTAAGCGTCTAATATTAACACGGGGATCATCAGCTGTTTACCATGTAACTGTTTCGGAGATTTAAAACAGGACAGTTATAATATCCATGGCTCTCCAATGGTACTGATTAAACTACCATTTCCCCAATAATCAAGTGTCGAAATAATTCAGCTTAAAATTTCACTAATATATACATAAATAATAATAATAATAATAATAATAATATATTACCCTTCAGACTACCGTATGATATGGTAATTTGCATATCAAATAACATTAATGATAACAATAATAATAATAATAAAAATAATAATAATAATACTATCTAAACACTACACTCAAGAACCATTCTGCAATATGGTAGCTAGCAATAAAATTATATAGGAATTAAAGTTGCATTAAAAAAAAATAAATAAATAAATAAATAAAAAAAAAATAAAAAATAAAGCTTAAGTACCTTAGGTACCAGAAAGGTAAGTACATAAGAGGAAGGAAACCTAGCCATACAGATCTAAATACCCAATATATAGTCTAAAGAAGCTTTAAGTCATTTTAACAATATATATATATATATATATATATATATATATATATATATATATATATATATATATATATATATATATATATATGCAGTAGTAATTGTATTGATGTAATCTAGATGTTTATCCAATGAAACTCCAAGGATTATATAATAGTGATCAATAACAAGTAGATATCTATTGTAGAATGAATTATTTTATTTATACAACTATTATTGGCCACATATGTGCATACATGGTTCAGCTGCCATCTCTTTCGGAATAGAGCTTCTTCAGGCTACGTAAAAATTGAAAATGCTGAAAAAGATAAAACGACTTAGCAAATATATATCTGTTTTTATTTATATTTAGGTTATCACTTAATATCGTATTACTTGTCTAAGATAAGTAGTGTTTATTGCCCCAAGGTCAATCACTGGGAAGTAGGATTCTGGGTTTTATTACCATATTATAAAGTGGTATAGTGAGTAAACTTCTAAAATGAAAGAGATAAAAACAGTATGTATGCACATGGGTAGCCAATAATGATTGTATCAATAAAAGACTAATAAATCTTTCGGCATCTTAATCACTTAAGAAGTGAGACAATCGAAGTAGTAGTGAGCAAAAAATAAACAACCAATGCTGCAATCAGCATAAAAAATAATTACATAAAAATACATTAAATATTTAGGTGATAAAAAATGTACATATTTCTAGACAGGGCGTCTTGGTTCGATGGTAAAACACTGGACTATAGATATCAATATCCAAGGTTCGATCCTTGTCTAAGTTAGCCAGAAACACGTGTCCATGGATTACTTTTATGTTCGTATGAAATAAATTAATATATATATATATATATATATATATATATATATATATATATATATATATATATATATATATGGCCTAAGATACAACGTTAGGCGCCATAATCGACCAATTGACACCGGAAAACCGACGAATCGCTCGCCGCGTCGAGAAATTAACCAGAAAGATAGCAAAGAAAAAAAACTCCGTGGTCTGCAATGACACATGTATAATAAATGACTTGCTGCCGAAATATACATGTTTTTTGCCTCTTTCTTGAAGTTTAAAATTCTAAAGATGCTTAAAAAAATTGAACTTTCCCAAATTTATTCCTATCAGCGACCATGCGCGATATAAGTTCAATTTAAAAGAGACATTTGCACCGTTAGTCTACAACATCGGACGTCACTTCTAGAAGACCAGGAAGGATTATTACGAAAAACAAAAGGTTAATATCTTTTATTTGTCTAAAGCTCTTTCGAGGCTTGTTATATCAAGCGAAATATTAGATAAAAAAAGTCAAGATGAAAAAGAGAAAAAGATGTTTTTATTTTTTATTTTGATTTTAATAAAAATATCTGCATCTAACACATGGTTTTTTGAAGGCATTTTGCCTCTTTCTTTATGTTAATATATATATATATATATATATATATATATATATATATATATAGGCAAAAATGCCTTCAAAAACCATGTATTAGATGCGAGTAATTAAATCAAAAGAAAAATAAAAATATTTCGAAACATTTAACAAAATATTTCAAAATAGGTATTTTGAAATATTTTGTTAAATGTTTTCGAAATATTTTTTTATTTTTTTTATTTAATAACTCGCATCGAATACATGGTTTTTGAAGGCATTTTTGCCTCTATATTTATATTAACTTTCAAAAGATGCTTTATAAAATGAACTTTCCTAATTTATATATATATATATATATATATATATATGAGAGAGAGAGAGAGAGAGAGAGAGAGAGAGAGATAAGATACATATGGCAAATTATAATACTAGCGACCGTCTAACAATAAAAAAGCAATAAATATTGTCTGGAAAAAACTTAAAGATAATATACATATTTTCTGCGATAGGCGACAAAAAGAGAAGCTAAGTTGATTTTCTTCTGAATTCACTCGTTGTAAGAATATGCCATTTATCGCTTGGCTAATGTGACCCCCAAACCATAAGTATTACACCATCCTCCCGACAAATCATGAATATATGCATGACCGCAAAGTGGTATTTGCTTCCGGCAAGACGGACTCACTTTAATCTCACCGCAAATGGACATAGCCTCTTTGTAAACGAGATTACAAAATTAATCTTTTTTTTTTAAAAATCAGCCGGAAGCAGGTAAAAACTGGAATTGTTAGATCGGGAAGACAACGGAAAACGAAAGATCATTAAATACCCGAACTCTCTCTTGGCCTTTTGGCTAAGATCAAAGTGTAGTATCTGTTCCGATGGATACTGCACCCCATAGACTGGTATTGTCTTGGCCTTCGGGGCTTGATTTACGCCGATCTATGAGATTGTCCTGTGCAGTTCTAGGAGGTCCACCCTCCCAGGCTTTGCCTCCCCTCTTTGGGGAGGAGTAAGTTAATTGCTTACTGCTTGAGGCGCCCCTACCGGGGAATGCCGACGGGGCTGCCCAGGCAATTTTTGATGGTCAGAGTGCTCACCTCTCGGGCGCTGGCTTTTCAACCCCCACTTTCCGGCCCGACCTTGGGTCACATCTTACTTGTGGGAGTAGGATAAAATTGGCCTTGTGCCTAACTCCTGGAGAGGAGTAAATAAAACTCTCTCTTCCTCAACATTTATTTTCTTCCTGTTTATAATTTCTTTTTATCTTATGAATATTTTCTGATTTCTTACATATATAAACTAGAAGAATACCCGACACAGGAGAGGGGGAAATTAATTACCTGAACAGAAACTTTTTTGCACCACTTTTATGTCCTCCTTTACGGAGATTAAAATCAATACATAATGCTACTAAATCTCCTATTCTAGAAGAATTATTCCAATTTTTATCAAAATCTATTGCATGATTTTGATTCTAGAAAATTCTGACGTTTACGGATAAAGCTTAAGGAGTCTAAAGAAATAATTAAGATTCAAGGAACCTTAATTGGTTTCTAATGATTATGGGTCAAATCTAGTGCAAATCTGAAATATATGAATCTTTAAATTGAAGTTGGGACCCTAAACCCGTTGAAATTATGTAAATAAACTCAAATTTGGGGAATATCTATTAAATGATTTCTTATATCTATTGTTAAAATTTCAGAAACATTGGAAACATCTGAATGTTTATGAAGAGCGTCTATCAACTTTTTACCCCCTTTGCATAAACATAAATTAAACTAAACATAGCCCACATTAAGACCCCTTACGCCTCGCAGCTGCGTTCCAAAATTCATATTAGTCGATAAATTTTTTAAGGAGTTAATCCTATACATACAAATATATAAACATATACACATAGCAAACTTTCTAAAGATAAATGTATAGAAAGTATATATATATATATATATATATATATATATATATATATATATATATATATATATATATATATATATATAATGGTAATAATCCAGGTGAAAAATATCCACAGGGTGGTAATCCAGAGAATTTTAACTGGGTTTATAAAAAGTGCTCAATATCAGAATAGAGCTTTATATATGATAATTTTATTTACACAGACATGTACAAAATCTGCGACACTGGCATGTCGATGTTATCGATCAACAGTTACTATAAACTGAGATCTCATCAGGCAGAGTTAGAATCTATAGTTTATAGTAACTGTTGATCGATAACATCGACATGCCAGTGTCGCAGATTTTGTACATGTCTGTGTAAATAAAATTATCATATATAAAGCTAGATCGGATTCTAACTCTGCCTGATGAGATCTCAGTTTATAGTAACTGTTGATCGATAACATCGACATGCCAGTGTCGCAGATTTTGTACATGTCTGTGTAAATAAAATTATCATATATATATATATATATTTACAAATTAATCAAGTTCAGATATATTAATAAAATTACCATACAACCAATATTTTCAAGAGTGCTCAATAACAAGTAGAACATTTATAAAACTATATATTTACGAGACTATAATATATATATATATATATATATATATATATATATATATATATAAATATATATATATATATATATATATATATATATATATATATATATATATATATATATATATATATATAGGGAGCATCTTCTCTTGTAGGCAAGTATTGTTTAATATAAGAGATAACTCATGTCAAGATATCCTTTGGTAGATCCTTTTAATAGTCCGAATCAGGATCTTAGTTTCGGAGGGGAATTGGCTGATGAATTTGCCATAGTTTGGATTTGTCTCCAAAGTACATTCAACATCTCCCTAGAATTTGCCGAGATGTAAACTGATATATCCAAAGATGAAATCCACATCATTATAAAATGTAGGAGATCAGTTTTAATCAATAACGATGACCAATGGATTAAAACAAATATGACAACCTCTTTTGATTTGGCCATGGGTCCTCTTGACTCTGCGGAGGCATCTGATCTTGTGGGGTTATTCATTTTATATACACTCACAAATATATTTCATTATACAGATATCGGCCTTCATAGAGATGATGGATTGGTGATTTTAAGAGATTCCAACAAAGTCAAGGGAGAAAACTTCAAGAAAATTATAAATATGGAAATGAAAAAAACTAGGTCTAAAAGTAGAAGTACTGGCTAACATAAAAACAACTACCTTTCTAGACGTCACGTTAAACTTAGATAAAAATACTTACGAACCATACCTAAAAGATAACGTCAATCCAATATACGTAAACCCAAAGTCTAATCACCCCCCAATCAATTATAAAACATATCCCGAATTCTATCGAACGTAGGATTATCAATAATTCTAGCAACGAAAGTGTTTTGAAAAAATCAATCAATATTTATAATATAGCTCTAAAAAATATTGGTTACCATCGTACCGAAATTAAATATAAAAAACAATGGTCTTTGGCTGGGGTTTTTATACTAAAGTGTTGAGCTGCTGTGGGGTTTTTACCCTAGGGTGGGGATTCGCCCGTTTTTGTTCTTCTTTCTTTAGGGAAGTGGGTCTGATCAACTCTGACGGGAAGCCATGAGATAGAATAGTGTTTTGTTTTTAAATTCTCGAAACAGTTTTTCATGGTAAACAACTGATGATCCCTTAAATAATATTAAGACTGGCGTATATTTTTGGAAGCATGCTAATATAGTGACTGTAAAACATAAATTGACTTACAAGAAAAGTAGTTTTCCAACGAAGGACTTAGGACTAAAGTGTTTTTTTTCCATATAGTTTTAATGGTTGAAAAACTTCCAAGACTATATATATATATATATATAATATTTATAAATAAATATTAAATTATTTATACCTACAGACGCTAGCGTTTCAAGCTTATTGCTCTCATCAGTGCAGGGAAGTAACAATTTCAGAGGGTCGGGAGGCGCGAACCCGGTACACAGAGTCAGCCATATCCACCCGGCCCACGGAAACTGTCACGTAATTTAGTGAAATTAAGATCTATATGTACATAGAAGCGGGCACAGATAGAAGACTAGTCGAGAGTGTTCGACGAACGTATTCGGAACTTTGCATTATAGCTTTTTGACAGTCTATTTTTAACATCCCCGAGAGTGCTCGACTTTAATTTCTTAAAGGGGCTTAGTATAGTATATATATATATATAATATTTGTTATTGTTTATTATCTATGTACGTATACGTTTCGTCCTTAATAATCGGGACTCATCAGCATAGAGATATGACTATTCACTACCCGTCATGCGATTCGAACCCCCAGATTACGAGTATTTTGCAACTCAAATCCGACGCCTTAACCACTCGGGCAATTTTGAATAGCGAATAAACTATGATACTTTTAACACTTTATCGGCGGCTTAACGTCTGTGAGCGTTCTAGTTTTTTAATGAGAGGAACGATATATATATATATATATATATATATATATATATATATATATATATATATATATATATATATATATATATATATATATATATATATGAAAAACTGTTTCGGGAATTTAATATGTATATATATATATATATATATATATATATATATATATATATATATATATATATATATATATTACATATATATATATATACATATTAAATTCCCGAAACAGTTTTTCATGGTAAACAACTGATGATCTCTAAATAATGTCAAGACTAGCGTAAATTCTTTGAAGCATACTAATATAGTGACTGTAAAAAGTAAATTGACTCACAAGCAAAGTAGTTTTCCACCGAAGGGCTTGGGACTAAAAGTGTTGTGTTTTTAGTGTGTGTGTGTGTGTGTGTGTGTGTGTGTGTGCGTGTGTGTGTGTGTGTGTGTGTGTGTGTGTGTGTGTGTGTAAGAATGTAAAACAAATCCTTTCGAGTCGAAAATCTATGGCTGCCGCAAATCGTTGATCCCTGAGGAGGGAAATCAGTGTCTGAACGCACAACAAAACAAACCACCCACCACACAAACAAACAACAACTAAAAAGAGACGTCGAACTTCCGACCCCCTACGTTAAGTTCTTAACCAGCGCGTGGGAGGTCTTTGCCGCAGCAAGCCATTCTACGCTGCTCTCTGGTGCGAACATATGGGAGGTCGAGTGTGCACAATCGAACATGCCTCAGCCTTTTGCCCGTGACAACAGAACAGACCCACATCCGTTCTGAAACTAATATCGCGTTTCAAGCTGGTATTTTAATTTTCACGTCGCAAAGGGGCGTGAGACCAATATCTCACCAACACTCCAGCACAGTCGACTTTGCGGGTAACACCAGAGTAGACACGGCTCTCAATATTTGATAAGACAACTATCGTTAAAAAGACAAAACTCCGAAATAACATGGTGTGCGTGAAAACAACGGTAGCTAATCTCTATGTATTAATATTCGGAGCCCAAATGAGATCCCTTCGACACGGCTATACACTGGCTCATACGAGGAATGGTCCACCTTCTCCAATTAATGTTACCTCAAGTAACAGCACTTTGCTGGATACTCCACCAGACTAGATGAATTCTTGTCCTAGAATTCGGTAAGACAAAGAGACCACAAGAAATGTATACTATAACATAGTTAACTGGTCAATTATCGGGGGGGGGGGACGGAAAATTAATGTTCTTAACTTCTTTATTAAATCAACGTTTGACAGGTAAAAGAGAACTTTAATAGAATATTCGAATATATATGCATCTCATATATAGATCAAGGGTTAGCCCCAGGAAAGCGCCCCTTGACTTTTGAGAACTTCGACTGAAGTAAAATGAAATATGCATATAAAGAACGTTCATATGGTGTTATATCTGTATATACAAGATTCACTCCTAAATTAATAAACCGATTATTATGAATTTTGGGGTGCATCTACTAGGGTTTAGGGTTGTTAATGTAGGCTATATTTAGTTTAATAAATATTGCACAAATTTAAGTTTCTTTGGAGTCTTTAAAAACAGTTTTAGGAAACATAATGTGGGCACAATCTCCAATATTTCAGATTTGTATTAAAAGTGATCCATAGTCATTAGATACCAATTAATCAAGATTCCTTGAGTTTCCATTTCTTCTTAAGACCCCTTAAGCATAAGCCTTAAATTTGGGACATTTTCTAGAATAAAAGTCATGTAATAGATTTAAAACAAATTAGTATAAGGATTCTAGAAATAAGGTTTATTGGCATTATATCTTAATTTTAATCTTAGTAAGGGGACATAAAAGTGATGCTAAACTGTTCTGTTCGGGGAATTACTTTTACCCGTCATGGGAAAGGTATTTTTTTAGTTCTTATGATATTACAAACATCAGTAAACACCCGTTTAGAATTGGTATTCTTTGTAATGTAAACCCTAACCCTAACCCTAACCCTAACCCTAACCCTCACCCTTATCCTAACCCTTACCCTAACCCTAACCCTTACCCTTACCCTAACCCTAACCCTAACCCTAACCCTTATCCTAACCCTAACCCTAACCCTAACCCTAACCCTTATCCTAACCCTAACCCTAACCCTAACCCTTATCCTAACCCTAACCCTAACCCTAACCCTTACCCTAACCCTTACCCTAACCCTAACCCTTACCTTAACCCTAACCCTAACCCTTACCCTAACCCTAACCCTAACCCTAACCCTAACCCTTACCCTAACCCTAACCCTTACCCTTACCCTTACCCTAACCCTAACCCTAACCCTTACCCTAACCCTAACCCTTACCCTTACACTAACCCTTACCCTAACCCTAACCCTAACCCTTACCCTACCCTAACCCTTACCCTTACCCTTACCCTAACCCTTACCCTCACCCTAACCCTAACCCTAACCCTTACCCTAACCCTAATCCTAAACCTAACCCTAAACCTAACCCTAAACCTAACCCTAACCCTAATCCTAACCCTAACCCTAATCCTAACCCTTACCCTTACCCTTACCCTTACCCTTACCCTAACCCTAACCCTAACCCTAACCCTAACCCTTACCCTAACCCTTACCCTAACCCTTACCCTAACCCTAACCCTTACCCTTACCCTTACCCTTACCCTAACCCTAACCCTAACCCTTACCCTTACCCTTACCCTAACCCTAACCCTAACCCTAACCCTAACCCTTACCCTAACCCTTACCCTAACCCTTACCCTAACCCTAACCCTTACCCTTACCCTTACCCTAACCCTAACCCTAACCCTAACCCTTACCCTAACCCTAACCCTAACCCTAACCCTTACCCTAACCCTAACCCTTACCCTAACCCTTACCCTAACCCTAACCCTTACCCTTACCCTTACCCTTACCCTAACCCTAACCCTAACCCTTACCCTTACCCTTACCCTAACCCTAACCCTAACCCTTACCCTAAACACGCCGACGACTGTTTTTGTCCAAGTGAATTTAATTACAAACGATGTAGATGATTTGGTAAACAATAGTTGTCGAGGAAACGAGACGTTGATTTAGTTTCAAGATGTTTGTGTGTAAGTAGCGTACATTCTTTATGCATGTGTATTTTGCAGGGGTAAAACACGTTTGCGTATGCTGCTAGGTGTATCTATCCGTTCGCCAAGCGACACCGTACGAAGATCCAGCATCAGATTACCGGAAGTATTAGTGTTGTTTGCAAACAAGACGACAGCTGCTGTTCTTTTTTTTTCTCCAAATGACTGCAATTATTTAATGTACTTCCTTCCATAGCAGTAAGATGTGACACAAGGTCGGGGAAGTGAGATTGAAAAGCCAGCGCCAGAGAGAGTGAGCACTCTGGCCTACAAAAAAATGACGAGGCATTCTCCGGTAGGGGCACCCCAGGCGACTAGCAATAAATTAACCCCTTCTCGAATGGTGAGAAGGCAAAGGTTGGGAGGTGGACATGTTAGAAGTGCACAGGACAGCACCTCAGACCGGCTACATCAAGACCTGAAGGCCAAGAAGGTACAGGCTTACAGAGTGAGCATCTGTCGGAACAGATACTACACTCTGATCTTAGCCAAAAGGCCAAGAAAAAAAAGATTGTTTTTGACTGCAATTAAAAACGTTGTAGGTTATTTGGGAAGCAATAAAACAAGTTATGTCGTCATATTTGACGGCACAAAGACACTCCTACTACTACTAACCCTAACCCTTACTCCTACTTTGACTATTAATAGTATTACTCTTACTACTACTATTACTGTTTTTTACTACTATTATTAGTAGTATTACTTTTACTAATACTACTAGTTTTAGTCTGAATGTTACTACTACTCTTCTTACTACTACTGCTAGGATTATTCTTACTACTAGTAGGATTAGTCACAATCTTACTACTACTAGTATTATCATAACTACTACTACTACTATTATTATTATTTACTACTACTACTATTAGTAGTATTACTTTTACTAATACTACTAGTATTAGTCTGATTCATAGGACGTATTTTTCGTTAATATGTATATATTTATTTGTTTTATACGTACATAAAAGTAATCCATGGACACGTGTTTCTGGCTCACAGCCGTCATCAGCATGGCTAACTTACACAGAGATCGAACCTTCGATATTGATATAAAGTTAAGGGCGACTAATAATGCAATTTTCTGCATCTTAATCACTTAGGAAGTGAGACAATTGAAATAATAGTAAGCAAAAAAAAACAACGAACGCTGCAATCACCAATGAAAATAATTACATAAAAATGCATTAAATATTTAGGTGATAAAAATCGTACATATTTCTAGACAGGGCGTCTTGGTCCGATGGTAAAACGCTGGAGTATAAACATCAATATCGAAGGTTCGATCTCTGTTTAAGTAAGCCATGCTGATGACGGATGTGAGCCAGAAACACGTGTCCATGGATTACTTTTATGTACGTATAAAATAAATAAAAATATATATAGTACTTTTAAATGTGTATGCTTAATCTTCTATGCATCTTCATTGCAAGTAAAAATCAGTAAATTGAACGAGTTATAGCGATTCAAAAGGTGCATACATTTTTGGGGGCATTCTGACATCTAGGCTGGGCACTGTATGGAGTAGTATTAACACAGCCGTCATTGTAGCTTTAATACATGTACCTTCAGTAGCAGAACACTTTCTTGACGGCTGCCTATAACAGGTTTACACTCTCGCTGATTTTTCAGATCGTACATATTGGCCGTCGGAATTTGGGTTATAAAATAACTCTTGTTTCGGGGTTTCGAATCCTGCGACTGGTGGGAATTATTATCTCTACACTGACGATTCTCAAAAAGATGAAACGTATACGTATGTAGATAAAAACACACACACACACACACACATATATATATATATATATATATATATATATATATATATATATATTGTAACCCAGGTAAGGTAAACATCCACAGGATAAAAATCCCCCCCCAAAAAAAAAAATTATCCGGGCTTATGTAGAGTGCTCAATATCAAATACGGCTTTTATATATATGATTATTTTTATTTATACATACATGTACATAATCCGCGACACTAGCATGTCGATGTTATCGATCAACATCTGTTCAAAGCTGATATCTCATCAGGCAGAATAATCATCTGATCTTTCTCTTATGCTATATTTGGATATATATATATATATATATATATATGTATATATATATATATATATATATATATATATATATATATATATATATATATATATATAGTACACGTATTGTATTAGTTTCTGTAAATTTAATTCCGTTGAAACTCTAGTGTCTACAAAAAGTGCTCAATAACAAGTAGAGTGTTCTTAAGTATACATTTTTATTCATACAAGCATTATTGGATACATATGTGCATACATGTTTCAGTTGTACTTTTCACCCGATACTAAATTATAAAAAAATATTTTATCTCCTACAAAGATTTATTTAAAGGGGAAGTTTTCCAAATTCATCTCACTTCTCTGTTTTCTTTGGTCTGAAGAGGTTGACTCTCTGTGAAGAGTACAACCGAAACATGTATGCACATATGTAACCAATTATGTTTGTATGAATAAAAATTCATACTATATATATATATATATATATATATATATATATATATTATAATATAAAATGAATTAATAAAATAAGGTGTCAATCAAATTGTATTAGAATTCAAAGTGCAAGAGAGAGAGAGAGAGAGAGAGAAAATGCTAAAAGTTTTTTTAAGCATTAGAAACTTAAATTTCAAAATTGAGCAAAAACTAAAAAATAAAATAATATTTAAGAAAAAAAATTTTCACTTTGTTCGTGGTTTATGAGGTGAAAATATTTTTTCTGAAATAGCATTTTATTTTTTTCACCTTGATCGAAAAATTTTCAGATAAAAGACTTAGACGAGAGAGGAAAGATGTGTCACCAAATTTGTTGTAATTCTTTTTGCTATTGTTTGTTTTTAAAATTCTTTTATTGAAATCGCGCCAGACAAGGCATGAAGCCACTTGATGTAAGAGGCTAACAAAAACAAATACGGTTATCGCAAATACAGAAGATACCTACTGGCCATTGTCTTGAAAAGACCAAGTTTATAGGTAGGAGGAAAACAGTAAGCAGGAAGGGAGTTC
>OY744544.1:14538945-14561445 GCA_963556195.1 Sepiola atlantica
TATTTCTATATATTTCTCTATATTTTTATATATTTTTATATATTTTATATATATATATATCTATATTTCTCTATATGCTCTATATTTCTCTGTATTTCTCTATATTTTCATATATTTCTAAATATTTTTATATATTTTTATATATTTTCATATATTTCTATATATTTCTATATATTTCCCTATATGTCTATATATTTCTCTATATGTCTATATATTTCTATATATTTCTATATATTTCTATATATTTCTTTATATTTCTATATATTTCTCAATATGTTTATATATTTTTATATATTTTCATGTATTTTCATATATTTCTATATATTTCCCTATATGTCTATATATTTCTCTATATGTCTATATATTTCTATATATTTCTATATATTTCTATATATTTCTAAATATTTTTCTATATTCTCTATATTTCTCTATATTTCTCTATATTTATCTATGTTTATATATTTTTATATATTTCTTTTTATTTCTAAATATTTTTCTATATTCTCTATATTTCTCTGTATTTTTCTATATTTCCGTATATTTCTCAATATATTTCTATATTTTTTTATATGTTTATATATTTCTCTATATTTCTCTATATTTCTCTATATTTCTCCGTATTTCTAAAAATTCTCTTTATTTCTCTATATCTCTATATATTTTTATACAGAGAAATATAGAGAAATATATAAAAATGTGTAAAAATATAGAGAAATATAGAGAAATATAGAGAAATATATAAAAATATATGAAAATATATAAACATATTGAGAAATATATAGAAATATAGAGAAATATTGAGAATATAGAGAAATATAGAGAAATATAGAGAAATATTGATAAATATAAATAAATATATAAACATATAAAAAAATATATAAACATATAGAAGAAATGTTGAGAAAAAGAAAAGCTTTTTTGCTTCATATATTTTCATTTCTACAAAATCTGTTCAGCTGAGAAAGTTGCGCAAACACCCACAAACACACATATATATATATATATATATATATATATATATATATATATATATATATATATATATATATTTATATATATATATATATATAACATTTTATAACACGCACATATGTATTATATATATATATATATAAATATTATACAAAAGTTTATTTTATTTATACATGTTTCTTTTTCTTTTTCAATTAATCTACACGTGAATTGAAACGTCTGTGTTGGTTCCCATTGCTATGTCTTTCGTTAAATATTTTTCTCCCACTATTTAAGCAAACAGATGAAATTGATTTCGCGTATATTTAGATCAGTTTCCTATGGATTTATATTTTTGCATGTTTATAGATGAATAACAATTTTGATAAATCCGAAGAAAAAATAAGGGTAAATAGAAATATGGGATGCACCCAAACAATCTTTATATTTACGAGAGCAGAAAGTAGACCTAAGGTTTACTATCGGCAGCTTTTTAACCCTAAACCTAACCCTTACCCTAAACCTTACCCTAATCCTAATACTAACCCTGACCCTGACCCTAAGCCTAACCCTTACCCTTTAACCTTACACTAATCCTAATCCTAAACCTAACCCTAACCCTAACCCTAACCCTAACACTAACCCTAACCCTAACCCTAACCCTTACACTAACCCTAACCCTAACCCTAACCCTAACCCTAACCCCTAACACTTACCGTAAACCTAACCCTAACCCTAACCCTAACCCTTACCCTAACCCTTACCCTAACCCTTACCATAACCCAACCCCTAATCCTAACCCTAACCCTAACCCTAACCCTTACCCTAACCCTAACCCTAACCCTAACATTAACCATTACCCTAACCCTAACCATTACCCTAACCCTAACCCTAACCCTAAACCTAAACCTAACCCTAAACCTAACCCTAGCCCTAGCCCTAACCCTAACCCTAACCCTAACCCTTACCCTAACCCTAACCCTAACCCTAAACCTTACCCTAACCCTAAACCTAAACCTAACCCTAAACCTAACCGTAACCCTGACATTAACCCTAACCCTAACCCTTACCCTAACCCTAACCCTTACCTTAACTCTAACCCTTACCCTAACCCTTACCCTAACCCTAACCCTTACCCTAACCCTAACCCTAACCCTAACCCTTACCCTAACCCTAACCCTAACCCTAACCCTTACCTTAACTCTAACCCTTACCCTAACCCTAACCCTAACCCTAACCCTTACCCTAACCCTAACCCTAACCCTTACCCTAACCCTAACCCTTACCCTAACCCTAACCCTAACCCTAACTCTAACCCTTAACCTTACCCTAACCCTAACCCTAGCCCTAACCCTAACCCTAACCCTTATCCTCACCCTAACCCTAACCCTAACCCTAACCCTTATACTCACCCTAACCCTAACCCTAACCCTAACTCTAACCCTTACGCTAACCTTAATCCTAACCCTAACCCTAACCTTAACCTCGTAACTCTCGCTTAACTTTTTTTGTACTTAATTCCTCACATTTTCTGAGCGATCTTCTGGCAAAGGGGGAAGAATTGCTGATTTCTGGGTCGGAATCTATATATATATATATATATATATATATATATATATATATATATATATATATATATATCACACTTATTGTTGGCTAGTTTTTTTTTTAACTTTAAACAGTATCTTGTTTGTACTCTGACATCAAATGGCTTAAACAATTTAGAGTTCACGTTAAATGGTGATGAGAGAAAACCTTACACTCGGATCTTCTTATTCCTTAAGCAAACATCTGGTAAAACTCGCACTGTAGCAATGCAATATATCTCGCCACTGAATTACAAACTCTGATCCTTGTTAAAGTAACTATTCGTTTTTACCACTTTTCATACATGTCCCTGTTTTTCCTCTTTTCGTTTTTCTTCTTTTCTTGATCATTCTCCCCCTTTTCCCTTTTAAACGCCTCTGACGCTCGCGCTGTGAAATTCTTGTGTTCTTTTTCCAAAAATTCAAAATCTTAACTTTTGCTGAAAACGTTCATTGATACTAACGAAACCGATAAAATCTCTAGCTTTTTTACTTATTTATTCCTGTATCTAATTTATTTTTCCTTTTTTTATTTTTCACGCATATCCTGTCTTCACGGTATTTCTATTTCATGAGGCATCGTGAAATTTATTTTCATATATATATATGTATATATATATATATATATATATATATATATATATATATATATATAGAGAGAGATATATATATATATTATATATATATATATATATATATATATATATAGATATATATAGATATATATAGATATTATATTTTTTGAAATGGTTTTAAAAATATGCTTAAATACCCTTTCTTATTCAAACCGGCGCGACCTCGCCTTCAGACATAACGTGATCTTCTGACACGAAGTCCAATTTCATCGGACGATGAAGAAAAAGAAGAAAAGAAAAACACTCTTTGACAAGGAGAAGGATATTCTCGAAAGCTAAGATTAAAATAAATGTTATTTATTTTACACCACCATTGTTATGGTTTTTAAAAAAAAAATACTATTACGAAACAATGGTTTAAAAAATATGTCTAAATACCCTTTCTTATATATATATATATATATATATATATATATATATATATAAATTTAAAATTTAAATTTGGTAAGTCACGGGGTTGGGACCGTTAAGAATCAAAATAATAAATAAAAAATTTTAATTTTTAAAAATGAAAAAAAATTTAAAAAATAATAATAAATAAAAAATAAAAAATAAAAAATTAATAAATAAAAAATAAAAAATGAAAAATAATTTTTCTTGTTGCATTTTTTTGTTGTTATGGGTTTCACTTTCTCTAACCGCTAGGCTCGCTTGTCAAGCGGCCAAGACGACACACGCCTCAGGGAATCCCCTTTTTTACGAGACACATGTTCGAATCCCGTACGTTTCTCATCTTTTGGTGGGTTTCTTTGTTTATTACAAGATATATGAACTAATTCACCGGTTATTTAGTTGTATTACCAACGCAAATGCGAGTCTCAAAATAGCCTGGAGTGACTTGAACTGGTAGTTTTTAAACGGCGGAAAGAGACAACGATACGGAAAAGTCTGGTATCACTTAGGCAAAGAATTCATACCACTTGTCGATGAGGTCGACTTTCAGGTGTGCTTTTCATTGCTGTCGGTCGAGAAGGTCTCGACGTTTTAAGTGCAACCTGAACGTACTCTCGATTTAAAGAGGTATTTTTGGCTGGAAGGAGAAGATGAAGAAGCCGATAGACGGTGAGGCAGTGCATTAATATATATGTGTATATATATATATATATATATATATATATATATATATATATATATATATATATATATATATATATATATAATTTTGGTTTCCCTATTTCAGTATATATATATATATATATATATATATATATATATATATATATATATATATATATATGATTATTTTTATTTACACAGACATGTACAAAATCTGAGACACTGGCATGTCGATGGCAGTATTAGAATCCGATCTTAACCTTAGATTCCAAATATGATCTAAGGTTAAGATCGGATTCTAACTC
Source organism: Sepiola atlantica (assembly GCA_963556195.1). Classification (NCBI taxonomy): domain Eukaryota; kingdom Metazoa; phylum Mollusca; class Cephalopoda; order Sepiida; family Sepiolidae; genus Sepiola; species Sepiola atlantica. The sequence continues at coordinate 14,543,479 of OY744544.1, forward strand.
TGCCTGATGAGATCTCAGTTTATAATAGCTGTTGATCGATAACATCGACATGCAAGTGTCGCAGATTTTGTACATGTCTGTGTAAATAAGAATAATCACATATAGAAGCTCTATTTGATATTGAACACTTTTTATAAACCCGGTTGAAATTATTTGGATTACTACCCTGTGGATGTTTTACCTGGATTATTACATATATATATAAATATATATATATATATACATATATATATATATATATATATATATATATAGAGAGAGAGAGAGAGAGAGAGAGAGAAAGAGAGAGAGAGAGAGTAAGATAATACTTTAAGGATATAAATAATATATTTAACCAGTAGACTATCAGGATAAAAACAAAGCTACATATAGTGTATAGAGTAGAGGATTGAGGAGAAGATCTTCTTTGAAAACTCATGAATTAAGGACGCAATATCACTCCTTGTTTTTGAACTTTATAAAATCTGATTAATTTCTCATTTTATTATACATACACAGTGAAACATTTTATGTTAGAATGTGATGATCTTGCTCCCATATAACGAAAACACTACAATGTTGATGCTATGAAGGAACTATTTAATAACATCAGAGTGAAAATCATGATGTCCTTTCTGAAAATGGCAGGTTTATACCTCAAAATCTAATATCTATAAGTTCAATAAACCAAACTTCCTTAGGAAAATATTAATCAATTGCAGACTGTTTACTCAAGAATTATGCACATATAAAAGAAATTCATTCGAATCTGTTAAACATTTTAAAATATTATAAACCTTAAGCATAAAATCCTTTTACCAATATAAATGGAGTCGGCATTAAACAACTCAAAAAGGGTTTGTATGCAGTAAAACAAAACAGAACAAACAAAACAATGTTTTGAATTGCTTAACAGATGCCATTTTAAGAGTATATGTATAGCCCTTCCTCAAGAGACGACATGCACTCTAGCAAGAACTATTTAGTTGATGAAAAATCCAAGAAAAGAAAAAATAACAAAAAAAAAAGCACTAAAACAAATACATGGAATCCAATTCTCGTGATAAAGTGAACAGTGTTCGTCCAAGTAAGCAATTCCGAGTCGGCGATTTGTCTTAAACCGATGGTGTAGTTGATAAGACAGGGACTGACAACCTGGGTGAACTAAGTTCGAACCCACTCAGTTCCATGGCACTATTTTCACTTGTGTTTAAAAAAATTTTTTTAACATAGTTCACTCCAAACAAGGCAGGCCGCCACTATAGACGTAAGGGGCTACTGAGAAAAAAGGGAGAAGGTTTTGGGGGTGAACCTAAATTGAGAGCTGTGCAGCGAGATGTCTGTTTACATTAGTTTTAAATTTCTGCATGTCAATACCGTCGGGAAAACAGGAGGCAGGGAGGGAGTTCCAGAGACTGACAGCACGAGGAAAGAAGCTACTGGAGTAGAAGGCTCTCCGGCATCTCGGGACCTCCGCAGTGAATGGATGGGATTTAGCTGATTGTCGAGTTTGTCTAGTGAATTTACGTCGAGGGGGCACCAGAGTAGCCAATTCATCGGAGCACAATCCATTGAAGTATTTGTAAAACAAGCACAAGGATGCTACATTGCGGCGATGGGACAGGGACTGGAGCTTGGTTGACAGTGAGGGACCTATTAGGTTGGTGACTCTTTTTTGGACCGTGTCAAGCAGGGATAGACTAGTGGATGATGCACCAGTCCAGATGTGACAACAATACTCCATGCATGGGCGGATGGTGGATTTGTAGAGATACAGGATAATGTCAGGTGTGAGGAGTTTACTAACACGGTAGAGGGAGCCCACCTTCTTTGCTGCAGCCTTGGCAATGTCTTCAATGTATTTGTTCCAATTCATGTTACCTGTGGTTGGAGAGGTTTCTTGTAGTTATTGAAGGAAAGGAGCTTTGTCTTTACGGCATTAAAAGTTACCAACCATTTGTGACCCCAATCCACTACAGCCTGGAGGTCATTTTCTAAGGATTCAGCAACGTATTTGCGCATGCGTTCTATTACCACTTCCGTTGTTCTCGACGATAAAGAGGCAGATGGCTTACCTGGGTTAAAGATATTTGGGTCGTTCCTCTTCCAAACCGGGCGAATATCAATAGTTTACAGATTTTTCTTTCGAAAAATAAAAAGGAAGAAAAAGAATTACAACCAAAAGACAAAATAAAATGTCAGATATTTACAGAATGGAAATATAGAATTGCAATAATATTAACATAAATTTCTAAATAATTAATCGATTTTTTTTTTATATTGTCGTCTTTTTCAAAAATATTAAAATCAATTTCTAAGTAAATAAGATTAGTATTTAAATATATGTATTATTTTTTTGTAATATTTAAAATAGTAGAGATAGAACATTTTTAGCTGTGTTTTATACTATTTGTGAAATAAGTGGTCAATGTGAATTCGCCTGAATAAACACGCAGTTTCAAAAAGTCGCTTAATTCCCGGTTCACTTTAAAATAACTATTTACTCTAAGACACATGGAAGATACTGCCAAGTCCGCTGCAAAGAAGGCATGTTCCCTCTACCGGACAAGAAAACTTCTCACACCTGTCAGTATCCTTCATCTCTACAAAGCCACAATTCACTCATGCACCTTGGCTGGTGCACCCACCACTAGTCTCTCCCTCTTAGACAGTTCAAAAAGAGCCTCAAATCTAACAGGTCCCACACTGTCTACCAAGCTCCGGCCCCTGTCCCACCACCGCAATGTTGCATCCCTGTTTTTGTTTTACAAGTACTTCAATGGGATATGCTCTGACAAACTTTCCGCACCTGTGTCCCTCTCTCGACCTAAATACTCCCGATCAACCTGAGAAGCAGCAAAATCGCACCTCTTCACGGTAGAGATCCTCAGATATCAGAAAGTCTTCTAATTTGATAGCTTCTTTCCTCGAACAGCTTGTCTTTGGAATTTTCTCCATGTTTCTCCGACTTTACAAATATACACAAATTTAAATGTAATGTGAACAAATATTTTGCTTGCTGCACTATTCGGTGCTTCTGCAGTTTAGCCACGACATGAATATATTTAAAGAACATGTATAAACTTTGTTATGTACCTACATGTTAACTGAAAATAAGATTGTATAGAACAAATTACGCAAATTCATCCAGTATTTATTAAATTATAAGAAAAAGAAAAAAAAACGATCTTAACTTTCGTTAGACATTTTCACTTATTATATAGACAAGGGAGATAACTCAAATTTTGTTTACTGGTTTAACAAAAATGGCTACCGAATGATAAAATCGTTTTTTATTTTTAATTTCATAAATACTAGATGAATTTGCGTAAATGTTTGGTGTACAGTCTTCTTTTCAGCTACCACGTAAGTACATAACAAAGTTTATACATTTTGTTAGCTATTTCTTGTTTTAAAGAGAAGACTAACATGTCGAGGCTACACAGCAGAAGCACCCACAAAAAACAAAACAAGCAAAACATTATTATCATAGGACGCAGCACCCTATCAAAATTGTCGTCTGGTACAAATCGGTTCGTCAACTCTCGGGCGTTTGCGTAGGACAGCCGAACGCTTCCGAGTCGAACCTCATGAAAACTGGTTCAGGATCGATATTAGTACCAAAATGGCTAAAGGTCAGAATGTAGGGCAAACCAGCACCCCATCCTGCTTATGAGATCTCTATATATGTGGCCACTAATTCAGAGTAGCCCCTGACGACTCAGTCACAATATGCCCTCGTTTTGGGGTGAATAATTGTGAAATATAAATTAGACACATGACTTATCATTTCGAAAGGGTAGGGTTATCATGGTGTACTAACTTAAAAATGGAGGATGGTAATTATTTTTTAAAAACTTATATAGTTAGGGACATATAACTATCGCGCAAAATCCAAAATTAAATAGACATAAGCTTTTCGTAGGATGCATAATAGACACGCATCACTTAATGTATTCATATTCCATCATCCAATCAATTTTAGACGCACATATGCTTGCAACCCCGAACCCTATATACACATATCAAACGCTATACACGCAATCTTAAATGTAATCATGCTTTCTTCTGAGCTATCAAAATACACATATATCAGAGTAACTAATCAAGATTCATAATTATACATTCTCATAGGGTTTAATCGATAAGATAAATCACAAATTACGATATCGACCAAAACAGGTGGGAAAATACAAAGGGCTTCAAAGACCACATTCACCAGTTATACCATCAGGTAACAAACTATACAATTTAGCTCTGAGACAAAATAAGATCAAACATTTGGATGATTTTTCATAAAATATACAAAATTACGAATACAAGCCACAAAACAGTTCACGAAAATCAACAGAATATATAATAAATTGAAAAAAGAAGGGATTTGGCTTGGGGCAGCGTCTATGCTGGTAAATAGGAGAGCAAGTCTAGATGAGTAAATTACATATTATTGCTCTTAATAATGATATTATTTAATATTATTATTTTTTAATTTAATAGAGGTCTTATAGATTCAAGGTTTTATATGCAATTTACTAAGAGTATGTGACATGTTATGTCTACAGTTAATCGAGGTTTCCGATTTTTTGTTAAGAAGTTTGCTCTGTCACTAAATATAATAATCTTAAGTTTCTCATTTAGGTAAAGATAACAAAGTGTGTTTAGGGATCTACAGGAACTTGTTTTTCTAATAATATTCCGTTTAACTATTGGTGTTTTATTATTTGGGGTAAGATGCTAGCAATGTTGTGCATGTAAGGTCTTGTTGTTATATCCAATATTATTAAAGGGAGATTTGTAGTTGTTGAATTTTTCTGGAAATTTAATTTACGAGAATTTCTATATAAAATTTATTTTCTGTCGGACTTTCTCTAGTTGTAATAAGAGCTAGGTAGACTATAGAGAATGGTAAACATTTATTTTGTAATGGACAATTTATTTAATTATTACTATTACAAGTATTTTTTGCTTAAACCGTATTAGTTGAATTAGGGTTGGTGTTAATGTTAGAAGTAACGTCCAACACTAAACAAGTTAATTATCTAGATGCTGGTAATCAGGATTGAATTTGCTATTAATAATAATATTATTTAATATTATTTTTTAACTAATTTTAATAGGTTTTATAGATTCAGGATGTTATATGCACTTTACTCATAGTATGAGACTTGTTATGCATACAGTTAATCGAGGTTTCCGATTTTTGTTAAGAAGTTTGCTCTGTCACTAAATGTAATAATCTTGAGTTTCTCATTTAGGTAGAAATAACAAAGTGGGTTAAGGGATTTACAGGAACTTGTTTTTCTAATAATCTTATACACACACAACCCTCTCGATTTTAAGCGCGCATATGATATACACACAATATCAAATGCACTAATGTTTACTAAGCCATCAAAGTACACATATATAAAGGTAACAACTCTAGATGCATAATCACAGTTTCATCAGGTGCATTTGATAAGATAAGTCACAAATTTGATAAGATAAGTCACAAATTTGATAAGATAAGTCACAAATTTGATAAGATAAGTCACAAATTTGATAAGATCAGTCACAAATTTGATAAGATAAGTCACAAATTTGATAAGATAAGTCACAAATTTGATAAGATAAGTCACAAATTTGATAAGATAAGTCACAAATTTGATAAGATAAGTCACAAATTTGATAAGATAAGTCACAAATTTGATAAGATAAGTCACAAATTTGATAAGATCAGTCACAAATTTGATAAGATAAGTCACAAATTTGATAAGATAAGTCACAAATTTGATAAGATAAGTCACAAATTTGATAAGATAAGTCACAAATCTGGGTATAAACCAAACAAGTGGGAATATACGAAGGCTGCAAGGACCGCATTTATCAGGTTATGTTTCAGGTTTGGGGATTGCACGGTGGCTAAGTAGTTAACGACGCGGACTGAGAACCTGAGTGTGCCAGGTTCGAATCCTGTTCGTTCCACAGAAACACTTGCATAAAAAATACCCACACCTGACCTTGTGTCTAACCTCCTGGAGAGAGTGTAAATAAAATACCTGTTTCAGGCTTGTGTCTGTGCATTTCTATATTCTTTGCATGTATATCTTTTGCAAAATCATCTCACAATGTTTCGACCGATATAACCTCCGACCTTCTTCAGGTGTATTTTGATAATAGCTGTTATTATTAAATAGTAAAAAAAATGTTTTTGTTCTTTTCTTTTTTTTTTCGCACGAACTATCGTTTTAAAAATTTCAAAATCTGTGATGTACTTACGAAACGGAAAGACCGTTGAGTAGTTACCATTTCTTTTAATAATTCAGGTCCGTGCTTGCGACAAAAAAAAAACACAAAAAAAGAACAAAAACATGTTTTCCACTATTCAATAATAACAGACATTGTCAAAATACACCTAAAGAAGAAGGTCGGAGGTTATATCGGTCGAAACGTCGTGACAACAACACCCAAGATGAGAGAAATAGCCCAAACAATCCAAATGATGCATATTATCAATCCTTATCTCAAAAACAAAAATTCAGTAATTTTTCATTTTATTTTGTTTTCAAGCTAAATTAAATAGTTTTCAAGCTCAATCTTTGTTTTCAAGATAATTGAATAGTTTTCCAGCTAAATTGAATAGTTTTCAAGCTAAATTGAATAGTTTTCAAGCTAAATCTTTTTTTAAGCTAAATTAAATAGTTTTCAAGCTCAATCTTTGTTTTCAAGATAATTGAATAGTTTTCAAGCAAAATTGAATAGTTTTCAAGCTAAATTGAATAGTTTTCAAGCTAAATTGAATAGTTTTCAAGCTAAATCTTTTTTTAAGCTAAATTGAATAGTTTTCAAGCTAAATCTTTTTTCAAGCTAAATTGAATAGTTTTCAAGTTAAATCTTTGTTTTCAAGCTAAATTGAATAGTTTTCAAGCTAAATCTTTTTTTCAAGCTAAATTGAATAGTTTTCAAGTTAAATCTTTGTTTTCAAGCTAAATTGAATAGTTTTCAAGCTAAATCTTTTTTTCAAGCTAAATTGAATAGTTTTCAAGCAAAATTGAATAATTTTCTAAGCTAAATGATTTTCCAAGCTAAATTGAATAGTATTTAAGCTTAATTGAATAGTTGTGAAGCTAAAGCTTTGTTTTTAATCTAAATTGAATAGTTTACAAGCTAAATTGAATAATTTTTAAGCTTAATTGAATAGTTTTCAAGCTAAATCTTTGTTTTCAAGATAAATTGAACAGTTTACAAGCTAGATTGAATAGTATTTTAGCTTAATTGAATAGTTTTCAAGCTAAATCTTTGTTTTCAAGCAAAATTGAATAGTTTTCAAGCAAAATTGAATAGTGCGTTACTTGCCTGATGAATACGACTCTTGTAACCCTCTTATATTCCTACTTGTTTGACTTCTTTCAATTAAACGTAGACAAAACATATAACATACCAAAGTAAGAAAAGATCCCTTCCCCCTATCTTCACAATATGTCACCATGTAAACTACTAATGGCTGACATACTTTTGAATAAGTTTAATCGGCTGACATCTGATTATTTTACCGTTTGCTTATTCAAAAACAATAATTTGAATTTAGTCATATGTCTCTTATGGATGTAAGCTTTTCTACATTCTTAAATATGTAAACATAAAGAGCAGACACTTATATTTTTCCGGCCTTAAGAAATCGAGCTTTTTTAAAGCTGCGATTGAAACATGTCTTGATATGTAGCCAAATGTTAGTATGAATAAAACTTTTTATTATAAATATATAGCTCTATTTATTATTGAGCACTATTATATTCAAACAGTAAACCTTTTCTTAATTTTAACCTCTGAATACATTTATATATTTCCCTTTTTCGTTTCATTTTACTTCAGTCGAAGTTCTCAGAAATCAATGGGGCTAACACTTGATCTCTATATGAGATACATAGATATTCGAATATTCTATTAAAGTTCTCAGAAATCAAATGGCCCTTTCCTGGGGCCAACACTTGATCTATATATCAGATACATAGATATTCGAAGATTCCATTAAAGTTCTCTTTACCTGTCAAATTTTCAGTTACTAAATAAGTGAAGATCGTTAATTTTCCTCTCCCCAATTGACCAGTAAACTGTGTTATAGTATATCTTTCTTCTTGTCTCTTGGTCTTACCGGATTCCAAGACAAGAATTCATCTAGTCTGGTGGAGTATACAGCTGAGTGTTTTTACTTGAGGTAACATCATAAGAGAAGGTGCACCATTCCTCGTATGATCCAGTGTATAGCTGTGTCAAGAGGATCTTATTTGGGCTTCTAATACTACGTTATTTTAATTATTTGGCCATGGTTTATTGCAGGGTGTAGTATCCTCATGTCAGGTTGTCCTGACAAACCCTTGTGCAGAGAGACTGAAGACACTCGAGGATTGCGTCTAGTAAGTAATTCAAACTCTCCAGGTAATTCTAACTATATAAATACATGTGTGCGTGTTGAGAGAAGGATAAAGAGAGAGAAAGAGAGAGAGAAAAAGAAAGAAAAAGAGAGTAATGTCAAACAAGATATATGTTTTACATATCTTTCTTGTGTACGGTAATTGTGTTCTAAAAATAGATCTCCCAGTTGACTCCCTAAAACGTATCTGTCATTTTTCTCCGCTTTTTCCTGAACGCTCGAAACTCTTCTCGTCTGTTTTAATCGCCGATATATGATTTACTTATGTTTTTAATATTTTTATTTTTCCATGGGTTCCATTCTCTGTTTTCAATAACCAAACATATCGCAATTTGGCTTTGTATGTTTATTTATTTATTCATTTATTTTTTTTGCAAACATTTTCTTTAATATTTTTTTTCAGATTGTTTCAGTTTACGATATATCATCCGCTCTGTGATAAAGACCTGTGTATGTATGTATGTATGTATGTATGTATGTATGTATGTATGTATGTATGTATGTATGTATGTAAGTATGTATGTATATATGTGTGTATGTATGTATGTATGTATGTATGTATGTATGTATGTGTGTATGTATGTATCTATGTAAGTATGTATATATGTATGTATGTATGTATGTATGTATGTAATTATATATGTATCTATGTATGTATGTTAGTATGTATGTATGCATGTATGTATGAATGTATGTATGTAAGTATATATGTAAGTATATATGTAAGCATGTATGTATGTATGTATCTATGTATGTAAGTATGTATGTATGTATGTAAGTATATATGTATCTATGTATGTATATAATTATGTATGTATGTATGTATGTATCATTAATTTATCTCCCCTCTCTCTCTTTTTCTCTCTCTCTATACATGTATATATATATATATATATATATATTTGAAGCTCCTCGTTAAAAAAGTAGAGCACTGTAAAATGGTAGTAGTAACACAGCGTAGCGTCACTTGCTTTATGCATCGTTCCTTCCCTTATAGAAGTTTGAATGCCTGTACGCTTTCGCCGCCGTTATTGTGTTAAAATTATCATTGTTTATAAGCTGTTCAGAACTGGCCTAACGGTTAGCGACGTTGGACTGTAGGTTGAAAAAATACTTGTAGTCCAGGGTTTCGAATCGTGTGACCGGTGGTGAATAGTCGTACTTCTATGCTGATGAGTCTTGATTGAAAAGAGACGAAACGTATACGTCCATAGATAAAAATATAAACAATAACAAATATTTTATATATATATATATATATATATATATATATATATAAAATAATGAGATAAGTGTTACTACAGTAAGAAACGTCGTTTAAATGATAAACTTTGAAATTTTAGAACCAGACAACATGACGCGATATTTTGTCAAATAAATGAAATATTTATTAAATCATTTTTATTTTAAATCCAAATTTTCGGTTTTATAAAACCCTATTCGCTATAATAGAGACAATATTTTGCTTTTCTCCATTTTCTTCTTTTTCTTCATAGTCGAAGTCTTACGGCGTAGCCGTAGATCGACGATCTTCTGCTGTTTCAAAAGACAATGTAAAAAAAGAGGCGTGTTTAGAAATGAGAAGTAAATTAACATCTTAATAGCAAACACGGCGGCTATCCAGCAAGCAGTCGAGAGAACTCAATAGATGTAGCCCAGAGTTATGCATTACGCAGAATGGCGGCTTATTGTCAACTTAACTTGAAGTGTTCTATCTTACGAGAGCTTTGAATAATTATTTATAAGTAAATGAATAAATAACTAAATATATATATATATATATATATATATATATATATATATATATATATATATATATATATAACTATTTCACGCATCCACGTGAAATTTTATAAGGAGATGTAATTGTTTATGTATCAATTTTCAGTACATTCAGGGCATTTAAGCCTGAAGATACCCCCTCCCCTCCCCCGAGGATGAAACGCGGGAACCTCTGTGAAGCTTAATTGCCATAAATATATTTTCATAGCTTACAATATATATATATATATATATATATATATATATATATATATATATATATATATATATTACTACAGACGTAAAAAAGCCGCTACACTGGAATGTTGATGTTATCGATCATTAGTTATTAGAAAAGCTATTATGTCTTCAGGCGGAAAAGCCCGGTTAAAATTCTTTGGATTTTTATCATGTGGATGTTTACTTTACTTGGATTACCATATATATATATATATATATATATATATATATATATATATATATATATATATATATATATATATAGTAAGCTATGAAAATATATCTATGGCAATCAAGCTACACAGATGCTCCCGCGTTTCATCCCCGGGGGAATCTTCAGGCTAAAATGCATTTCATGCTGAAAATTCCCCCCGGGGATGAAACGCGGGAGCCTCTGTGTAGCTTGATTGCCATAAATATATTTTCATAGCTTACTATCTACCTCTACTTACGTATCGAGCACTGTTGAAGTAAATACTGAAAATTGATACATAAAAAATTATATCTCCTTATAAAATTTTATGTGGATACATGAAATACTTATATATATATATATATATATATATATATATATATATATATATATATATATATATATATATATATATATATTATAAATTTCATAGTTTATTTAAGTATGCGTTTTCTTTCTATCTATCTACCTTAAACTTTTCTATTTCCTGTGTTATTCTTTATAGATTCTTGCAGGAATTGCTAATAATAATTAAAAAAAAACGGTCGTCTGCTTTGAGTCATGTAACAGCCATATTAGATCCTCTCCAGTCAATCTACGCAACGTCTTTTAGGGCACGTCCCTGTTACAAATTCCCTGTCGCTCTAGAGCGATTGCCTAATTGACTGATCCCCTGGGACCATCTCCGCTTAGATAAGAAAGCCTGTCAGGATCTGTTCTCGAAAGCTCTTAGATTAAAATGTCAACCGATAAGGCATTTCCGTGTCTTGCTACGGATTAAAATGGCGTAGGTGGGTACGGATCCCGTGGGGTCAGAGTCTCGGAATCTTTAAAACGCAATTGAATAAACGAAGAAAAGAAACAAATTTATCAACGCAGATGTCACACATGGCTCCGTGGTACGCGGTGGACGCAACTTTAAGATACGTCCACGCATTCCTTTAAGAGACGCGGCTCATCGATCGATAAAGGAGTGAGTCCGTCCGTCCATCTGTCACGCTTTAGTTTAGATGATCAAGATTGGATAGATACATTTTATTTAGGAAGGATGCGTCCAAGCATCTCAATAATAGACTCTGTCTGTCGGTTGGTCTGTCACGTTTACATTTTCATCAGTCTGTAATGTTTAAATTTGAAATAAGCATTTTAATCGGTCTGTAATTCATTCATTTCGTATGAATCAGTTGATTCTATTGTTGTCATTGGTTTCCTCGATATCTTTCTAGTTAGAATTCTTTCTTTTGGCTAAGATCACAGATTCTAGAAAGAAATCGGGTACTTACAGGAAGAACAACGTGAGGTTGTCCTACCTAAATAAATTGGGCTTCTTGGCCTTTTTGCTAAGATCAAAGTGTAGTATCTGTTCCGATGGATACTGCACGCCTGTCCTGTGCAGTTCTAGGAGGTCCACCCTCCCAGGCTTTGCCTCCCCTCTTTGGGGAGGAGTAAGTTTATTGCTTACTGTCTGAGGCGCCCCTACCGGGGAATGCCGACGGGGCTGCCCAGGCAATTTTTAAATGGCCAGAGTACTCACCTCTCGAGCGCTGGCTTTTCAAACCCCACTTTCTCGACCCGATCTTGGGTCACATCTTACTTGTGGGAGTAAGATAAAACTAGCCTTGTGCCTAACTCCTGGGGAGGAGTAAATAAAACCACGTGAAGGTTGCCAACATCCTAAGTGAAAGTGTTTTGGGGAACGAACTGGATTCGAATTTGCCACACTCAGGTTATCAGCCCGTGTCGTTAACCATTTAACACCGTTGGTCTGTAATGATAAATTTGAAATAGCATTTTCATTGGTCTGTAATGATAAATTTGAAATAGCATTTTCATTGGTCTGTAATGATAAATTTGAAATAGCATTTTCATTGGTCTGTAATGATAAATTTGAAATAGCATTTTCATTGGTCTGTAATGATAAATTTGAAATAGCATTTTCATTGGTCTGTAATGATAAATTTGAAATAGCATTTCCATTAGTCTGTAATGATAAATTTGAAATAGCATTTTCATTGGTCTGTAATGATAAATTTGAAATAGCATTTTCATTGGTCTGTAATGATAAATTTGAAATAGCTTTTCAATTGGTCTGTAATGATAAATTTGAAATAGCATTTTCATTGGTCTGTAATCATACATTTTAAATAGCATTTTCATTGGTCTGTAATGTTTAAATATGAAATAGCATTTTCATTGGTCGGTAATGTTTAAATAAGAAATAGCATTTTAATCGGTCTGTAACGTTTAAATTTTAAATAGCATTTTAATCGGTCTGTAACGTTTAAATTTTAAATAGCATTTTAATCGGTCTGTAACGTTTAAATTTTAAATAGCATTTTAATCGGTCTGTAATGCTTAAATTTGAAATAGCATTTTCATTGGTCTGTAATGTTTAAATAGGAAATAGCATTTTAATCGGTCTGTAATGCTTAAATTTTAAATAGCATTTTCATGTGTCTGTAATATTTAAATTTTAAATAGCATTTTAATCGGTCTGTAACGTTTAAATTTTAAATAGCATTTTAATCGGTATGTAACGTTTAAATTTTAAATAGAATTTTAATCGGTCTGTAACGTTTACATTTTAAATAGCATTTTAATCGGTGTGTAACGTTTAAATTTTAAATAGCATTTTAATCGGTCTGTAATGCTTAAATAAGAAATAGCATTTTAATCGGTCTGTAATGTCTTAATTTTCAATAACATTTCGATCGTTCTGTAATGCTTCGATATAAATTATGGAATAGGTATTCTCGGCAACAAGATGAGTAACATGGGTACATAATTAATTTTTTTTTTTTTTTGTAAAATTTACCATTTAGAAGGGGTACGACCGAAGCCGTACAATAACCGCCAAAGAAAGAAAAACACATGTACATATAAAACTGATGTGATATTCTACTTATATATATATATATATATATATATATATATATATATATATATATATATATAGAGGCCACTATTCATCCGGAAGATAACTACAGGGACAAGAAAGTTTAAATCGGCATCTCCGCGGGTAATTGGAAAGAACGTTTTTATGACCACAAACACTCTTTTAACAACCCAGAACTCAAGAACAAAACGGAGTTAGCTAAACAATGGTGGTTTCTGAAAAATGAGAACCGGTCCCCGGTGGTTTCGTGGTCAATCGTATGTTTTTCGGATGTTGCAAATGGATTTAGGCAAAGATGCAATTTATGTTTAGAGGAAAAAATAAGAATCCGAAAATATGAGCACAATAATCTTTTAAACAAACGCGATGAGCTTATGGCAAAATGCAGACATAAATGTAAATTTAAAATAACCAATATCTCATAATCCGATAGACCTCTAGATTTGTAACGGTGAAGATACCAAATAGATTTTTTTTTTAAATTTAAAAAATAAGTATTTATAATAATATCTGTTATGGACCCGTAATTACTGACTTGGTGATATTCATTATAGGTGTTTTGGGAGGTATGCATATATAATTGTACTTTAAGATACTTGTTTATTCTGATTATTTACTCAAAATAAGATAACCGTAAGAAATTTTTCTGCTGATAATACACTAATCATTGAATTAATTTAAGTATAAGTGTCTAATATTATCACTAGACATTGTTAGATTGGAATTAGGTTATAAGTATAAGTTTCCATAAATTATAAAATTAATGAAAGATGAATTTTTAGAACTCAGATTATTAATATATTACGAATATAGAATGTCTATGTAAATGTTTTGTATTTAGATACATATTGACATCTGTGTGTGTATGTATTAGATTCAAATATAATCTTAAATAATTTTTATTTTTCAAATATATCCTATTTCGGATCTAGACAAAATTCAAACTTGTAAATCTTTCACAGTTTGTCAGTCGGTTGATGACACACTAACGCCTGTCTGTCTCTCTTCTTTTCTTTCTTCCTTTCTTTTTCCAAGTCTAGCCGAATTTGTATGACACAAAAAATATTGTTGCGTGCGTGCGTGATCGTAGGATGTGTGTGTGTGTAGAGACGTATATACGTGTTTATATCACCAAGTCGTAAGTGCTAAAAGAATATGTGTTTTTAACTCAGACGTTATTTAAAAAAACAAACAATAAGATTCATTTCGATCGTATTAGTTAAATATAAGTTTTTAATTCCTCCTCGCTCTGTAAGAGGTGTTCAGATTGGTTGCAACCACCACTCTCTCTGGTTGTATTTGAATTGTTGAAGGTGAATTCAATTTTCTGTTAGTCTAAAAAATGTAATTGTCTAGTTAGATGCCCGAGGAAACCACAAGGTTGAAATAAATTATTGCATCGACAATTATGTAATTTCGTGTTATTATATTTTATGTTATTAACTCTCCCGTCGATTTCGATGTATGACGCAATCCTCAACAACACTTCTCCTGAGTCGGCACTGCTTGATTCCAATGGCAAGCAGTTCAAGAAAACGGGAAACAATGCCGGGATAAGCATAGAGAACACATAGAGCACCTGGTATTCGCAAATGGTTACTCATTAAGTACTGGCCAGGCTCGTCGTCGCATATATATATATATATATATATATATATATATATATATATATATATATATATATATATATATATATATATATATATACATATATATATATATATATATATATATATATATATATATATATATATAGAGAGAGAGAGAGAGAGAGAGAGAGTTTCTAATCGTGCGACCGGTTTGAATAATTATCTCAACACTGACATTTCCGTAAAGATGAAACGTATACTTATGCAGATAATTAAATATCTATTAAATAATTATATATATATATATATATATATATATATACATATATATATATATATATATATATATATATATATATATATATATAATTTTAACTTTTAAAAAAATTTTTTTACCTAGTCAAATAGAACTCCACGACAGAGTCGGAGTATTGCACTGAATCATTAGGTTAATGTCTATTTTTGTTAATCTCTCTACAATGCTCGACTTCATATTTTACCTACATACGACATTAATTCGAGCTTTCGGCTCTCCTCGGTGTAGGGAAATGACAATCTCGGACGGCCATAGGGCGCGAACCCGGTTCACAGACAGATTAATTTATAGGCGGTCGCCCAACTCGCATGGCCATTGGCAGTTGTTACGTGATAACGGAGAAATTAAGTTATATTTACGCTGAGAGCGGCGAGCGTAAACATCAAGACAGTCAAATAGAACTCAACGACAGAGTAAGAGTAATGCACTAAAACATCAGGTGAGTGTATACATATATATATATATATATATATATATATATATATATATATATATATATATATGAAGCAAACGTGCACACGATACTCTCTCTCTCTTTCTCTCTCTCTCTCTCTCTCTCTCTGTATGTGTGTGTAAAAAGAATAAGTAATGTACTTATATGTTTACCGCCATACTACTTTACTGTTGCTATTTCTAATCTGTCTGATCTTTCTGTAATAGATGTTAATGGATCGCCATTGTAAACACATCTTCATTTCATACATACCGATCTTTCAAAGTGTCTTTAGTCGTCACTTGATATCTAATCATCACAAACTCCCCATCTCTCTGCCTCTATTCTCTTATCTTCTACCTCCCAAATAATTGCATCCATTAAGCCTAACGCTAACGTTAACCCTAACTCTAAGCATAATCCTAACCATAAGCCTAACCATAACCCTGACCCTAACCCTAACCCTAAGCATAATCCTAACCCTAAGCCTAACCCTAACCCTAACTTTAAGCATAATCCTAACCCTAAGCCTAACCATAGCCATAACCCTAACTCTAAGCATAATCCTAACCATAACCCTGACCCTAACCCTAACCCTAAGCATAATCCTAACCCTAAGCCTAACCATAACCATAACCCTAACTCTAAGCATAATCCTAACCATAAGCCTAACCCTAACCCTAACCCTAACCCTAGGCCTTACCTTAATCCTTAGCCTAACCCTAACTCTAATTCTAAGCCTAACCCTAACTCTAATTCTAAGCCTAACCCTAAGTCTAAACCTAACCCTAACCCTAACCCTAACCCTAATCCTAAACCTAAGCCTAAGCCTAACCCTAACCCTAACCCTAAACCTAAGCCTAAGCCTAACCCTAACCCTAACCCTAACCCTAATCGCAATCAAGTGACGGATGATCTATTCTTTTTTCTATAGTCCCTTTTTTTCTACTCTATCGTTATTTCTATGGAAGACGCTCGACGGAGCACCAATCTCTGGTTTCTCTTTGTAAGACATTGTTGAGACCCTATTAAGAGACACAACTATAGGCACAAGAAGTGAATTTATTAAACAACTATATTAACAAAGAACGATAACAAAAAACATGTATAAATGAAACGGATTACCAGTGATAATGTTCGGTCCGACTGTCAGAACTGTCTGTTTCAATATTGGTTTCCTGCTGCTTCTTTCCAGTTGGGAAAGTACATGCGTGCGTCGGCAAATTACCATAACAGACAAGATCTCGTCTTCTACCACAACTACAAAAACTGTTCCTTATTCCTCTGTGTTCCTAATATCAACCGGAATTTTCATGAACATAGTTTCTTACTGAGTACGTTCTCTGTGAACACAATTTCTCGAGACTGCTTCCATACAGACTACAATATGGTCGTCTTCAAATTCAACTGTCAACATATACTTCTTCATAAATAATTAATTTTTGTTCATTCAACTCATCATTGTCAATCCTCTCATAATATCCTTCATCATTTTACTGGCAATCTATCCATCACATCAACGCTTCATCTCGAAGGACTTATTAGTAATGAAAAAAAAACTACCCTGCACTTTTTTGTCTGTTAGTATAAAGTATTGAAAGGATTCGTGCAGAATTAGAATCGTTTAGGCGAAGTTAAACTACCACGCATATGAAGTGATATAAGAACAGCTGATTTCCAAGTGAGTAATTATCATACCATATAAGAGGGAAGCGTTGGGGGATGGACAAAATGGAAATGAAGACAAAAGCGAACACAGGCTATTTTAGCACAATAAGAAATCAACACAGAATCAGGATAATTAAATTTTAAAGATTAATTAAATTTAGAAAATGTATATGTCGCTCCCCATGTGGGAGTATCACATTGGTGACGGTAGAATTATTCCTAACTATCACCAAAGAAAACAATTGTATTTTAAATTAAAAAGATCAAGTCTTTATTCATATTTTTACTTGCCGAATTCCCCCCCCCCCCATTTTTTTTAATGCAACTCCTGTCAAATGTTTCGCACAGAAAAGAACAACCAGGAATAAACACATATGTCGCTCCACATCTGGGGTATCACATTGGTGAAGGGAATATTATTCCTAAATAGCATCAAAGTAAACAGCCCTTCCGTATAAATGATCGAATTCATTCAAAAGTAT
>OY744544.1:14566445-14621445 GCA_963556195.1 Sepiola atlantica
TCTTGATATATTTATTCAATTTTTTAAGTATAACTCATGTATGCCTAATGTTTGTAGATTAAATTGTTTTGTCGGTGGATATTTTGTCAATTAATAATCCCTAGGAGTGAAGTGTAGTATCAGTTCTGATACTACACTTCATCGGGTATCTTTCAGAATGATCAGTACAGTCGCGGACGGGGTCCAAAAAACTAACGAGAACGGGGTTGTAAAAATAAATATGCAACAAGTGAGTTTAACCTACGTCGAGAAGAGATATTTGTCTACTTACCTATGATATTTGTTTGTATTTTTACGTACTATAAATGGGGTTTTATTAAATGTAAAAAAAATTTCTTGTTCATTTTTTACTCGTTTTTTTAGACAGTATGGCGTCTTACGAGCAAGCGCCATTTTTTTTTTTTTTTTGCAAGTTCGCGTGATAAAACTATTGATTTCTACTAAATAGCAGTTGGAACGGTTTAAAAATACAAACAAATATCACAGGTCAGTTTTAAATTAACTTTTATCGACGATAGTTACTTTTATTTGTTGTATATTTGTTTTTTTGAGCGTTTTCAGCGTACTGATCATTCTGAAAGATACCCCACTTCATCTTTTCTGTCCTCAGTCAGTGAAGGAGAAAACCTTCTAAACGAAGACAATTTTAATTTTTGTCCCAACCCAAAGTGCAACTTTTTTGCGGGAAGGGTGGGGGTCAATTTTCCCCCACATTAAGAATCGACCTCGTGTCTAACTCGGCCTTCGTGGGGAGGCAATTAAATAGGAACAACAGTATACATAGATCCTGAATGACCCTTTTTTGAGAGATGGATGTCCTCACATTAAAAAACTGGTCGTTTTGTTTAACTCTGGCCTCGTGGGGAGTCAAGTAAATATGAACAACAGTGTAAATTAATCTTGAATGTCCTTTTTAAGGGAGCTGGATTTCCCCACATTAAAAAAACGATCTTTTTGTTAAACTCTGCTCTCGTGGGGAGGCAAGTAAATAAAGTTAATTCAAAATGTGTTCGATGGCTTTTCAACATTTGTTTATTATATAACGGGTAGTTGTGTGTGTGTATGTGTGTGTGTATGTGTGTGTGTGTATGAGTGTATGTGTGTGTGTGTATGAGTGTATGTGTGTGTATGAGTGTATGTGTGTGTGTATGAGTGTATGTGTGTGTGTATGAGTGTGTGTGTGTGTATGGGTGTGTGTGTATGAGTGTGTGTGTGTGTGTATGTGTGTATGTGTGTATGTGTGTGTGTATGTGTGTATGTGTGTGTATGTGTGTGTGTATGTGTGTGTGTGTGTATGAGTGTGCGTATGCCGAGCTAAAACTTGAAACATACAAACCAAAAATCATCAAAGTTGACATCTTCTTGATCAGCGTTACTCGGAACACATTTAGAAAAAATATCAATTCTTTGACCCTACACTGCCGTTAATTTCGTAATCGGGGAGATAAACAGCTCGATACTTTTTTTAGACACACTTATAATAAAGTCCAACAACACACTAGCATTCAAAGGGCACCGTATAAACACTCATAAAAACGACTATATACACTTCTACTCTCACCATAACAACAAGATAAAAACAGGTATGATAATAGGCTTTTTCCTACGTGCTCTTAAAATCTGAAGTCTTCAATATATAGATGAAGAAAGCAAACACATCATTACCTCCTTAAAAACACTGCAATACCCCACACATTTCATACTAAAACCATCAAATACCAAACATTTCTCTCATAGACAGACCTCTTCTCTTACCCACACATTCCAATAACACATCCATCTGCAACACACTTAACAAACTAGGTATTCCAACAGTACAAACCACATCACAAACCATAAAACAAACATTAAACACAGCAAAACATTTCCGAAAAAAACACACATCCAATGCCGGCTTATATACCATCCCATGTAACAACTGCCATCAAATTTACGTGGGGGAAATGCAACGTGAATTGAAAAAAAGATTAAGCGAACACAAAAGGAACATAAAAACAATAACTTTCTCAGTGCACTTTTTTCCCACGTATTAGAACACGATCCTGGTTTCAAGTTTGAACAGGCCAAAATCATCAAACACATTCATAACAAAGCCCGGCAAAGACTACTTGAAACAGCACTCATCACAGACTCTAACACCATCAGACAACGAAATGGTTTCTCCAATCTATCCCCCTTAATTAGCAAAGTTATCCTGACCGAACAAAAACTAAACCTAGATCATGGCTGACCCTTCTTCTTATCGTTCTCACTTGAACTTATCCACAACTTCCCGACTACACACTTACGTGCTGACTCCTTTCTCACATATATATTCATTCACATACTCATGAATCACCCGCTACGAATCAAAACTATTTAACCACAAATAACAGCTTTAAAAATAAACACAATTTACATATCCTTACAAATATTAAAATATTTAAACCCCTTTTTCTTTTAATTTACTCTCAACCATCGACATATCCTGAACAAAACCACATTTTACCTATCATTCGCCTAAAATTAAAATTATTTTTCTTTCTTCTCATGGCCACCCCCCACCCCAGTACACTTCTACACATTCTCTCAAACACACTTATGCTCACACATTCCAGATATAGCCACCTGGTCGATACTTCTCCCTCCGGCCTCAAAAAATGGCACACTTAACCACTACAAAAATCTCACCTCCCCCTTTCACTTCTCCCACCCTTTTGACCATTTCCTTCACACTATTTTCAAGTTATCTTCATTTCTTCAAATATTTTTCTAAAACTATGATACCACCTACATGCCAAACACACAATGTTTTCCCTCTCCCTCCTCTTTCCCAAGCCTCTCAAAATCCATGCCACACCTCACCACGACAAAAATCTCAGCCCCTATTTCATCTCTTCCAATCTAAGGCAAGTTCAATTATATTCTCACCCTTCCCAATTTCACTGCTCCCTTAATGATACCCACTCAAAGCTTTCCATATTCATTTAATTCTTCGCAAGCACTGACTGCTAACAGCCTGGACTCTCCTTCAGCGCTCACAGTAGCCACGGCTACAACTTTCCTTAATCTCTCCATCATGTCAACCCCAAATTTCGATGTACTTACATGACATTTTTCTTCAAATTATCATCCTGAGGAAGTCTTACAATAAAGACGAAACGTTGATGAATATATAAAAAAATATCTCTTGGTTTTTCCTTTTTCATTTTCAATTACATCCTTCCTTTCTCATATATATATATATATATATATATATATATATATATATATATATATATATATATATATATATATATATATTGTATTTTACAAACAGCATTTTGGCTGTATCACGACCATTCGGTTTTGCTAGACGGCGTAAGTTTTGAAGAATAACACTACTTATTTTTATTTATTTTTCCTTTCCATTCCTTAAGTCCAGTTAAGTGGACGACACCCCGGGTGTTAAATGTTATCTCTCATAGCGATATGAGTCTCGCTTTCCCTACTGTTTTCAAAAACCGCTATCGGATAAGACGTTTGACCGCCGTGTCGACATATGATCCGCTTTTTAACGTTGAAATTCAAATCCCTCGGTTCCTGACGTTAAACTAGAACCGATCGCCAATCGTCCATTGTGCCCTTGTCAACGCTATCACAACAATGTTAGCCGAAACACCGGCTCTCTCCGAACTAAAACGTCCAGCTGACCGAATGACGTACGTGGTGGAATCGGTAAGATGGAGTGAAGGGAGAGGCGGGTTCTCATTAAAGACCAAGTCTCTAGGTGATCCTAGTTCTTTAACACTCGGCTCGAATGTTGGCGTGTTTGTTTAGGTATTTGACCAGGTTTTCGAGTTGGGCCAATTAGTTTACACAAAATATCCCTGGGTAGAAAAGAAAATTGTTGTTATGGTAACTGTATCTCCAACGCTGATTTTATTTAGACATGGTTGCAATTTCCAGTGGAAGGATTGCCAGCTGTGAGATTTAAGCCATTTGAAAACTCTTGTCAGACAACAAAACAAAACTTTTATTTATATCTACTAGGATATTTTATTGAACAGTTCTAAAAATGCACCGTTGATTCTATTTATACCATTTTTTTCCAGATTTATTCAATTCAATTTTAAAATGTTTTACCACTTGCTAATATTCGTTTCCGTCATATTCTTTCTTTTCTTTCGTTTCTTTTCTTTTCTATTTGCTTTCTTTTTTATTGCGCTTCTTTCTATCCACTTGCTAATATTCGTTTCCGTCATATTCTTTCTTTTCTTTCTTTTCTTTTCTTTTCTATTTGCTTTCTTTTTTATTGCGCTTCTTTCTATCCACTTGCTAATATTCGTTTCCGTCATATTCTTTCTTTTCTTTCGTTTCTTTTCTTTTCTTTTCTATTTGCTTTCTTTTTTATTGCGCTTCTTTCTATCCACTTGCTAATATTCGTTTCCGTCATATTCTTTCTTTTCTTTTCTTTCGTTTCTTTTCTTTTCTTTTCTATTTGCTTTCTTTTTTATTGCGCTTCTTTCTATCCACTTGCTAATATTCGTTTCCGTCATATTCTTTCTTTTCTTTCGTTTCTTTTCTTTTCTATTTGCTTTCTTTTTTATTGCGCTTCTTTCTATCCACTTGCTAATATTCGTTTCCGTCATATTCTTTCTTTTCTTTCGTTTCTTTTCTTTTCTTTTCTATTTGCTTTCTTTTTTATTGCGCTTCTTTCTATCCACTTGCTAATATTCGTTTCCGTCATATTCTTTCTTTTCTTTCGTTTCTTTTCTTTTCTTTTCTATTTGCTTTCTTTTTTATTGCGCTTCTTTCTATCCACTTGCTAATATTCGTTTCCGTCATATTCTTTCTTTTCTTTTCTTTCGTTTCTTTTCTTTTCTATTTGCTTTCTTTTTTATTGCGCTTCTTTCTATCCACTTGCTAATATTCGTTTCCGTCATATTCTTTCTTTTCTTTCGTTTCTTTTCTTTTCTTTTCTATTTGCTTTCTTTTTTATTGCGCTTCTTTCTATCCACTTGCTAATATTCGTTTCCGTCATATTCTTTCTTTTCTTTCGTTTCTTTTCTTTTCTTTTCTATTTGCTTTCTTTTTTATTGCGCTTCTTTCTATCCACTTGCTAATATTCGTTTCCGTCATATTCTTTCTTTTCTTTTCTTTCGTTTCTTTTCTTTTCTATTTGCTTTCTTTTTTATTGCGCTTCTTTCTATCCACTTGCTAATATTCGTTTCCGTCATATTCTTTCTTTTCTTTCGTTTCTTTTCTTTTCTTTTCTATTTGCTTTCTTTTTTATTGCGCTTCTTTCTATCCACTTGCTAATATTCGTTTCCGTCATATTCTTTCTTTTCTTTCGTTTCTTTTCTTTTCTTTTCTATTTGCTTTCTTTTTTATTGCGCTTCTTTCTATCCACTTGCTAATATTCGTTTCCGTCATATTCTTTCTTTTCTTTCGTTTCTTTTCTTTTCTTTTCTATTTGCTTTCTTTTTTATTGCGCTTCTTTCTATCCACTTGCTAATATTCGTTTCCGTCATATTCTTTCTTTTCTTTCGTTTCTTTTCTTTTCTTTTCTATTTGCTTTCTTTTTTATTGCGCTTCTTTCTATCCACTTGCTAATATTCGTTTCCGTCATATTCTTTCTTTTCTTTTCTTTCGTTTCTTTTCTTTTCTATTTGCTTTCTTTTTTATTGCGCTTCTTTCTATCCACTTGCTAATATTCGTTTCCGTCATATTCTTTCTTTTCTTTCGTTTCTTTTCTTTTCTTTTCTATTTGCTTTCTTTTTTATTGCGCTTCTTTCTATCCACTTGCTAATATTCGTTTCCGTCATATTCTTTCTTTTCTTTCGTTTCTTTTCTTTTCTTTTCTATTTGCTTTCTTTTTTATTGCGCTTCTTTCTATCCACTTGCTAATATTCGTTTCCGTCATATTCTTTCTTTTCTTTCGTTTCTTTTCTTTTCTTTTCTATTTGCTTTCTTTTTTATTGCGCTTCTTTCTATCCACTTGCTAATATTCGTTTCCGTCATATTCTTTCTTTTCTTTCGTTTCTTTTCTTTTCTTTTCTATTTGCTTTCTTTTTTATTGCGCTTCTTTCTATCCACTTGCTAATATTCGTTTCCGTCATATTCTTTGTTTTCTTTCGTTTCTTTTCTTTTCTCTTCTATTTGCTTTCTTTTTTATTGCGCTTCTTTCTATCCACTAATATTCGTTATCGGTATTGAATTCATTTCGTTTGCGTCATTTTCTTTTCTTTTCTTTTTTTCTTTGCTACTTGCTTTCTTTATTTTCTTTGTTGAGCTGCTTTCCTTCCTTCTTTTTCTTTCTCTCTTTTTTCTACTTCTATTTTTTCTTTTTCGATATTGAGCTTCTTTCTTTCCTTCTTTTTCTTTCTTTTCTTTCGTTTCTTTTTTTCTACTTGCTTTCTTTTTTTATTGATCTTTTTTATCCTTATTTTTCTTTCTGTTTTTTTAATTTTTTAATTTCTTTCCTTTTCTTTCGTTATTAAGCTTATTTCTCTCCTTCTTTTTCTTTTCTTTTCTTTCGTTTCTTTCTTTTTTCTAATTGCTTTCTTTCTTTTTCGTTATTGAGCTTCTTTCTTTCCTTCTTTTTCTTTCTCTTCTTTTCTTTCGTTTCTTTCTTTCTTTTCAACTTGCTTTCTTTTTTTTCTTTATCGAGCTTCTTTCTATCCTTATTTTCTCTATTTTTCTACTTCTTTTCTTTCTTTTTCGTTAGAATGCTTCTTTTCTTTCCTTTCTTTTTCTTTTTTTTCTTTCGTTTTATTACTTGCTTTCTTTCTTTTTCATTATTGAGCTTCGTTCTTTCTTCTATTCTTTTTCTTTCTTTCTTTCCTTTATTTTGTTTCCCTTTTTTACTTGTTTTTTTTATTTTTCGTTATAGAGTTTCTTTTTTCATCACTTTTCTTTCTTTTCTTTCGTTTCTTTATTTCTTTTCTACTTCTTTTTCTTTTTTCGCTTCTTTCTTTTCCTTATTGAGCTTCTTTCTTTCCTTCTTTTTCTGTTTTTCGTTTCTTTCTTTTTTATTACTCAGCTTCTTTCTTTCCTTCTTTATCTTTTTTCTTTTCTTTCGTTTCTTTCTTCATTTAGTACTTGCTTTTTTATTCGTCATTGAGTTTCTTTATTTCTTTAATTTTTCCATTTTTAATTTTATCGTCACTCAAAACGTGTCTTGCTTTTTTATTTTCCTTTTTAATTGTTTTTTTCACATTATTCTTACTCCGTTTTCTTTTTTTTTTTACTCCCTTCTTTCAATTCCTTCTCGTCTTTTTCATTTTATTATCACTCTGAACGTTTCTTTATTTCTTTCTTTTTCGTTTTTCGTTTTTCTTTCTTCTTTTCGTCGTCACTCTAATTCTAGCTCTTTTTCTTTTTTCCTGTTTTTATATTTTCTTTTCTTTTCTTTTTGTTTTCTTTCTTTCTTTGTTTTATATATTTTTCCTCATTCTTTCTGTCTTTTTTTTCTTTTCTCTCTAATTAAGCAGGCAAGCGTGTTCGTTGACGGTGAGATGTGAAGGTTCAAGGGGTCATAGTTTTCGACCCCTGCCGACGTTAACAAATGTCGTCTCCCTTTGACACGAGTTGAATTATTACATTCGTGTCTTTTATTTGAAATAGGAGTGCCTGACCCCTTCATCATTTGGGACCTCACTCTCTAATGTTTATTCTACTAGGTAGCGTCGCCTTCCCCGCCACGAAGACCCCATTAATTCTTCGGAAGAATAACATTGTCTGCTACAAGAGTATCTAAAGTCGAACAAACTAATTTTTTTTCGTTTTTGACCTAAAAACTTAGGTTACACTTAATTCGGCCGAGTAATTCACCCGGGGAAAACAAAATGAACTACAACAGCTTTCAGGGCCAGAACAAGCACGTAGGTCCTTTCGAAGACCCAATAACAAACTTTTGATTACTATATTTTCTTGTGGAAATCGCTCCGGACAAGGCATAAAGCCACTTCATGTAAAAAGCTAAAAATACCATTTTACGGTAAAAATAAAAAAAAAACTAGCAACGGATAAGTGCTATTTGGATAGATTCAACCCAGAAAACAACAATTATTACCCCCTTTGTCAGAATGTGACGGCTAAAGAACAACATAAGGGTGTTGGATAATGGCCCTATGGGAATGGATGTATCTATCAGAAGTCGTTGGTTTGACTTGCGCGAATTAGCGCGGGTGCTGTCGAGTGCAGAATAGGGCCTGTTCTCACAGTCGGAGCTAACAGACGTGACAAGGTCACCGCGTGACGAGATCTCGGATCAAGGGTCAATGTGCACACGCGAGAGGCTCTGTGACGTCACAGGCCTCTGCGTGGGGAGCAGAGGGATCCGTGACGTCACTCGTTCTTCGTGAGAAGCGAGTTTTAACAGCCTGGGTTTTGGAGGCGAACCTATCAGACATGATTTTGATGTAGTCAGCAATTTTATTTAAGAGAAATATTTCCCTAAGAAAATACAGGCGAAAGATCTCTTCCCCCCCTCCACGAGTGATTAAGGACTTAATTGTTAAGTAATTACAAAAGCAGTAATTTTCTCTCTCTCTCTCGACGTTAGTGAATATCTCCCATCTGATTTGATAACTAATGCTTGTAATGAAAATAATTAAATTTAAAGAAGATTGTTTGTCTTCCGACCCGATCATGGAGCTCTTGTTGCAGCAGCGTGGTTCACGGCAGGAAAGAGAGAAGAGGGGATTCCACCACTGGACGCCGCGCCCCTCCACGCGGCGAGGAAAGAAGAGAAGTTACGAGAAATTTAAAGGTATGCAAACTATATGATTTTTGGTGTTAAAAATGACGAGTATTCAATGTGAACTGCCACGGCCCTTTCAGGGACGAGTATACGAAACAAGAACAGCCGCGGCCCCACGTAGAGGGCTATGCAACAAGGGTAGCGAGAGTTACGAGGCTGCCGAAAGTAAACCCAAGATCCACATTCTCCTCCTCCCCCTACTGTTCCTTAAGAGGATATGACTTTTGCGAAAGAAAGAGTGACTAAGTCTGAATAATTATTTTTATTGACACTTTTTCTTCTTGTGTCATCCACCAATTGATGGTGAAACATCCACGAAGTTCGTGCGCCATGATCCTCGCTCATTGATGCGACCAGAAGCTCAAATCCGATAGGTCACTCGCTTGACCTGTGGGGACCAAAGAAGCACTTTTTTCCAGCAGGTTAATCTATTAGCAATAAACTAACTCCTTCTCAAAGGGTAAGAAGGCAAAGCCTGGGAGGGTGAACCTCCTAGTACGGCACAGGACAATAGCTCAGACCGGCGGAATCAAGGTCCGAAAGCCATGAGGTACCGGTCTACACTCTGATCTTAACCAAAAGGTCAAGAATTTGATGTGAGATACTGCAAGAAAAGTGTTTTAGGTCAAGTATGTCAAACTCGAGATCCCCTGAGGACAATGTGGATCAACTTATGGAGTCATGAGGGTCACCCGCGACTAATTGAATTCGTTTAATAAAATTATTGCAGAATATCTTTGTCACTGAGAAACATACAATATGTATGTAAATTATCTTTTTCAATCATTCCGATGGAATTACTGAAAGTTTTGTTATAATAGAATATTCCGTGCTTATTTTTATTGACACTCAAGTGAAATATGGCAGTTAAAAATAAAATAACAGAACGTCGTTGTATATTTTGGTCCCTTTTGTAATGATTTGAAACCGACGGTACCAATATTGTTCTCATCTTCCGTAATACATATATTAATACATATTACGCTCATATTTTTGTTAATTTTTCTTTATAAACTAGCACTCTGATGAGGTTCTCTCCAACTAACTTTACACATACACATACCTACTGGGGAGTTTGAATTACCTACTGGGGAGTTTGAATTAACTACTGGGGAATTTGAATTACCTACTGGCGAGTTTGAATTATCTACTGGGGAGTTTGAATTACCTACTGGGGAGTTTGAATTACCTACTGGCGAGTTTGAATTATCTACTGGGGAGTTTGAATTACCTACTGGGGAGTTTGAATTAACTACTGGGGAGTTTGAATTACCTACTGGCGAGTTTGAATTACCTACTGGCGAGTTTGAATTATCTACTGGGGAGTTTGAATTACCTACTGGGGAGTTTGAATTAACTACTGGGGAGTTTGAATTACCTACTGGGGAGTTTGAATTATCTACTGGGGAGTTTGAATTACCTACTGGCGAGTTTGAATTATCTACTGGGGAGTTTGAATTACGTACTGGCGAGTTTGAATTAACTACTGGGGAGTTTGAATTACCTACTGGGGAGTTTGAATTACCTACTGGGGAGTTTGAATTAACTACTGGGGAGTTTGAATTACCTACTGGCGAGTTTGAATTATCTACTGGCGTGTCTTCGGTATAGGGGTTTGTCAGGATAACTTGAAATGATAACACTTCACTCTAACCCTAAACCCTGCCCTAATATTCAAAATAACATAGTATTCGAAGCCAAAATAACATCCCCACAGCACGGCCATATACTTGCTCATACGAGGAATGGTGAACCTTTTCCTAGTGATGTTTCTTTAAGTAACAACACTTAGCTGGATACTCCACCAGACTAGATGAATTCTTGTCCTGGAATCCGGTAAGATCAAGGGACCAGAAGAAAAATATACTAAAACATAGTTAATTGGTCAATTGGAGAGAGGAAAATTAATATTCTTAACTTCTTTACTAACTCAATGGTTGACAGGTAAAGGAGAAAATTAATGGAATATTCCAATATCAATGTATCTCATATAGAGATCAAGTGTTATCCCCAGTAAGGGGCCTCTTGATTTCTGAGAACTTCGACTGAAGTAAAATAAAACAAAAATAGATAAATAAATATTAAAAGAAATACGGGTCAAATAAAAATTAAAAAAATATTCCTATAAGTCTGAAGAAATAAAAAATAAAAATACTTGTTTACTTGTTTGTCGGCCAATTTATATTTTTAAATAGTAAATATTTGTCCATTTACCTTTTTCTGGCATGTGTGACAGGAATTGGAGAATCAGCAGCAGCCGTCATGCACACGGGCATACGTCGGTTTGACCGGTATAAATAGTAAAACATTAAAAAAAGTATATCCGTGCTTAATTTAAACTCATGCATTGAATTAATTATGTTATGCTATTTTTAATACTAATGTTATGTTATTAATACTCCCGAACAACGGCGGGTTACCTGGTTAGTATTAAACCTAAAAAACAAAACAATTTAACACGAACATCTAAGACTGGCTCTTGAAATGTAATCCAGAGAAATTACAGCTGATCAACTGCATATCTTCTTTTCACTGTTCTACAATTTCAGCTTAAATAAGTCAAAGGTAGAGAGGAAAAAGGAGAATAATAAAAAAGAGATACATATAGTAATGTGGTAATTACGTAGATTGATAAGAAGAAATATTAAGTTACTGAGATACATTATTTGATATGAAGATTGAGGTATTCTCTATAAGGTGTTTACCCTGGCAATTCATGTTTATTGCGATTGTGAGTTGAGACATTTAAGTAGAATTACCTTTAGAAATTACGTCTGTTAACGTATATCCCCTTTCATATGAGAAGAGAAGAGGGAGGGGGAAATGAAATTAGGTCTATTATGACATCAAAAACAGCTTTAATAAATATTTTTTGTGTGCACCAGCAGTGGTAGCTGTAACTTATGCCTGCTCCTGCTCAGTCTTTCAGTTGGGATCAAAGTGTAGTATTTGTTCCGATGGATGCTACAACCTGTAGACTGCTAACGTCTTGGCCTTCGGGATTTGTATTCCGCTGGTCTTAAGTATTGTCCTGTTCAGTTGTAAAAGGTCCACCCTCACAGGCTTTGCCTTCTAACCCTTTTCAGAAGGGGTTAGTTTATTGGTAATCTCCTGAGGCGCCACAACTAGGGAATGCCGACGGGGCTGCCGATGCATTTTTTGTAGGTCAGAGTGCTCTTTCTCTAGGGCGTTCTATATATAAAAACTCCCGGTAATACGAATTCCATGCATTGTAGCCTGACAATTCACTACGGAGATGAAACGCTGACGCCTCTGTGTAGCTTAAATTAATATATTTTTTATAACTGACTACCTAGCTCTACTCACTATTGAAGTAAATATTGAAAATCAACACATAATATATCATATCTCCTTATGAATGGATGTGGATACATGAAATAATATATATATATATATATATATATATATATATATATATATATATATATATATATATATATATATATATATATAATAATAATAATAATCCAGGTAAACGATCCACAGGATAGTAATCCAAAGAATTTCAACCGGATATATAAAAAGTGCTCAATATCAAATAGAGCTTTTATATATTATTATTATTATTATTATTATTATTATTATTATTATTATTATTATTATTATTATTATTATTATTATTATTTACACAGACATGTACAAAATCTGCGACACTGGCATGTCGATGTTATCGATCAACAGCTGTTATAAACTGAGATGTCATCAGACAGAGTTAAAATCCGATCTTCACCTTAGATCATATTTGGAAAGAATGAAATGGAGAAAAAACGAAAAGAAATTTAAAATTTAAATTTGGAAAGTCACGTGGTTGGGACCGTTAAGAATCAAAATCAAAGAATAATAATGTAAAAATAAATAACAAAATATTGATATAAATATGATCTCTATATGATCTAAGGTTAAGATCGGATCTTAACTCTGCCTGATGAGATCTCAGTTTATAACAGCTGTTGATCGATAACACCGACATGACAGTGTCGCAGATTTTGTACATGTTTGTGTAAATAAAAATAATCAAAAGCTCTATTTGATATTGAGCACTTTTTATAAGCCCGGTTGAAATTCTTTGGATTACTATTCTGTGGATAGTTTACCTGGATTAATAGTATAACATCGACATGCCAGTGTCGCAGATTTCGTACATATCTGTGTAAATATATATATATATATATATATATATATATATATATATATATATATATAGTAGGCATGATACGTAAATTTAAGACTCACATGAGCAATTGAATGCACCGAATGTAGAGCTAATCAAGTCCACATTTGATTGCCATAGTTCTAAAATTTCAGTCGTAAAACACGATGACATGATGAATAACGCCAAACATGTGAGAGAAGAAACGTAAATTTTCCTTTCAATATACAGCACTAGACGAATACCCGTCCCAGTAAAATAAATTATCCTAACAATACAGTGTTGCACCACATTTACGCCAACTTACGAAGATTGAAAATAAATATATAATGATAGTAAACCTTACGTCTAGAATCCTAATACCAATTTTAATCAAAATTCATTACATGATTTTGATTCTAGAAAATCTCTCAAATGTAAAGCTTAAACTTAAGGGTTCTTAAAAATTTGAAATTCAGGACATCTTACTTAATTCGTGTCTAATGACTATCGACAACTTTAATGCAAATCTGAAATAATTGAATTTTCAAACAGGGATCTACTTTTAAGACTATTATATCACTAAAGGGGCTTTTAACTATAACTTTAAAAAAAAACTATTACAGTGCTTTTGACCTACAGACGATGTCGTATCGGACTCTCTTACCCTCATAAGTGTAGGAGTGGTTGTGGAAGACGGTGGCATGGGCTCGAACGCCGTTTGTGGTTTCAGTCGAGAATCACGAGACAAACGCTCAAGACAACACGACCGCGAGAAATCGACACAGACAGTAATTGAAATCAAGGTACACTTACCGTGAGGCAGGGGAAGTGTATTGTTGTCAACAGTGTTCAAAGCTCGAGCAGAACTTACTTATCGCAGAAATGAGAACAAACTTTTTCAATTTCAAACAGGGCTCTATTTTTAAGACTATTAAATCTCTAAAGGGGCCTTTAACTATATATATATATATATATATATATATATATATTAGTATTTCATGTATCCACATAAAAAAACAAAGAACGTTGAATTAAAACAGCACTAGCACACCACTATTGGGAGCTCAAAGAAAATGGACGCTCACCAATAATTGAATGGAAAATAACCAAATAAATAAACAAATAAGTTTAAAAAAATAAACAAAAACTTAACAATTTAAAAATTAAAACCTAAAATAGAAATACAAGAACCACGTGTTAAAATAAATTCACCCATTATATTGACACAACAAATGAAACAGGGTATAGGCCAATCTATAGAAAACAGGACCATAGAACAGGATATAGGAAGTAACACCGACAAGACCTTTGTTCGCGGGAAGCCCAACAATTGGCTGAGAGAACAACAAAGAATCTGATTGGTTAACTAGCTAGCCGTGTATATAATAACACCCGGCAAAAATAACTCCATGCATTTTAGCCTGAAGATTCCCCCGGTGGGTGAAACGCGGGAGCCTTAGTGTAGCTTAATTGCCATAAATATATTTCCATAGCTTACTATATATATATATATATATATATATATATATATATATATATATATATATATATACAGAAAAATTAGTACAACATTTGTACCGTCGATTTCAGGCTCAGACAGACTTAGCCATCCGGCTCTCTTCAGCTTATGTTGTCATCTGTTCCGGAAATGTGAAGTCACGTGTCACTCTCGTTTGGACGCGTTATTTGCTTAGAGTGTTGTGTATGTTTGTTTAAATTTAGTGTAAGGAAGGTTTAATAAGGTTTGAAAAGCGGAGAGGGTTAAATGTAACAGTTGAGATTTAAAAATGGAAAAGATTTAAAAATATTAAAAAATAAAGAATTTTTATATAAATCCCGTGAGTCGACGTTTATAAGTAGCGTATATTTGGCCGTTACTGTTTTGGGGGTTAATTATGTGTCTTCTAGAGAAAGAAATAAGGAGAGAAAATGGGTTTAAGGATTATATTTATGAAAGGATAAAAAGCTTTAAAAAAAACACATTAAATTCAAGTTTAAAGCCTGGATCAAAGGACTTTAAATCAATCCAAAATGAAGTTTAAATAAAGATTTAACCCGGGTCCGATATATATATATATATGTGTGTGTGTGTGTGTGTGTGTGTGTGTGTGTATGTGTGTGTGTGTGTGTGTGAAGGAGTAAGGCTACCCACATTTGTACAAAAAATGTTTCAACATTTATTTATTATTTTGTTATTTTATCAACAACACTTTTTCAAATCGAAAGACATTTCTTCAAATAGATTTACATATCTGATGATAGCGGACCACCGCTTGAAACGCGTCATATAAACTTATAAAATGATAAAATAACAAAATGATAAATAAATGTTTAAAAAAATACTTTTTGCAAATGTTGCTAGCCTTACTCTTTTACATATATACTTTTCTCTTGTGGGAACTGCACTAATACTGCACTACCCTCTGTTCTCTCTCTCTCTCTCTGTCTCTCTGTCTCTCTCTCTCTCTCTCTCTCTCTCTCTCTATATATATATATATATATATATATATATATATATATATAAACATGATGCAGAAATTGAAGTCATTCATGTGCAATTTAATCCACAGAATTCACATCTGATCATGTCCACATCTCATTGTCATAGTTCTAGAATTTCAGTTGTAAAAAACGCTGACATGATTAATAACGCCAATCCGAGAGAAGTAAAGTAAAACACTCTTTTATTTCTACATAGTTTAAAATTCATATTGAATCTTCTGTATTATAACATTTATATATATATATATATATATATATATATATATATATATATATATATATATATATATATATATTACTATTTCATGTATTCACATAAAATTTTATAAGGAGATATAATTTTGTTATGTATCCATTTTCAGTATTTACAGTGCTCGATAACGTAAGTAGAGCTAGGTAGTAAGCTATGAAAATATATTTATGGCAATTAAGCTACACAGACGTTCCCGCGTTTAATCTCCGGGGTTGGGACGGGAGGGTATCTTAGCCTGAAGATCCCCCCCCCCGCGGATTAAACGCGGAGCCTATGTCTAGCTTAATTGACATAAATATATTTACATAGCTTCTATTTATCTGCCTCCCACAAGGTAAGATGTGACACAAGGTCGAGAAAGTGGGAAAGAACCAGCGCTCGAGAATTTGAGCACTCTGGCTGTTTAAAATTTCCTGGGCAGCCCCGTCGGCATTCCCCGGTAGGGGCGCCTCAGGCAGTAAGCAATAAACTTACTCCTCCCCAAAGAGGGGAGGCTAAGCCTGGGAGGGTGCACCTCCTAGAACTGCATAGGACCGAAAATCAATAGACCGGCGTGAATCCAGACCCGAAGTCCCGGACGATACCGGTTTATTAGGCGGGGTAAAACCCCTGAATTTTCATAGCTTACTACATATATATATATATATATATATATATATATATATATATATATATATATATATATATATGTATATCTAGGCAGTATCTACTCTTGCAGGCAAGTATTGTTGAATATAAGAGACAACTCATGTCTAGATATCTTTTGGTAGATCCTTTCAGTAGTCCGAATCAGGATCTTAGTTTCGGAGGGGAATTGGCTGATGAATTGGCCATAGTTTGGATTTGTCTCCCAAGGACTTTCAGACACATCCGAGGCCATCTTCAGGGGAATGAGGTTAATCAGGTACAGATCATGTGTTAGTATTATAGAAGATTTTGGCGGGAATTATGTACTAAGTACGAAACTCTATTTAGAGCTATAGACATTTTAGAATATTATATACTGATATTAATGTTAATTCTATTAATTCGGGTTGTTTGGGTTTATATATATATATATATATATATATATATATATATATATATATATATATGTGTGTGTGTGTGTGTGTGTGTGTGTGTGTGTGTGTGTCTGTGCTTGTGTTTTTGTCAATGTAATACGTCACCGATGCGCGTAAATATATACAGGCGGTAATGCGATCAAACCTTAACTGCCTCCCGCCATGTAAACTAAATCTCTTGTAAATATTGCCGGTCTGAAAGTCAAGGTACCCTCGACAAATAAACATTAAGGAGCAGTGTTGGAAGACGTGTGAACGTTATCCATCCCACCGTCAACTCAAATGAACTCAATTACCTCAAGGGGGGGGGGGGGTAGCAGGGGTTTCTATCTTCAGTAGAACATAGATCAGAGGTCTTCAAAGTGGGGGTCGCGACCCCCAGGGGAGTCGCGTAACCATAGAATAGGGGGTCGCCAAAATTATAACTATGGAATTTTTTAAATAATAGTCAACATTGTTTTTTTACTCCATTAACTTATTTTTTATTTATAAAAAATTTTGGTGGGTCACGAAAAAAATTTTTTCCAAAAAGGGGTCGCGACAAAAAAAGTTTGAAGAGCACTGACATAGATAACATGGAAGCCCCGAGGTACGCCAGCTCCGATGGTTCTGGTTTGTAGTAGTATTTCGAGGGAACCCATGAGACAGTCAACGTAGTGAAGTGTCATGTTTGCGCCCGGAGGATGAGTATCATCTCCTTTGCAGAAGCCACTTGTTTTGAGAGGCTCCTATGACTAACCTTCACTTCAGACCTAAAATGTGGCTGGAAAGGTTCTTGGATCATTCATACTTACCTGCCAATTTTTGGCTAGGAAGTAAGTGTAGTATCTGTTCCGATGGATACTGCACCCTATAGACCGGTGTCGTCTTGTCCTTCGGGGTTTGATTCCACCTGTCTGTGGGTTTGTCCTATGCAGTTCTAGGAGGTTCACCCTCCCAGGCTTTGCCCCTCCCTCTTTGGGGAGGAGTAAGTTTATACTTACAGGGCTGCCCAGGCAATTTTTAATGGCCAGAGTGCTCACTTTCTCGGGCACTGGCTTTTCAAACCCCACTTTCTCGACCCGATCTTGGGTCACATCTTACCTTGTGGGACTAAGATAAAAATGGCCTTGTGCCTAACCTCCTAGAGGTAAATAAACATTATCGTTCTCCTTTATTTCTAAAAAGTTGAGTTAATAAAGAAGAATTTATTCTTTATATATATATATATATATATATATATATGTGTGTGTGTGTGTGTGTGTGTGTGTGTGTGAAAACAGAGACCAACGGAAAACAGTTTAAAATGCAGGAGAAAAACAAGAGATTTGACCGGTGTCGTTCGTGTTAACGAACGTCTTCAGAAAAAGTGAAGATTTGGAAACAATTTTATTTTGATAGCACACACATGGATGAAGGAAACAATGATCCGATTGTGTGTGCTATTTAAATTAAATTGTTTCCAAATCTTCACTTTTTCTGAAGACGTTCGTTAACACGAACGGAACCGGTTAAATATCTTGTTTTTCTCCAGCATTTTAAACTGTTTTCCGTTTGTCTTTTTTAACGCATTTTGTCTACCACAGCATTTCATTTTCATGACTTATCGTGTACCTTACCCCATATATATATATATATATATATATATATATATATATATATATATATATATATATATATATATATATATATATATATATATATATATATATATATATAAATATATATATATATATATATATTTATATATATATAAATATATATACCTATATATATAAATATATATATATAAATATATATATATATATATATATATATAAATATATATACAAATATATATATATTTATATATATATATATATATATATATATATATATATATATATATATATATATATATATATATATATATATATGGGGTAAGGTACACGATAAGTCAAGAAAAAAAAAATATATATATATATATAAATATATATATATAAATATATATATATATTAATATATATAAATATATATATATATATATATAAATATATATATATAAATATATATATTTATGAATATATATATAAATATATATATAAATATATATATTCATATATATATAAATATATATATATAAATATATATATAAATATATATATACATGTATATATATATATAAATATATATATATATATATATATATATATATATATATATATATGTGTGTGTGTGTGTGTGTGTGTGTGTGTGTGTGTAGTTCGGTTTGTTTATATGTTTATATATTCATATGTACAGGATTAAAAAGTGAAAAAAAAAGAAAAGAAAAAGAATAAATTTTAAAAAAATTGAAAAAGAAAAAGAAAGAAAAAATTAAAAGAAAAACTACACGAGGTAATGTATTGAAAATGAGAGAGAACAAACAAGACCTACAAAAGAAGAAAAGAAAATGAAGAAATTAGAAAAAAGAGACGAAAGCAAAAAAAAAAAAGGAAAGAGGAAATAAGAAAGAAACAAAAGGAAAACAAAGAGGAAAGTAATGATGAATTGGAACAAACAGAGGAAAGACAGGAATAGACTTAGATAACTCGGAAACGAAATAACACATCGGCGTCGTCGTAAATCGCATTCTTCAACCAGACGCCATTGTGTTTTTCACTCTGAAAAAAAAAAAAAGAATGCCAGGCTAAACAGCGAAAAAGGAATGGCAATGTTTGCCGAATCAATTCCAGGAATTATCGACAGAACAAGTCTTCGAGAATAACTATCCGAAGAATTCGCCACCATTTTTACCCCAAAACACCAGAATCAGAACAAAAAGATATTCATCTATTTTGAAACCCTCGTCCGTGATTCGGATAATGCTGAGTGAGTTTTGTTAGTTTCGTATTTTCAAAGTGCCTAGTTACTGCCTCCCCGCGAGGGATCGATGTGATATAAGGCCGCGTTAGGGGATAGCAACGGCTCTCTAAATGTGCAATCAAGATGGGGTAAAAATAAAAATGTCCCCAATCAAGCAGGATTTCTCCTACTTTAACTAAAGATAGAACAGATACTATACTTTCATCTTAAACGAAGTAGCATTAATTTCCTATTTCTGACGTGGCAGAATGAATGTAAACGCAGCACTTTCAGTCAGACTTTGTGACCTATCATAAAGAATCCTATGATTTTGGAATCTAATATAAAAAATCCTATAATTGATGAGCTATCATCAAGAATAGTATAATTTGTAGTCTATCAAAATACAACTTATAATTTCTGATATATAATAAAGTATCGTTTAATTTGTAGTCTATCAAAATACAACTTATAATTTTTGATTTACGAAAAGCCAACCTATAATGTCTGTTTTATCAAGAATAATCCTATAATTTTTGATCAAGTAAATCAGTAAATGGGTACCTGACTAAAACACAGGGAAGGTTCAAGGCAGCGGAAGGAGAGGGATGGGCTCCGCCTTCCATATGCTGTGCCCTAGACACGGTGACTCTCAACAAATCATCGCCGCTACGACCATGGGCAGTGTGCGATGTCGGCAACGACACTCGTGCGCGTCCAGGCTATGCGACCTTCACTTTTATATAATTATAGACTAGACCACCAGTAATTAAATTGCAATATGAGTAACGGTAAAAAAAAAAGTAATTCTATAGTAATAAGTAGTAATATAACACATCTAAGCAAGATTTAGTTTAAGACCTCCCAAATTTATACTAAAATTGTCTGCATGGACATATTTATGGCATCGTGGTTGAAAGTGTTCTAAGTGACAGTATTCTAGAGGTTGAAGGTTCGATCCTTACTACAGGTGATAATAACTTAGAACATAGATTAACGTAGATATAAAACGACCTTTACCTTTAATCTTTACCTTTAAATACTTTTATGAATTGTGATCTATCATAAGGCAACCTATAGTTTGTGATCTGCTATAAATAATTCTATAATTTATGATTTATCAAAAGGTAACCTATAATTTGTGATATATCTTAAAGAATCCTGTAATTTCTGATCTATCAGACAGATTCCTATAATTTGTGACTTACAATAAGGAAATATATACTTTGTGATCTATCGAAGAGCAACGTATAATTTTTTTATATATTGTACAGAATCCTATAATTGACGATCTCTTATAAAGAATCCTATAATTTACGATATATCATAAAGAATTCCTATAATTGACGATCTCTTATAACGAATCCTAAAATTTACGATATATCATAAAGAATCCTATAATTGATGATCTATTCTAAAGAATCCTATGATTTACGATCTATTATTAAGAATCCTATAATTTACAACCTATTATAAAGAATCCTGTAATTTACGATCTATTATAAAGAATCCTATAATTTACGATCTCTTATAAAGAATCCTATAATTTACGATCTATTATAAAGAATCCTATAATTTACGATCTCTTATAAAGAATCCTATAATTAACGATCTATTATAAAGAATCCTATAATTTACGATCTATTATAAAGAATCCTATAATTTACGATCTCTTATAACGAATCCTATAATTTACGATCTATTATAAAGAATCCTATCATTTGTGATTCATTAAATAGCAACCTACTTCTTGGTAGCTACTATAGCGAATCCTATAATTTGTGATATATCATCAAGAATCTTATAATTGTTGATCTATTACAAAGAATCCTATTATTTTGATTTATTAAAAGGCAAGCTATAATTTGTGATCTACAATAATTAATCCTATATTTGCGATCTATCACAAACAATCCTATAATTTGTGATCTATCACAAACTGTCCTATGAATTGTTATCTATATTGATGAATCCTATAATTCGTGATCTATAAAAAGCAAATTATAATTCTTGATCTCTACTAAATAATCCTATAATTCGTGATCTACCATAAGTAATCCTATAATTCGTGATCTACCATGAGTAATCCTATAAAAAAAATGAAAGAGAGATATTTAGCAAAGAGAGGGATTTAAGAGAAAATAGTGGTGTATAGTGGATAGAGGGGAGATATAGCAAGGAGAAAGAGAAAGGAATATATAGCGAAAAGAAAGAGGGAGATATAGCAAAGGTTGCGAGAAAGATATATACATATATATATATATATATATATATATATATATATATATATAAAAGAGAGAGAGAAAAGAGGAATATATAGCGAAGAGAGAGAGAGAGAGGGGTCGAGAAAGAGAGGGATATATAGCGAAAAGAGAGAGGGATATATAGCAAAGAGAGAGGGAGAGAGAGGGGGAGCGAGAAAGATATATATATATATATATATATATATATATATATATATATATATAGGGAGATATAGCAAAGAGAGAGAGAGAGGGGTCGAGAAAGATATATATATAACGAAGAGAGGGAGAGAGGAAGAGAAAGAGAAGAAGATATAGCAAAGAGAGAGAGGAGCGAGAAAGATATATATATATATATATATATATATATATATATA
Source organism: Sepiola atlantica (assembly GCA_963556195.1). Taxonomy (NCBI): domain Eukaryota; kingdom Metazoa; phylum Mollusca; class Cephalopoda; order Sepiida; family Sepiolidae; genus Sepiola; species Sepiola atlantica. The sequence continues at coordinate 14,588,562 of OY744544.1, forward strand.
TATATATATATATATATATATATATATATATATATATATATAACGAAGAGGAAGAGAGGGAGATATACGGAAGTGAAAGAGAAACGAATATATAGCGAAAAGAGAGAGGGAGATATAGCAAAAAGAGAGAAAGAGAGGGGTGTATAACGAAGAGAGAGAGAAAGAGAGGGGAATATAGCGAAAAGATATAGAAAGAGAGGTGATATATAGCGAAGAGAGAGAAAGAGAAAGAGAGGGATGTATAGCGAAGAAAGAGAAAGAGAAAGAGAGGGATATATAGCGAAGAAAGAGAAAGAGAAAGAGAGGGATATATAGCGAAGAAAGAGAAAGAGAAAGAGAGGGATATATAGCGAAGAGAGAGAAAGAGAAAGAGAGGGATATATAGCGAAGAAAGAGAAAGAGAAAGAGAGGTATATATATCGAAGAGAGAGAAAGAGAAAGAGAGGGATATATAGCGAAGAGAGAGAAAGAGAAAGATAGGGATATACAGCGAAGAGAGAGAAAGAGAAAGAGAGGTGACATAGCAAAGAGAAAGAGACTAATTTGAAAGATTGTCTTTTTATTTCCATTTTCATCTGGCTTTGCAAACTCACTTTTTCCTGACTCAAACGGTCTGAGCCAAGCTCAATGGATGACCCAGCGGTTCACATATTTTATAGTCTATCACACTATCTATTTTGTTCGCAATCCGTTTACGTTGATATATCTATCGTGCCATCCGGAATTACTACATCCGTAATGCCATGAACACACCCCTTTCTAATGTCGACATGACGATAGTATATTTTGATGAACTGGCTTAACTCCACGCACACCCTCCACGCACAACCACACCACCAGTTGTTCTTCGTTAACAAGCAAATTATCCGGAGCTTGCAAACCTCGCGAACCCCTGCCCGCAATTCTGACCCCGAAAGCATGGAAATTATTCTAAAAGATCCCAAATAAGCCCCCTTTATCTGTTCGGTAAGGGTTGGGACGCCGCGATGATGTCTCTATCGTCTAACATTAGTCATATTTCATTCACGTAGTCAGGAAAGGCAGGGGCAAAAAAAAAAATAAGAGAAAAAGATGGAAACCAGATTTGATGCCGTTTTCTGCGATTATTACACAGCGCAGTCCCCGTAACAAGCGGTAGATTTTATTTACTTGACTCCCCTCGAGAACATAGCTAGACACAATGACCATTGACTGGCAATAAACCCCCCCCCCCCCCCACCGAAAAGGAGGAGGGTAATGCCTGGGATTGAACATTTTGATTATTGTATATCATGGCCACTCTTTCCACCTTAGGTCTTCGGGAAATACTCAGACGGAAGTGAGTATACAGCATATGCCTCTATTTACTCATCTCCCCACGAGGTCAGAGCTAAATATATGGTCGGTTTTTAATAATAATAATAATAATAATAATAATAATAATAATAGGGTCAAGGAGGATGAGAAGACCGAGGAGGGACAGCACAAACCAGACCTCCACTGGAAGTGCAGAGACTGCTGGGACCTTGGGGAGACTTATTGCCACCCAAATCCCAGAGAAGACCAAATGTCCTTACCGGCGAGAAATCTATGGTAAACGGCTGTTGTGATACTGCAAGTTTATTGGCAGTGGCTATCGAAAAGAGGTTGCGAATACTGGAAATCTGGTTGGTTGTTGTCGGTGAGTAATCACTGTGTACCTGTGTGAAAACTCCTAGTGAGTGTAAATAATAATAATAATAATAATAATAATAATAATAATAATAATAATAATAATAATAATAATAATAATAATAATAATAATATCGATTATTATTATTATTATTATTATTATTATTATTATTATTATTATTATTATTATTATTATTATTAGTGGGTCCCCCATCGAAATTCCACGGTGCATTCTTCATTCTTTTTTAAATAATAAATGTCTATAAGGGTCCATTATATATATTCTGGCGTAAAAATAATCGTTATTGCCTGCTAAAAACTTTAATAAAATCCAGCTCCTCCAAAAAGGAGCATTCTGGATTATGACAAAATTAAACTTGCCTCAGTCAAGAAGGAATTCTCCTTCACTGACCGAGAACAGAAGAAAATGAAGCGTAGTCTCAAATCAGATACCACACATTGTCACTAAAAAAAAAAGACCCAGAGCAGGTCATCATCCGTTATCAGCCAGAACTCAATGGTAAACGGTTGGTACAAGAACGTAAAATGGTTTACGGCAGTGTTTGAAAGTCGCGAGGGGTATTAGCAATCGCGGGAGACTTGATGTCACTCAGACTCCAGGGAACAACCTCCTGTTTTTGACAGTGAGAGATCAGTGGTAATGACTCGCGTGGGAACTCATCATGGGTAAGAAATAATGACATCTGGAAGATTGAGGAATGTTATGTTTCTATGGAATGGAAAAGGTTGAGCAACCATATGACCTTTCGTGTCTTCCGGCAGCCGATTCCTCTCGAAATACACTGTTGCCTCTTCGGTGTATACTAGATGAACCTGTTTATCTATTGATGGATAACTAACGTGAAACAATGATTTATCTCATACCAGTTGTACTTACCCGGCATTGCCCGGGAGTCCCTATTTACTTGTCTCCTCCACGAGGGCAGAGTTAGACACAAGGTCGGTGTTTAATATGGCGGGTAATCCAGCTTAGCCCATAAAGAACGCACTCTGGATTTAGACAAAAATAAAAATTGCATCAGTTTAGAAAGATTTTCTCACTCACTGACCGAAGACAGAAGACAAAGAACAGTTACTACACAATGTTCATAGTCAAAATGCCTGGAGTATTTTTACTTTCATATTCGTTTCTCTTTCTTTTTTTTTTGTTTATTACCAATGGCTAGCAACTTATCAATGTGAAAAGCATACGAGTTAATGAGATGAATGGGTTGTAAGTTAAATGATGAAGAATATTATGAACAGATTTAAAATGATTAATCGAATAAACAAAAGTTGATCACTTATGATGACTGTTTATGACAAATATTTGTTTGCATTGGATGTGAGAACGAAAATGTTGTAACCTGCGGGAAAGCAGTCCCGTGCTAATGTGTTTTACGGTAGGGGAAGTTTTTGGAAGTTCCTGTTTGATGCGAGGCACCCGGCTGAAGAAAGGAAAGTACTTGGCAGTTGTTGTTGAGAGACGAGTTCTTGCTGTGAATGTCTTACAAGGAAGAACCAGAGATTGGAGCTCAGTCGAGCACGAATGAAAGTCATAGCGTTAATTTTGATAAAGAAAGTAAATAAAAACTGGCAACGTCTCTTGTGTGAGAAAAGGGCTGTAAAAAATGTAGTGCTCCCCCCCCCCCCCCCCCCCAGCCACCGTCCTACTAGATTGCGAAGTCGATTTTCTACTCTATCAGGGCTAGCTAGTGTGCTCTGGGTCGCCTCTCCACAGATTTGGCAACAGTTCTTCATCTTCAGATGTATCTTACTCTTATACAGGGTGGGCCAAAATAAGGGTCCTATCTTTAAATTTGAATAACTTGAATTTGAATAACTTCCACAAAATAAAAGTTAAACTCACCAAACTTTATGTGTGTGTAGACTGACCCTTCCGAGATTTTTTGAAATAAACAAAGCAAATTTTAGCCGAAAAACACTTCTTAAAACTTACAAAAACTAAAGTATTGTTTTTTACACTGTTTTGAGTTTTTTAAGCAAAAATAATGTTTTCTAAATGTGGGTACGTTCCTTAGGGCTAATACGGCTCATGCTTGCTTCGGAAGGGGTCCTTTACTTATTCTAAAAAAAAAAAAAAAAAATCAATAAATAAAAAAGTTATGAATTTTTAAAAATAGGACCCTTATTTTTGCCCACCCTATATGTGTAGAAACTTTGTAGCGACAAAGTTCACCCTTTGGTGCGCAAAAGGAAAATGCTTAAACTCGTTTCTGCGCATATGGCTCGACGCAGGCATTCGCTTGAATTAATAAAAACAAATAAAAACATTTTAAGCCAATACGATGCATTTCTCTGAATTTATCAAATGTGTTGTTTTGATCCACCCCGAGTAAATAAAAGACCATATTTTCCCCTAAACAGCAGTTTTAGCCGAAACCCACGACAAAGCTAACATCGACCTTTCGCCATCTTTTTTCATCCCTCTGTCGGATTTTGGGAAAGCTAAAAATGCATTTCTCCACTCACGCACACAGCCAATCTGACACAAACGCACACACACATACAAATCATTAACTCTTTCAACTTATCGTCTGCTGATTGTAAACAAATGTATAAACGTATTCATTTTAACTCTTATAACATTTCTCATTGAACTTTTCTACAATGAAAACTACACGCATCAAATGAAATTATTGAACTTTTCTACAATGAAAACTACACGCATCAAATGAAATTATTGAACTTTTCTACAATGAAAACTACACGCATCAAGTGAAATTACTTTTAATGATAACTTTTAATCAAATGTACATTTTATAACTGAGTGAGGAAGTTTTGATTACGTATTTTCAGACCCGTGGATAATTCACGACACTTAAATTATCGACCCGAGCTTCCTCGATATCTCAGCTAATGAATCCTCCTTGTTCTGCAAGGGTCCTTAGAATATGAACTACCATTTTATGGTTGCCTATCTATATAGACTTTTATTTTAAACATATATAAAATATCTTTTGTGAACATTATTCTGTTTGTGTTTATCATATGAGATTGTGCTCGTTCGCTCATATTTGAGTATTACCTAAAACTGTTTCGATGCTTCTGCAGAGACGGGGGCCACTGTTTCGATCGATGGCGGCGGAAACTGCCGACTCCTCTTCGGGAGAAATCGTGATCGACGGAAAGAAATTTGATTTTGGGGGAGATAACTAATATTGGGTTAATTACTTTTTCACGAAATGGACGGAAATCGATTAAACTTTTAAGAGTTCTTGCATTTACTCGGGGATAATTGCAAAATTGTTGATTTTTAAAAAATCTTTTCCCCCATATTTATCATTCAGTCAATACCCTGTAAAAAACTTGTTTTTTTCCACATTTATAGTTCAGTCAATTGTTTTTTGTTTTTTTCAAATCAAAGTTTTAATTTGTTTCAATAAATAAATGTTGATAATTTTAACTTATCCTCAATTGTCAATTCAACAGTTATCTTTCCCAAAATCAAATTTCTTTCAGTCGCTCACGTTTTCGCACGATTTCTCCCGAAGAGGAGTCGGCAGTTTCTGCCGTCATCGATCGAAACAGCGGCCCCCGTCTCAGCAGAAGCACCAATGTCTCCCTAAAACGGGTTCTTCTTAAAGGTAGACCCAAAAAAAGAAACCCTAAAAAGGGTTCGTCCAATGCATCACAAGCGAGGTACGTTCGAAAGCGCTAGAATGATACAAGCATTTGACCAGCAACTTTGGCAACTGATCGGATATAAGTCTTCATTTTTTTTTACTTTCTTGAATCGCATAAATATTTACGAGTTTTTTTTAAACTCTAAAGTTTATGAATAAGGTCTAGCAAGTCGATTTACAGAGGGTGATATTAATTGCTTGACAAATGCATAGTAGAAGAAATTGGCGATGTAATGCGAGTGAAAATGCAAAAAGCTGACAATTCGTTGTAAAACAGACCAAACCAAATCAGACAAAATCAAATCGGATAGACATCGACAGAATAAGAAGTATTCTTATTTTTTACGTGCTATTCTTCTCCTACGCCATTTTTATTTTTCATTTTTATTTTTCATTTTTATTTTTTCTGCTTCTTTTTTATTTTATTTTTTCGTCTGCTTCTTCTTTTCTTTCTGCTTTTTCTTTCTTCTGTTTCGTCTTCTTCCACCTTTTATTCTTCTTTTATCTTCTTCTTCTTCTTCTTCTTTTTTTTCTTCTTCCAATATTTCTTCGTCTTCCTCTTTATCTCCCTCCACATTTTATGTTCGTCTACTGTTTCCTCTCCTTTTTTTTCGTTTTTCTTCTTCCCTTCCCTCTTATCATTTTTCCTTTCTTCATCATTGATCTTGTTGTTTTCTTCTTCTTTTTCTTCTTTTTTTTTATATATCTTCATCTTGTTTTATTCTCATCGATCTCGTTCTTCTTTTTTTCGCTTTCGTCTCTTTCTTCTTTTTTTTTCTGAATTTTTAGTCTTTCTCTTTCCCTTCTTTCAATAGTGTTTGCTATTTCATCTCCTTTTTCTCATCGATCTTGTTCTTTTTCTTCGTTTCATTTTCTTCTTCGATTTTATTTGCTTATCTTCTGTTTTATTGTCGATCGTTTCGTTTTTCTTTTTTTTTCTTTTCACTTTTTATCTACTTTATTTCTTTTCCTTCTTTTCACATTTTCCTTTACCTCTTTTTTCTTTTACTCGGAAACTTTTTCTTTTTCTTCATTTTTCTTTTCTTCTTCTTGTCTATGTTGCTATTCTTGTTCTTTTGCTAAATATTTATTCGTTTTTCTATTTCGTCTTTTCATTTTCTTTCTTTTTCTTTTTTTGCTTATATTTTATCATCTTCTTTTTATTCTTCTTTTTACTTTCAATTTCTTGTTGTACTTCATTTTCCTATTCATTATTTTCACTTTCTTTTACATCTTTTTTCTTCTTTTTTCTATTTCCGAATTTTCTTTTCCCCTCTTTAAACATCTTGTTACTTTTCTTCTTGTAGTTTATACTGTTTTTCTTTTTTTCTTTTTTTCTTTTTCTTCTTTTTACGTCTTTTTCTTCTTCTATTCTTTTTTCTACTTTTTATTCCTTCTTCTCTTTCTTTTTCTTTTACTTCTTCATATGCATTTCAGTTTTGTACTTTCCTCCTTTTCCTCTTTTTTGACCTTTTTCTTTTTCTAATTTCGCTCTCCTTCTTCTTCTCATTAGTCTTCTTCCTCTTCTTTTTCATTTTCTTCTTCTTCTTCTGATTTCACTCTCTTTTCTGTTGTTCTTCTTTTTTTCTGTTTCTTTCTTTCCTTCAAATGCCTGAATCTCTATTTCTTCAGTCAAAAACCACAGCGTTCTTCATACGTTCAATAAATACTGAGAAACATCTTTACGCATTTCTTAGTAAAACTTTTCTACTTCCTCTCCTCCTCCTCCTCCTCCTCCTCCTCCTCCTCCTCCTCCTCCTCCTCTCACTTAATTTTCTACTTTCTCTCTTTCTTCCCCCTCCTACTACTTCTCCTTATCTACCCCTTCCTTCCTATCTATTGGCAACATTCCAAAGCTAATACCGACAAATCCACACTCATTTTTAAACACTTTTTTCCTGTCTCGTTTTTTACCTTTTCGGCCCCTTTTTTCCCCATGTCCTCCGCTGTCTTTAGATAAACATAAAAAACCCTCTGCTAACAACACAGAAGCATTAAGGCCCAATAGATAACGATTAAAAAGGTGTCTTTATCTCATATGGCAAGAGAGGCGGGACTTGAAGTCTACTCTGGTGATGTACAGCAATTATCACCACCTTCAAAAGACCCTCGTGTTTGTGTTGGTGGTTACGCTGAGGTGATAATGCAGTTTTTGTACGGGGTGCGATCAATTATCTTATTCGTTCCTTTTAAGCAGAGGCGGGCAACCTTTTCAGAGTGAGAGCCAGGTGAGACTTTTGGAAGAAGATCGCGGGCCGGAGTGAAAAACGAAATCTCAGAATTACTATATTTTATTTACATGAATAAATTGTTACAAAAATTGCATTAAACACTCTACAAATCTGATATTTTTTCTCAAGAGACTTCTGTATGTGATGTTATAAAAGGCGCCGACGAAGACCCATTTTGGAATCATAAAAAATAATGACGGGGGAAGTAGCAAGTTGATCCAGCATTCGTTTTGACACACCTCACATAAGTTCTCTGTTTTATGCCCTTTCCTCGTCTCTCGTTTCCTCTTTGCTTCTCTCTTTTTGTTTCTATTTTTATGTCAGGCCAAGGATTTGAAATTAATAGTTAAAGAAAACTGAGATATGCATGCATCATCGCACTGTAAATCTTAATTGAAACCTACTTTTACGTCTATATCACAAAATGATATGAGTTTTACTGGGAGGTTCGCGGGCCGGATGCAATAATAAAGCATAGCAGGGTGGCGGGCCGGACGCTAAGCCTTCGCGGGCCGGATGTGGCCCGCGGGCCGGATGCTGTCCGTTCCTGCTTTAAAGGAATGAAAGGGAATGACACAGTGGGTAAGTGGTTAACGACACGGACCTAGGACCTGGGTTTGAATCCAGTTCGTTCCACAGAAATAGTTTCATCAACACCCACATCGAACCTTGTGTCTAACCTCCTGGATAAAAAAAACAAACAAATAAAATACTATTAAAAAATTATGGTGGTTTGGGAAGTTCGTACGCAAATCGAAACATGTGATAAGTTGATAAAAAAAGGAATAGGCAGAGTACACATTAGTAAGGCAGTATTTTTTTATAGTTTCGATACCCGGATTCTAATCTACATTATTTATTTTTAACTGGATACGTGTTCTTTTAACTGAAAAAAATTAACATAAAATAGTAACATAAACATTACGTAAATATTTTTAAAAAATAAATGACGTATTTTTTTTTGTATAATCGGCAAATCCGAAACAAAATTTAACATAAAGGTTATTCGGTATTAGCTAAAAGCGAATTACTTTTACTTTCAAACATAATTTCTATTTTTCGCCAATAAAATAATACATAAATACATTCATCATAGTTACTTACTCTCTTCTGCAAATACTAAGTAGCACATTTTTTCCATAAAATTTCAGAAATATTTTTTCATCGTACTAGCTATAAAATGGTAAAAACGGTAACAACTGACATACCCAGGTACTGTATAATTGACAATTGACATAGGGTACAATATAATTGACATACCCAGGTACTGTATAATTGACAATTGACATAGGGTACAATACAATTGACATACCCAGGTACTGTATAATTGACAATTGACATAGGGTACAATACAATTGCCATACCCAGGTACTGTATAATTGACAATTGACATAGGGTACAATACAATTGACATACTCAGGTACTGTATAATTGACAATTGACATAGGGTACAATACAATTGACATACCCAAGTACTGTATAATTGACAATTGGCATAGGGTACAATACAATTGACATACTCAGGTACTGTATAATTGACAATTGACATAGGGTACAATACAATTGACATACCCAAGTACTGTATAATTGACAATTGACATAGGGTACAATACAATTGACATACCCAGGTACTATATAATTGACAATTGACATAGAGTACAATACAATTGACATACCCAGGTACTGTGCCAGCACTGCTCAAAGCGCGGCTATACAGTAGTGTAAGCAAACTACTCTATAAATAGCAAAAGAAAACAAAATATACTTCCTATAATATGTCTATTTAAAATTCTAGTTTTCAAACTTAAAATTAAAAATAGTCAACTTCAAATTGACAATAGGTAAAAAAAAAGGTAAAGGTCGCATAGCCTGGATGCGCACGAGTGTCGTTGCCGACATCGCACACTGCCATGGCCGTAGCGGCGGTGATTTGTTAAGAATCACCGTGTCTAGGGCACAGCATATGGAAGGCGGAGGCAATCCATCTCCTTCCGCTGCCTTGAACCTTCCCTGAGTTTTAGTCAGGTACCCATTTATTGCTGGGTGGACAGAGGGAGTTTTCAGACCCGAAAATTCGCATGCCGTGAGTGGGATCGAAGCCGGGTCGTCCAGCCCAAAGACAAGTGCTATAACCACTCGTCCACAGGCCCTTTCTATGACAATAGAAATCTTAAATCGAAAATAGTCACATTCACACTTATAATCACCAACTTAAAATTGATAAGTCAACATTAATTTGACAACGCAAAATTTAAAGGAAAAATAGATATGCTCAAACTTCAAATTGATACTAGTTGACATTAAATAAACTCCATATTTGTAGACGTCAACTTCAAATTGCACAAAGTCAACTTCAATTTGACAATGGTCAAATACAAACTGATAATAGTCTTCTGAAAATAGCGAATAGTCAACTTCAAGCTTAAAGTATTGATTTACTCCTCTCCAGGAGTTGGGCACAAGGCCAGTTTTTATCTTACTCCCACAAGTAAGATGTGACCCAAGGTCGGGTCGGGAAAGTGGGGTTTAAAAATTGCCTGGGCAGCCCCGTCGGCATTCCCCGGTAGGGGCGCCTTATGATGATAAGATTTTGATCTTTGAAAAGCCTGGCTTAAGGAAAATTTAACTTGAATAAATTGCCTTTTTTGCGGAATATACCTTGCTCTGAGCAATTGAATTGAATTATGATATGGCTTTTGCTTCTCTAATTCCTTTCCATTCTTCTTCATTCTTCTTCATTATATATATATATATATATATATATATATATATATATATATATATATATATATATATATATATATTCATGCTGTTATTCTCATATGAGTTTTTATTCTTACGATTTTTCAGCCGATGTAACCTGCGACCTTCTTCATGTGCATCATTTCGAACTTGAAAGAAATTCATGTCGAACTCGGGAATCTATAAGATTGCCAAGTTTTAAAACAATATTTTTTTGTAAAAAATAACCAATAGTATGTAATATTCGGACTACTGTTTTTATCTTCGATGTTATTCTCACAACGTTTCGGCCGATGTAACAACCGACTTTCATCAAGTGCGTGTTGTTTAAACCATATGTCTTTATGTCGAACTCGGGAATCAATACGGAATTTCGCATTAAATCTTTTCTTTAATCCACGGGGGTAGATTGCTCTCGTTCCGTCAACCATTATCGAATAGCAGTCTTAAGTAATTCGTAATTATATTCTAAGTATCGCTCGTATTGGGGATTAAACCTTCGATTAAAGACTTTCACTGAGAACTTATAAAATTACGTTTTTATCCATTACGCTACGAATCCGTAGATTAAATAAAGGGTTCAGGTCGAGATTCCGTATAGATTCCCGAGTTTCTATATGAACATTCTCGAGTATTCTTGAAGGCTATTTTCATAAGGTTTCGGCCGATATAATCTCCGACCTTCTTCGGATGTGTCTTGTTGTATTCGATAATCTGTACGAAAATTCCAACGAGGACATTTATTTAATCCACGCATGTAGCTCGTTCTATTGTGAGTGCAGCATCCAAGATGAGACGAGTAGTCCAAATGATACAAATAATTGTAATGGTTTTGACTCAACGGGTCACGGCTAGTCAAGCACATGCATACAATTATGAGAAATAATCATGTTAATTCTATAATTACACGATTACACTATTCCTTTTTATATTTTGTTTTTTTATTAGCTTTTCTGTCTTTGCAAATACCAATATCTTGTAACTTAATGTAAGTATGTATACAGGAGAGTTTGTCGCGTTTTTATAAAGTGCTAAGTAATAATAAGTTCTAAGTGACAGTCTTCTGGAGGTTGAAGGTTCAATCCTCAGTGCGGGCGATACTACAAATACAATAAAGAATTACTTAAGATTTCTACCGGGTCATGGCTGACGGACCGAGAATAAACTACCTTCGTGGATGAAGTAAAAGGTTCCGTTCGAAATTCCGTACAGATTCCCGAGTTCGACATAAACATAACCGAGTTCGACAAGACGCACCTGAAGAAGGTCAGAGGTTAAATCTGCCGAAACATTGTTAAATTTTTTTTACCAAACTGAGAATAGTAGTTCGACTAATCCAGAATATACAAATTATCAATCCTCAAAAATGACAAAAAGATACATTGAATCGTTAGAGTAAATGTGTGAATTATTTATCTTCCTCCCACAGCGGTAAGATGTGACACAAGGTCGGGAAAGTGGGATTTGAAAAGCCAGCGCCCGAGAATCTGAGCATTCTGGCCTACAAAAAAATGTCTGGGCAGCCCCGTCGGCATTCCCCGGTAGGGGCGCCTCAGGCAGTAAGCAATTAACTTACTCCTCCCTAAAGAGAGGAGGCAAAGCCTGGGAGGTGGAAATCCTAGAACTGCACAGGACAGACCAACAAACCGGCGAAATCAAGACCCGAAGGCCAAGACGGTACCGGTCTATAGGGTGTAGTATTCATCGGAACAGATTGTATTTAGGGCAATACATCCCGGGGAACATTAATTCAGGGAATTAAAATTATATTCCCAGAATGAATCCGCCATTAGGCATGAAAGCCCACTGTGGAAGGGGGAAGGTGGGGGTCGGGGTCTTTGGGACATTTAAAGCCAACGCCTGTCAGCATTCCCCGGTAGGTGCGTCTCAGGCGATAGCAATAAACTGACCATTCTCAAAATGTGAGGAGGTAAAGCCTGGGAGGGTGGACCTCCCAGAACTGCGCAGGACAACCCCACAGACCGGCGGAACTAATACCCGAAGGCCAAGACGATACCGGTCTATATATAGGGTGTAGTATCCATCGGAACAGATACTACACTTTGATCCTGGCTAAAGAGCCAAGAATGTGCGAATTATTTTAATTATCCTTATGTTAAATCTCTTGCTTTAGGTTCGTATTGAGATAAACGCGAAAACCTCTGTAACATACAAAAGCATTCAGACCCGATTGATAACGATAAAACGTGGCTTTATCTATAAGATTAATTGACGAGACGTCTTGATCTCTACTTTAGTGATGTGCGGTAATTACACAACCTTCAAAAGACATTGCTTTCGGTATTCACAGTATGACACTCTAAGTTCAAGAAGCCATTCGTACGAGATGAGATAAAGTGTTCTGTTAGTTTGTTCAAACGAATGTATGCCAAAGAGTAAAGTGAACAAAATTTATGTAAACACTTAGAAAATTCAAATAAGTTTCAATGAGGGTTGTTTTTTTTTTAAAGAATCAAAAGAAACCATGTAAATTTTTCTTAGCTTCAATCTGGGGTCACTAAAGGTAATTAAGGGTTAGTTTAATAAAATTACTGAAATATATGTTATAATATATTAATAAAATAAATAATTTATTATTTTAATAGATTTTCTTCGTTTCATAAAATAAAATAAAAATTAAATTAAAGAAAGTATATCCAAATGAAGAATGTATTTTAAAAAAATGTTAAAACATTTAAATAATTATTTTTATTTGTATTTTTAAGATTAAAAAAAATTAAACATTTAAATAATTATTTTTATTTGTATATTGAAGATTAAAAAAATTAAAACATTTAAATAATTATTTTTATTTGTATTTTTAAAATTAAAAGAAATTAAAACATTTAATAATTATTTTTATTTGTATTTTTAAGATTAAAAAAAATTAAAACATTTAAATAATTATTTTTATTTGTATTTTTATGATTAAAAAAAATTAAAACATTTAAATAATTATTTTTATTTTTATTTTTAAAATTAAAAAAATAAAACATTTAAATAATTATTTTTATTTGTATTTTTAAGATAAAAAAATTAAAACATTTAAATAATTATTTTTATTTGTATATTAAAGATAAAAAAAGTTAAAACATTTAAATAATTATTTGTATTTGTATTTTTAAGATTAAAAAAATTAAAACATTTAAATAATTATTTTTATTTGTATTTTTAAGATTAAAAAAATTAAAACATTTAAATAATTATTTTTATTTGTATTTTTAAGTTAAAAAAAATTAAAACATTTAAATTATTTTTATTTGTATTTTTAAGATTAGAAAAAATGAATAAAAAACTATTCGTTTCGATTCGTTAAAGCTATTTGCCGTTTTACAGCTACGGGATTTTTTTCAGATCAAAACTTTGAACGTGTTCATTTCTTGCGTTATTTTTGATACTTCACTCGTGAAGTAATTTCTTGTTTTATTTTTTTACCTAGTACTTAACTCGCGCTCACGACAATAACAAATAGACGGTCACTGTTGAGTAAAATGGCAGATCTTTTTTTAATACTAAAACTTTGTACGTTTTCATTTGTTTTTTTTTAAGAAATCGTGTGTTACTGTTGTTGCATTTTAGACACTATTCTCTTCCCCAACTCCCGGACAACGCCGTGAGGTTTGCTAGTATTCAATAAGTATCTCACGAAAAGAAAACTGATTGGCGTAGACGTGTTAACTTTAAACTATAATGTAAATATATCGCAGCATTATTAAACGTCCCCATAGTCGAAAATTTATTTTGGCAAATATCTTTTTAGGTCCATATTCGTGTTCGATGTAATCACTACGACTGTGATGGTTGTGACTATAGCGTTTCATTTTTATTTCAAATAATACCGCAAGAAATAGCTTACGTACTTTGAGCCTCCGGGCAGAGATCGTCCGAATGTCGGCGGAGAATAAAGGATCCAAAACAACAGTAGCTGTCGGGCCGACGGGCGTTAACAGTAAAAACCCTTTCGAATGGATAATACTCAGTGGCAAATTTACAATATATAACACATGGATTAGGCGAAGGGTTAGGGTTAACCCTTACCCTAACACATGGATTAGGGTCTGTACAGTAAAGTTGCAAACCATAGTCGATGACTACCCAGAGACTCCGTTTTCATTAGCTACTCGACTGGTGTATTTTGGCTAAGATCAAAGTGTAGTATCTGTTCCGATGGATACTGCACCCCATACTGGTGTTGTCTTGGCTTTCGGGTCTTGATTTACGCCGGTCAATGGGTCTGTCCTGTGCAGTTCTGGGAGGTCCACCTTCCCAGGCTTTGCCTCCCCTCTTTGGGGAGGAGTAAGTTTATTGCTTACTGCATGAGGCGCCCCTACCGGGGAATGCCGACGAGGCTGCTCAGGCAATTTTTAAACCCCACTTTCCCGACCCGACCTTGGGTCACATCTTACTTGTGGGAGTAAGATAAAAACTGGCCTTGTGCCTAACTCCTGGAGAGGAGTAAATCAATACTCGACTGGTGTGTAGGGGAGGACCAATCCTTTCTCGGGATAACTCCAGTTACCCTTGATCCTAACCCTATAATGCTGTGTGTTTTACAAGGTGACATAAAGTACCATCTTTTAAATCTTTGGTATGACTCGACCAAGGATTGAACCCTGGTCTGTCAAGTGAAAATAATATTAAAAGCGTTATATCAGATGTTATGACTTTTCGAATAAATAATCGTTGTGGTTGTGAGTGAACTAGTCACGGGTAATTTAGTTTATGTATAACCACTATGAAACAATAATAACATATTATTTGGATTTTTCGGACTACTGTTCTCATCTTGAGTGTTGTTCTCGCAACATTTTAGCCGATGTAACCTCCGACCATCTTCAGGTGTATCTTGTCGAACTCGGAATTTTTTCTCTCAAACTTGGGAATACACTTAAAATGCATGAAAATGGAAAAAACATCCCAGTCAATGCCGATCGCCCAAGGTTAATATATTTTTATAGTTCTCTTTTTTTTTGGGGGGGGGGAGAGGGGCACTGAGAGATTCGGGACCACTTCCATTGTCTTCCCCTGAAAATTTTACATTTGAATATATTTTAATTTTCATGTAGATTCTATAACGTGTTTCTATAGGGAACACGCACACATATACACGGACATTGACTTTTATACAATAGATTTTTGATTCCTTTCTACAAATCTTCATGAGATGAGAATTGACAATTTGTATTATTTGGATTATTTAGACTACTGTTCTCATCTTGGTTGCTATATTCACAATGTTTTTGTATTATTTGGATTATTCGATCTACTATTCCTATCTGGCGTAACGGATAAAGGTGCTAATTTGCAATCACTTTTAAGTGACAGTCTTCTGAAGGTGGAATGGTTCAATCTTTACTACAGGCGATAATAAGTAAGAATAATGTAATTAATTAACACGTATACTCTCTTATTGTTCTTTGCCTTTTGGCTAAGATCAAAGTGTAGTATCTGTTCTGATGGATACTGCACCCCATAGACTGGTATTGTCTTGGCCTTCGGGGCTTGATTTACGCCGGTCTATGGGTCTGTCCTGTGCAGTTCTAGGAGGTCCACCCTCCCAGGCTTCGCCTCCCCTCTTTGGGGAGGAGTAAGTTTATTGCTTACTGCTGTCTGAGGCGCCCCTACCGGGGAATGCCGACGGGGCTGCCCAGGCAATTTTTAAACCCCACTTTCCCGACCCGACCTTGGGTCGCATCTTACTTGTGGGAGTAAGATAAAAACTGGCCTTGTGCCTAACTCCTGGAGAGGAGTAAATCAATACTCTCTTATGGATGACGTAACGAGAACATTCTACCCCGGTTTATTAAATAAAAGGTTCAGTTCTAAATTCTGTATAGGTTCCCAAGTTCGACATTAAGACTCCCAAGTTCGCAAAGATTCACAGAAGAAGATCGGTGGTTACATCGATAAACATCTTGTGAAAATAACAACCAAGATGAGAATAGTAGTCCGAATAAAACACATGATAAAAATATATCAATTGTATTTTCCGAAATGTAAGTATGTAACAAGAACCGATATTGCTTCTGGCTAGTATACTACAATTAACAATTTCTGTCCTCGGTCAGCGAAGTCGAAATGCTATTAGACTGAGACAATTGTGTGCCCCTTTTTAGGGGCTGAATTTTGCCCACATTAAAAACTCACCTTATGCCTAACTCTGCCATCGTGGGGAGACAAATAAATAGTGTTACACCGGCCGTTCTTACACAGGAGAAACTGCACCGGTTGTCACTATAAATAGTGCGAGTCACCAGAGACACAGAGAAGACAAAGCACAGTCTTGTAACTGTCTAGCCAAGTGCTAGTCAAGTTTCTTACTTTGTTAATACACTTGTTAAACCAACCCTCGACTTGACTTCCTTTATTAATTATTTACTGTTGGACAACTTCACAACAATATATATATATTTATATATATATATATATATATATATATATATATATATATATATATATTGTTTATATATATATATATGTTGTTTATATATATATTGTTTATATATATATATAAACATATATATATATATATATATATATATATATATATATATATATATATATATATATATATTGTTACACCGGCCGTTCTTACACAGGAGAAACTACACCGGTTGTCACTATAAATAGTGCGAGTCACCAGAGACACACAGAAGACAAAGCACAGTCTTGTAACTGTCTAGCCAAGAGCTAGTCACTTTCTTACTTTGTTAATACACTTGTTAAACCAACCCTCGACTTGACTTCCTTTATTTATTATTTACTGTTGGACAATTTCACAACAAATAGGAATAAGAAAATAATATTCTTAAGATGCGTCCATTCAATCTGCGCGTTTATCGATGAAAACAATATTTGAAACGCTTACTCCAGCTGTGCCACAACTAATCAAACTTTGTCCATTGCATTAAACTGTTTCAATCCTCTCATAATATTTTTCATCATTAAATCGGCGATCCATCCATTTCATTTACACTTATCCTCGAATGGCCTTGATAAACGCATTAGTAAGAATAAATGAACGGAAAGATAGACTGACAGACGGATCGACGGCCAGAGCCGCTTATAGCGATACATAGACGATAAAAATATAAAATAATCTCAGGTTATCATCATGCCGTTAAAAATAGGTAAACAATAGACAGTCTATACTGTTTACTGATGAGTCACCATTTATCAAAGCCCGGGGCCACTCGAGGATAAGTGTTAAATAGATCGTAAGTTGGACGGTGAGACGATTGAAAACAGTGGGTGGAATAGGCAGAAGATTATTTACGAAGAATTGAGTATCCAAGAGGATGGCTCAACAACTATCTGTTTACATTAGACTTGAAGACGACCATGATGTAGTCGGTTGGGAAGGAAAATCGTGGTATCTTATTCCACAGATGGTATCTTCTAGGAAAAAAACCTTTGTGCATGGAAGTTCCGTTTGGTTGTTAGTACAGAGAAAGAGAGAGAGAGAGAGAGAGAGAGAGAGAAAGAGAGAGAGAAAGAGAGAGAGAAAGAGAGAAAGAGAGAGAGACAGAGAGAGAGACAGAGAGAGAGAGAGAGAGAAAGACAGAGAGAGAGAAAAAAAGAAAGACAGAGAGAGAGAAAGAAAGAGAAAGACAGAGAGAGAGAGAGAGAGAAAGAGAAAGAGAAAGACAGAGAGAGAGAGAGAGAGAAGGAGAGAGAGATATGAAGGGTTCTTTACTGTGGTAGTATCAGGACAAGTTCTTGCTGTGAATGTTTTAACGGGGAGGTATTGGAGCTCAGTCATACCATGAACATAACGATACAGTAGATATAGGCTAGCATTTCTTCTGTGTTAAAGAGGCTGCAGGAACGCGAAGAGAGTATCCTCCAATAGATTGCGAAGTCGAGAATGGATTATCCCCTAATAGATTGCAAATTCGAGAAGAGATTATTCCTCACTAGATTGCAAAGTCGAAAAATGATTATCCCCCACTAGATTGCAAAGTCGAAAAAAGATAATCCCCCACTAGATTG
This sequence comes from Sepiola atlantica, assembly GCA_963556195.1. Lineage (NCBI taxonomy): Eukaryota > Metazoa > Mollusca > Cephalopoda > Sepiida > Sepiolidae > Sepiola > Sepiola atlantica. The sequence goes on from OY744544.1 coordinate 14,606,824, forward strand.
CAAAGTCGAAAAAAGATAATCCCCCACTAGATTGCAAAGTCGAAAAAAGATAATCCCCCACTAGATTGCAAAGTCGAACAGAGATTACCCCCTACTAGATTGCGAAGTCGAAAAGAGATTATCCCCCAATAGATTGCGAAGTTGAAAAAGAGATTATCCTCCAATAGTTTGTGAAGTCGAAAAGCAATTATCCTCCAATAGATTGCGAAGTCGAAAAGAGTTTATCCCCCACTTGATTGCAAAGTTGAGTGTGTACTCTATCCACACAGTATTTGCGGTTGTTAGACTGCAATTCGTTTTGACGACGTTAGTTTTTGCAAAGACAAGTCCCAATACATCCGCATAGAGCACCTGCTATTCTCAAATAGCCTCCCATCTGCTACTGACTAGATTGAACGTAGCTTAACTTCGATGATTTAATGAGAACCGATGTGCCAACGTCATTATCTTCTTTATAAAGTAGACTGTTTTCCCCTGTAACTTTGACTACACTAGACAACAAAAACAAATGCATCATACGCTACGAAACTCAACACTTCGTTCACCTACTTAACTTGAGCGTGTTTAAAAAAATTCATTTAATATCATCTTCAAACATTAATTACTATTATTAGACCCCTTCGTCTCCCTCTTCCAAATACGTAATCCAAACAGAGGGTAGTTTACTTATTCCCCCCTCCTAATAGTTTACTCCTGCCACGCACCTCACATACACCGCCGAAAATATTAAATAAGGAACTAGTATTGAAAACACCGGTTACAGACTTCACACATTTATATAAACCTCGGGCAACGCAGGGCAACGGGTTCTGCTAGTTATGTATATAATACTTAGACGCATCTCTTTAAATAATACGCACCCGTTCAATGTACGAGTTCAGCGTCGGGCAACGTCGGGCACGGGTTCTGCTAGTTAAAAATTTCTACTTATTTGTGTGTGTTTTTTTATGGAAATCACTCCGGACAAGACACAATACCACTTGATGTAAAAAAAAAAGTAAAGTGATCGACCGTAGTTGAGGGCTGCCGTAAAGCTCCCCTTTCATAATATAATACTTAGACGCATCTCTTTAAATAATACGCCCCCGTTCAATGTACGAGTTCAGCGTCGGGCAACGTCGGGCACGGGTTCTGCTAGTTAAAAATTTCTACTTATTTGTGTGTTTTTTTTATGGAAATCACTCCGGACAAGACACAATACCACTTGATGTAAAAAAAAGTAAAGTGATCGACCGTAGTTGAGGGCTGCCGTAAAGCTCCCCTTTCATAATATAATACTTAGACTTCACACATTTATATAAACCTCGGGCAACGCCGGGCAACGGGTTTTACTAGTTATGTATATAATACTTAGACGCATCTCTTTAAGTAATACGCACCCGTTCAATGTACGAGTTCAGCGATTATAATTCTATTTCAAACGTAATCGTGACAGACAAACAGACGCACAGATCGACAGAAGGACCTCTAAAATGATGTGCAATTAGATAGTGTGTATAATGGATGAGCCAGAGTGTGAGAAACATTGCAGTGAAACCCTTAAAAAGAAGACTACAAAGTCGGGCAGAAAATCTCAGTCCTTCAACAGTTGAAACCTAAGACAAGCACTTCGACGTCTGTCCGTGTATTTTATTGTTTCGTTTGTTTGTTTGTTTCTTCTTGAATAACAATTCGTTTTTAGTCTTTCTGGCTTTCTTTGTCGGTCACGCCCATTTTAATCTTCCATTGATCGTCGAAAACACCGCGTATCAAAGCGATTGAGGGTTAACGGAGAGCACGCCACTCGGGCAAAGGAAACACAGCGCCCTCTTCTGATAGCTTTGATAGATAAATGACACTAAACGAAAATATGCTAGTAGAAAAGGTCGGGAAAGTGGGGTTTGAAAAGCCAGCGCCCGAGAAAGTGAGCACTCTGCTCTACAAAAAATTCCTGGGCAGCCCCGTCGGCATTCCCCCGGTAGGGGCGCCTCAGACAGTAAGCAATCAACTTACTCCTCCCCAAAGAGGGGAGGCAAAGCCTGAGAGGGTGGACCTCCTAGAACTGCATAGGACAGACTCACAGACCGGCGGAATAAAGACCCGAAGGCCAAAAAGACACCGGTCTATAGGGTGTAGTATCCATCGGAACAGATACTACACTTTGATCTTAACCAAACCTGTCGGAGGGGCAGCGTTCAATCCTCGGTTGAGTCATACCAAAGTCTAAAAAAATGGTATTTGATACCCACTTTCTAAACACTCAGTATTATTAGGAGAGTAGAAAGTGACTAACTTGAGTTTACTTTCGGCAGCCTCGTAACTCCCGCTTCCTTTTATTTTGTCCTTTAGTCCTCACATTCGATGAGCGATGTTTATGACAAAGGGGGAAGAATAGCTGTTTTGGGGTCGGAATCTATCTTATCAGTGGCTAGTTTTTGACTTTTAAGTAGTATTTGTTTTAGCTCCTTACATCAAGTGGCTTCATGCCTTGTCTGGAGCGATTTTTATGAAAAAAAATCGGATGAGGTTCAAGGGTAAGTACAGTAATCCTGGGAAAAGAGTGGCGTCCTCGCCTACACCTCAGTGTAGTAGCCAATGAAAGGGGAGCTTTACGGCAGCCCTCAACTACGGTCGATCACTTTACTTTTTTTTACATCAAGTGGTATTGTGTCGTGTCCGGAGTGATTTCTATAAAAAAACACACAAATAAGTAGAAATTTTTATCCTGATATTCCAACGCTTGGTTTTCAATCGCACTTTCCCGACCTTGTGTCACATATTACCGCCGTGGGATGGAGATAAATACAAAAAAAAAAAAACAGGGAAAAACCCTCATCGTTGGCTAGTTTTTGACCTTGAAGTAGTAGTTTTTAGCTCTTTACATCAAATGGCTTCGTGCCTTGTCTGGAGCGATTTCCATAAAAAATAGGATGAGGTTCAAGGGTAAGTAGAGTAATCCTGGGAAAAGAGTGGCGTCCTCGCCTAAACCTTGGTGTAGTAACCAATGAAAGAGGAGCTTCAGAGCAGCCCTCAACTACGGTCGATCACTTTACTTTTATATATATATATATATATATATATATATATATATATATATATATATATATATATATATATGCTAGTTTGAGAACAAAGATCGTGCTCCGTGTTACAATTATTCTGAAAAAAAAAATAGTTTCCGTTTGGTATAACTTATATTTTTGAACTAATCCTGCATGGCCACGTCATCAGCGCTGATCATAAGTTCGACCAACGTGACCGAGTCTACGATAAAATGGTTGAGAAGTACCTGAGTCTTGTCCGTCGAAACGCATTCTTTCAATAAGTTCCTTGGCACTTTGTCTCGGGATAAATTATATTTCGGATACCACACTTCACCGTTCTATCCTTGATTCTTGGCCTTTTGGCTAAGATCAAAGTGTAGTATCTGTTCCGATGGATACTGCACCCCATAGACTGGTATTGTCTTGCCCTTCGGGGCTTGATTTACGCCGGTCTATGGGTCTGTCCTGTGCAGTTCTAGGAGGTCCACCCTCCCAGGCTTCGCCTCCCCTCTTTGGGGAGGAGTAAGTTTATTGCTTACTGTCTGAGGCGCCCCTACCGGGGAATGCCGACGGGGCTGCCCAGGCAATTTTTAAACCCCACTTCCCCGACCCGACCGTAGGTCACATCTTACTTGTGGGAGTAAGATAAAAACTGGCATTGTGCCTAACTCCTGGAGAGGAGTAAATCTATATCCTTGATTAACGAAGAAAAAATCATTCTAGGCTGAGGAAATTATTAGTTTTGCAACAATCCAGAGTGCTTCTTTTTAGAGGGAGCTGAATTTTACCCACAGTAAAAATAGGCCTCTTGTCTAAATCTGCACCTGTCAAAAAGTAAATAGAGACATTGGAAAGCCGTATACGGCCATGAGGACAATCCGCAAGATTTAAAAATTAGACTGCCTGGAAGTTATTTATTGATCATTTTTCAAATTTAAGAGTTTTTTTTACCTACACGTGTTTCACTACCAAGCAGGTACTTGCTTGGCAGATCATAAGGGAAATTAAGTACCTTGAATAAGAATTACAAACTCTTAATTCTTATTCAAGGTACTTAATTTCCCTGATGATCTGCCAAGCAAGTACCTGCTTGGTAGTGAAACACGTGTAGGTAAAAAACTCTTTAATTTGAAAAATGATAAATAAATAATTTTTGAATGAAAACATCTTTTGTGGCGTTGATTGGTATCCTGAACGGAATGCTTTGGTAAGCTTTCAAAAAATCACACACACACACATATATATATATATATATATATATATATATATATATATATATATATATATATATATATATATATATATATATAATTTGTCGACCTAAATCTAGGATGGGCACTGTAGTTAGTAGTTTTAACACAACAGTCGTCGTAGCTTTAATGTATGTGGTTTCATTAGTTGAACACTTTTAATGACAGCTGCCTATAATTGGTTTTGACTCTCACTTATTGATCAGCTTGTTCATAGTGGCCGAGTGGGTTAAGACGTCGGAGTTTGAGTTAAAACATGACTCGTGTAACGGGGTTTCGACTACGCTACCGGCCTACCGGTATGAATAATTATCTCTACACTGACGATTCCAGAAAGGATGAAACGTATACGTATGTAGATTCAGAAATATGTATATATATATATATATATATATATATATATATATATATATATATATATAGTCTCAACCATTAAAACTATATTAAAAAAAATAAAAAATTAAAAAAAACAACTTATAGTGGAAAATCACTCATGTAAGTCAATATATTTTTTACAGTTGTTATATTAGTTTGTTTCTAACACTATTTTAAGGGATCATCCGTTGTTTACCATGAAAAACTGTTTTTGGAATATATATATATATATATATATATATATATATATATATATATATATATATATATACATAAAGAAATGATACTAAAAAAACGAGGAGTTTTGATTTTGTTTCATGAATCCTTTTTATTTTTCGCTTTTTTCCAACAATCCATTTACTATTCCGATCGAAATGATAAATATAAGTTCCATATTTTTCCTGTTCTAGATTTTGTTCTTTCGCTCCATCATTTTCAATCCTCTAATAATATTCTTCGTCATTCAACTGAAAATCTGTTCATCTCATTAACCATTATCCTCGAGTGGCTTTTAGCCTGGATAAATGGTGATTCATTAACAAAGAAAAAAGTTGACCTTTCTTGTAATGCATCTAGTCTCGAAAGGTCAAACGGAAATAATAGCTTCGGATGCATGTACTTAAGATGCGTGCATTTAACATCAACACGTTTAACAATAAGATTGCGATCAACACGTGGCGATCCAGATAAAGCCAAAAAGACAATCATAGAAAAAAAAAAGAACAAGGATTTATATTTCTATGTCGCGTCCATTCAGTCCGCACATGTAGATATTAAAATCGTATTTCAAACTAAAGCGTGACAAGCAAACCGATGGACATTACGTGTCTAAAGTAAGATGCGTCCATTCAATCTATAAGTGAAGCGATGACAATAGCATTTAAAACTAAAGCGTGACAAGCAAACCGATGGACATTACGTGTCTAAAGTAAGATGCGTCCATTCAATCTATAAGTGAAGCGATGACAATAGCATTTCAAACTAACGCGTGACAAACGAACCGATGGACATTACGTGTCTAAAGTAAGATGCGTCCATTCAATCTATAAGTGAAGCGATGACAATAGCATTTAAAACTAAAGCGTGACAAACAAACCGATGGACATTACGTGTCTAAAGTAAGATGCGTCCATTCAATCTATAAGTGAAGCGATGACAATAGCATTTCAAACTAAAGCGTGACAAACAAACCGATGGACATTACGTGTCTAAAGTAAGATGCGTCCATTCAATCTATAAGTGAAGCGATGACAATAGCATTTCAAACTAAAGCGTGACAAACAAACCGATGGACATTACGTGTCTAAAGTAAGATGCGTCCATTCAATCTATAAGTGAAGCGATGACAATAGCATTTCAAACTAAAGCGTGACAAACAAACCGATGGACATTACGTGTCTAAAGTAAGATGCGTCCATTCAATCTATAAGTGAAGCGATTACAATAGCATTTCAAACTAAAGCGTGACAAACAAACCGATGGACATTACGTGTCTAAAGTAAGATGCGTCCATTCAATCTATAAGTGAAGCGATGACAATAGCATTTCAAACTAAAGCGTGACAAGCAAACCGATGGACATTACGTGTCTAAAGTAAGATGCGTCCATTCAATCTATAAGTGAAGCGATGACAATAGCATTTCAAACTAAAGCGTGACAAACAAACCGATGGACATTACGTGTCTAAAGTAAGATGCGTCCATTCAATCTATAAGTGAAGCGATGACAATAGCATTTCAAACTAAAGCGTGACAAGCAAACCGATGGACATTACGTGTATAAAGTAAGATGCGTCCATTCAATCTATAAGTGAAGCGATGACAATAGCATTTCAAACTAAAGCGTGACAAACAAACCGATGGACATTACGTGTCTAAAGTAAGATGCGTCCATTCAATCTATAAGTGAAGCGATGACAATAGCATTTCAAACTAAAGCGTGACAAAACAACCCGATGGACATTACGTGTCTAAAGTAAGATGCGTCCATTCAATCTATAAGTGAAGCGATGACAATAGCATTTCAAACTAAAGCGTGACAAGCAAACCGATGGACATTACGTGTATAAAGTAAGATGCGTCCATTCAATCTATAAGTGAAGCGATGACAATAGCATTTCAAACTAAAGCGTGACAAACAAACCGATGGACATTACGTGTCTAAAGTAAGATGCGTCCATTCAATCTATAAGTGAAGCGATTACAATAGCATTTCAAACTAAAGCGTGACAAACAAACCGATGGAAATTACGTGTCTAAAGTAAGATGCGTCCATTCAATCTATAAGTGAAGCAATGACAATAGCATTTCAAACTAAAGCGTGACAAAACAACCCGATGGACATTACGTGTCTAAAGTAAGATGCGTCCATTCAATCTATAAGTGAAGCGATGACAATAGCATTTCAAACTAAAGCGTGACAAGCAAACCGATGGACATTACGTGTCTAAAGTAAGATGCGTCCATTCAATCTATAAGTGAAGCGATGACAATAGCATTTCAAACTAAAGCGTGACAAACGAACCGATGGACATTACGTGTCTAAAGTAAGATGCGTCCATTCAATCTATAAGTGAAGCGATGACAATAGCATTTCAAACTAAAGCGTGACAAACAACCCGATGGACATTACGTGTCTAAAGTAAGATGCGTCCATTCAATCTATAAGTGAAGCGATGACAATAGCATTTCAAACTAAAGCGTGACAAACGAACCGATGGACATTACGTGTCTAAAGTAAGATGCGTCCATTCAATCTATAAGTGAAGCGATGACAATAGCATTTCAAACTAAAGCGTGACAAAACAACCCGATGGACATTACGTGTCTAAAGTAAGATGCGTCCATTCAATCTATAAGTGAAGCGATGACAATAGCATTTCAAACTAAAGCGTGACAAACAAACCGATAGACATTACGTGTCCAAAGTAAGATGCGTCCATTCAATCTATAAGTGAAGCGATTACAATAGCATTTCAAACTAAAGCGTGACAAGCAAACCGATGGACATTACGTGTCTAAAATAAGATGCGTCCATTCAATCTATAAGTGAAGCGATTACAATAGCATTTCAAACTAAAGCGTGACAAGCAAACCGATGGACATTACGTGTCTAAAGTAAGATGCGTCCATTCAATATATAAGTTAAGCGATGACAATAGCATTTCAAACTAAAGCGTGACAAACAAACCGATAGACATAACGTGTCCAAAGTAAGATGCGTCCATTCAATCTATAAGTGAAGCGATTACAATAGCATTTCAAACTAAAGCGTGACAAGCAAACCGATGGACATTACGTGTCTAAAATAAGATGCGTCCATTCAATCTATAAGTGAAGCGATTACAATAGCATTTCAAACTAAAGCGTGACAAGCAAACCGATGGACATTACGTGTCTAAAGTAAGATGCGTCCATTCAATATATAAGTTAAGCGATGACAATAGCATTTCAAACTAAAGCGTGACAAGCAAACCGATGGACATTACGTGTCTAAAGTAAGATGCGTCCATTCAATCTATAAGTGAAGCGATGACAATAGCATTTCAAACTAAAGCGTGACAAACGAACCGATGGACATTACGTGTCTAAAGTAAGATGCGTCCATTCAATCTATAAGTGAAGCGATGACAATAGCATTTCAAACTAAAGCGTGACAAACAAACCGATAGACATTACGTGTCCAAAGTAAGATGCGTCCATTCAATCTATAAGTGAAGCGATTACAATAGCATTTCAAACTAAAGCGTGACAAGCAAACCGATGGACATTACGTGTCTAAAATAAGATGCGTCCATTCAATCTATAAGTGAAGCGATTACAATAGCATTTCAAACTAAAGCGTGACAAGCAAACCGATGGACATTACGTGTCTAAAGTAAGATGCGTCCATTCAATATATAAGTTAAGCGATGATAATAGCATTTCAAACTAAAGCGTGACAAGCAAACCGATGGACATTACGTGTCTAAAGTAAGATGCGTCCATTCAATCTATAAGTGAAGCGATGACAATAGCATTTCAAACTAAAGCGTGACAAACGAACCGATGGACATTACGTGTCTAAAGTAAGATGCGTCCATTCAATCTATAAGTGAAGCGATGACAATAGCATTTCAAACTAAAGCGTGACAAACGAACCGATGGACATTACGTGTCTAAAGTAAGATGCGTCCATTCAATCTATAAGTGAAGCGATGACAATAGCATTTCAAACTAAAGCGTGACAAACAACCCGATGGACATTACGTGTCTAAAGTAAGATGCGTCCATTCAATCTGTAAGTGAAGCGATGACAATAGCATTTCAAACTAAAGCGTGACAAAACAACCCGATGGACATTACGTGTCTAAAGTAAGATGCGTCCATTCAATCTATAAGTGAAGCGATGACAATAGCATTTCAAACTAAAGCGTGACAAACAAACCGATAGACATTACGTGTCTAAAGTAAGATGCGTCCATTCAATCTATAAGTGAAGCGATTACAATAGCATTTCAAACTAAAGCGTGACAAGCAAACCGATGGACATTACGTGTCTAAAATAAGATACGTCCATTCAATCTATAAGTGAAGCGATTACAATAGCATTTCAAACTAAAGCGTGACAAGCAAACCGATGGACATTACGTGTCTAAAGTAAGATGCGTCCATTCAATATATAAGTTAAGCGATGACAATAGCATTTCAAACTAATGCGTGACAAGCAAACCGATGGACATTACGTGTCTAAAGTAAGATGCGTCCATTCAATCTATAAGTGAAGCGATGACAATAGCATTTCAAACTAAAGCGTGACAAACGAACCGATGGACATTACGTGTCTAAAGTAAGATGCGTCCATTCAATCTATAAGTGAAGCGATGACAATAGCATTTCAAACTAAAGCGTGACAAGCAAACCGATGGGCATTACGTGTCTAAAGTAAGATGCGTCCATTCAATCTATAAGTGAAGCGATGACAATAGCATTTCAAACTAAAGCGTGACAAGCAAACCGATGGACATTACGTGTCTAAAGTAAGATGCGTCCATTCAATCTATAAGTGAAACGATGACAATAGCATTTCAAACTAAAGCGTGACAAACAAACCGATGGACATTACGTGTCTAAAGTAAGATGCGTCCATTCAATCTATAAGTGAAGCGATGACAATAGCATTTCAAACTAAAGCGTGACAAACAAACCGATGGACATTACGTGTCTAAAGTAAGATGCGTCCATTCAATCTATAAGTGAAGCGATGACAATATCATTTCAAACTAAAGCGTGACAAACAAACCGATGGACATTACGTGTCTAAAGTAAAATGCGTCCATTCAATCTATAAGTGAAGCGATGACAATAGCATTTCAAACTAAAGCGTGACAAACAAACCGATGGACATTACGTGTCTAAAGTAAGATGCGTCCATTCAATCTATAAGTGAAGCGATGACAATAGCATTTCAAACTAAAGCGTGACAAACGAACCGATGGACATTACGTGTCTAAAGTAAGATGCGTCCATTCAATCTATAAGTTAAGCGATGACAATAGCATTTCAAACTAAAGCGTGACAAACAAACCGATGGACATTACGTGTCTAAAGTAAGATGCGTCCATTCAATCTATAAGTGAAGCGATGACAATAGCATTTCAAACTAAAGCGTGACAAGCAAACCGATGGACATTACGTGTCTAAAGTAAGATGCGTCCATTCAATCTATAAGTGAAGCGATGACAATAGCATTTCAAACTAAAGCGTGACAAACAAACCGATGGACATTACGTGTCTAAAGTAAGATGCGTCCATTCAATCTATAAGTGAAGCGATGACAATAGCATTTCAAACTAAAGCGTGACAAGCAAACCGATGGACATTACGTGTCTAAAGTAAGATGCGTCCATTCAATCTATAAGTTAAGCGATGACAATAGCATTTCAAACTAAAGCGTGACAAACAAACCGATGGACATTACGTGTCTAAAGTAAGATGCGTCCATTCAATCTATAAGTGAAGCGATGACAATAGCATTTCAAACTAAAGCGTGACAAGCAAACCGATGGACATTACGTGTCTAAAGTAAGATGCGTCCATTCAATCTATAAGTGAAGCAATGACAATAGCATTTCAAACTAAAGCGTGACAAACAAACCGATGGACATTACGTGTCTAAAGTAAAATGCGTCCATTCAATCTATAAGTGAAGCGATGACAATAGCATTTCAAACTAAAGCGTGACAAACAAACCGATGGACATTACGTGTCTAAAGTAAGATGCGTCCATTCAATCTATAAGTGAAGCGATGACAATAGCATTTCAAACTAAAGCGTGACAAACGAACCGATAGACATTACGTGTCTAAAGTAAGATGCGTCCATTCAATCTATAAGTGAAGCGATGACAATAGCATTTCAAACTAAAGCGTGACAAACGAACCGATGGACATTACGTGTCTAAAGTAAGATGCGTCCATTCAATCTATAAGTGAAGCGATGACAATAACATTTCAAACTAAAGCGTGACAAGCAAACCGATGGGCATTACGTGTCTAAAGTAAGATGCGTCCATTCAATCTATAAGTTAAGCGATGACAATAGCATTTCAAACTAAAGCGTGACAAACAAACCGATGGACATTACGTGTCTAAAGTAAAATGCGTCCATTCAATCTATAAGTGAAGCGATGACAATAGCATTTCAAACTAAAGCGTGACAAACCAACCGATGGACATTACGTGTCTAAAGAAAGATGCGTCCATTCAATCTATAAGTGAAGCGATTACAATAGCATTTCAAACTAAAGCGTGACAAGCAAACCGATGGACATTACGTGTCTAAAGTAAGATGCGTCCATTCAATATATAAGTTAAGCGATGACAATAGCATTTCAAACTAAAGCGTGACAAGCAAACCGATGGACATTACGTGTCTAAAGTAAGATGCGTCCATTCAATCTATAAGTGAAGCGATGACAATAGCATTTCAAACTAAAGCGTGACAAACGAACCGATGGACATTACGTGTCTAAAGTAAGATGCGTCCATTCAATCTATAAGTGAAGCAATGACAATAGCATTTCAAACTAAAGCGTGACAAGCAAACCGATGGGCATTACGTGTCTAAAGTAAGATGCGTCCATTCAATCTATAAGTGAAGCGATGACAATAGCATTTCAAACTAAAGCGTGACAAGCAAACCGATGGACATTACGTGTCTAAAGTAAGATGCGTCCATTCAATCTATAAGTGAAGCGATGACAATAGCATTTCAAACTAAAGCGTGACAAGCAAACCGATGGGCATTACGTGTCTAAAGTAAGATGCGTCCATTCAATCTATAAGTTAAGCGATGACAATAGCATTTCAAACTAAAGCGTGACAAACAAACCGATGGACATTACGTGTCTAAAGTAAAATGCGTCCATTCAATCTATAAGTGAAGCGATGACAATAGCATTTCAAACTAAAGCGTGACAAACAAACCGATGGACATTACGTGTCTAAAGTAAGATGCGTCCATTCAATCTATAAGTGAAGCGATGACAATAGCATTTCAAACTAAAGCATGACAAACGAACCGATGGACATTACGTGTCTAAAGTAAGATGCGTCCATTCAATCTATAAGTGAAGCGATGACAATAGCATTTCAAACTAAAGCGTGACAAACAAACCGATGGACATTACGTGTCTAAAGTAAGATGCGTCCATTCAATCTATAAGTGAAGCGATGACAATAGCATTTCAAACTAAAGCGTGACAAACAAACCGATGGACATTACGTGTCTAAAGTAAGATGCGTCCATTCAATCTATAAGTGAAGCAATGACAATAGCATTTCAAACTAAAGCGTGACAAACAAACCGATGGACATTACGTGTCTAAAGTAAAATGCGTCCATTCAATCTATAAGTGAAGCGATGACAATAGCATTTCAAACTAAAGCGTGACAAACAAACCGATGGGCATTACGTGTCTAAAGTAAGATGCGTCCATTCAATCTATAAGTGAAGCGATGACAATAGCATTTCAAACTAAAGCGTGACAAACAAACCGATGGACATTACGTGTCTAAAGTAAGATGCGTCCATTCAATCTATAAGTGAAGCGATGACAATAGCATTTCAAACTAAAGCGTGACAAACAAACCGATGGACATTACGTGTCTAAAGTAAGATGCGTCCATTCAATCTATAAGTGAAGCAATGACAATAGCATTTCAAACTAAAGCGTGACAAACAAACCGATGGACATTACGTGTCTAAAGTAAAATGCGTCCATTCAATCTATAAGTGAAGCGATGACAATAGCATTTCAAACTAAAGCGTGACAAACAAACCGATGGACATTACGTGTCTAAAGTAAGATGCGTCCATTCAATCTATAAGTGAAGCGATGACAATAGCATTTCAAACTAAAGCGTGACAAACGAACCGATGGACATTACGTGTCTAAAGTAAGATGCGTCCATTCAATCTATAAGTGAAGCGATGACAATAGCATTTCAAACTAAAGCGTGACAAACAAACCGATGGACATTACGTGTCTAAAGTAAGATGCGTCCATTCAATCTATAAGTGAAGCAATGACAATAGCATTTCAAACTAAAGCGTGACAAACAAACCGATGGACATTACGTGTCTAAAGTAAAATGCGTCCATTCAATCTATAAGTGAAGCGATGACAATAGCATTTCAAACTAAAGCATGACAAACAAACCGATGGGCATTACGTGTCTAAAGTAAGATGCGTCCATTCAATCTATAAGTGAAGCGATGACAATAGCATTTCAAACTAAAGCGTGACAAACAAACCGATGGACATTACGTGTCTAAAGTAAGATGCGTCCATTCAATCTATAAGTGAAGCGATGACAATAGCATTTCAAACTAAAGCGTGACAAACAAACCGATGGACATTACGTGTCTAAAGTAAGATGCGTCCATTCAATCTATAAGTGAAGCGATGACAATAGCATTTCAAACTAAAGCGTGACAAACAAACCGATGGACATTACGTGTCTAAAGTAAGATGCGTCCATTCAATCTATAAGTGAAGCGATGACAATAGCATTTCAAACTAAAGCGTGACAAACGAACCGATGGACATTACGTGTCTAAAGTAAGATGCGTCCATTTAATCTATAAGTGAAGCGATGACAATAGCATTTCAAACTAAAGCGTGACAAACGAACCGATGGACATTACGTGTCTAAAGTAAGATGCGTCCATTCAATCTATAAGTGAAGCAATGACAATAGCATTTCAAACTAAAGCGTGACAAACAAACCGATGGACATTACGTGTCTAAAGTAAAATGCGTCCATTCAATCTATAAGTGAAGCGATGACAATAGCATTTCAAACTAAAGCGTGACAAACAAACCGATGGACATTACGTGTCTAAAGTAAGATGCGTCCATTCAATCTATAAGTGAAGCGATGACAATAGCATTTCAAACTAAAGCGTGACAAACGAACCGATGGACATTACGTGTCTAAAGTAAGATGCGTCCATTCAATCTATAAGTGAAGCGATGACAATATCATTTCAAACTAAAGCGTGACAAACGAATCGATGGACATTACGTGTCTAAAGTAAGATGCGTCCATTCAATCTATAAGTGAAGCGATGACAATAGCATTTCAAACTAAAGCGTGACAAGCAAACCGATGGACATTACGTGTCTAAAGTAAGATGCGTCCATTCAATCTATAAGTGAAGCGATGACAATAGCATTTCAAACTAAAGCGTGACAAGCAAACCGATGGGCATTACGTGTCTAAAGTAAGATGCGTCCATTCAATCTATAAGTGAAGCGATGACAATAGCATTTCAAACTAAAGCGTGACAAACAAACCGATGGACATTACGTGTCTAAAGTAAGATGCGTCCATTCAATCTATAAGTGAAGCGATGACAATAGCATTTCAAACTAAAGCGTGACAAACGAACCGATGGACATTACGTGTCTAAAGTAAGATGCGTCCATTC